>JASJET010000080.1:72500-672500 GCA_034092305.1 Diaprepes abbreviatus | reverse complement strand
AATATATGGTAACCACGTCAGTGCCGTAGCTAGTTTAATTAATTACCTAGAAAGTTCTAAGAGGGCCTATGTTGTTCAAAACGACACTATCTAATTTATTTTTCTGTACTTTTAGTACCAACTATGGCTTGTGGGTGACGCTAGCATTTCAATCGGTTTTAATCAGATTTCTAATTGTGTCAAGCTTGGTTGAGAAATACTCCTTCAATTTTCTTGTTCTAAGGAAATACTCACCTAAAACTTTTATTTTGCTAAAAAAAACATAATTTCTAGACTTGAGTAACAAAAAATAATTAAAATGATGATAGAACTCTATCCATTTTAAAGACGTTTAATCTTTAATAATTTTTATAAACTAAATCAACTTTTTTTGTTCATAGGTGAAGAAAGATGGAAAAGAAAAAGAATACCACGCTATAGCAAAATGTACCCCAATAAATCCTGTATCTCAAAAAATATATAACATTCAAGTGACTTTCAGATCAGAAACAGCCTGGTACACTACAGTCATACCAACTTTAAAGCAATTTCAAAAATACCATGGAGTCGAGAAAGAAATAGATTTTTTCCAACCATTCTACGGAGCGAGAACAAGTTTAGATCCTACAAGTGAAAAAGTAGATTTAGGTGGCGTGATATTAACCCAAAATTTAAACTCTTTAGGTAAAAAAGAGATATCCAGATACCAACTTATTAATAAAAAAATAATATTTTTAGGTTACCACACTATAGATCGACATGTGGGTTTCGACCTTCCGGCGACCTATGCGATCCTCAAGGACCTGGCAACTTTTCACGCAGTGCCTTTGGCTTTAAGAATTCAAAATCCAGAACTTTTCGATCAAAAAATCAAACCTTACTTACCTACTTTTTCTGAACCGGATGATGCAGCAAAAGAAAATATTCTCAAACCAATTTTTGATCTATTTAATCATATTCCAGAATTCCAACCAAACATGGACAGGATTAACAAGTCTTTAAAAGGAATAGATGTATTTGGGAATCGTACAGTACGGGAACCATGGATCACAGTATGTCATGCGGATCTCTGGATGAACAATATAATGGTTACTGGAGGTAAAAATCCAAAAACAATGATACTGGACCTGCAAACTCCTCGTATTGGCCCTCCTGCAGGTGACTTGCTATTCTTTTTACTCACATCGGTGAATCTTGATGTGATACGAAGAAATTATGATGATTTCGTAAAATATTACTATGAGCGGTTTTGCAATGATCTCAGAGAACTTCATGTACCCACTGAACATTTCACTTTTGAAGGGTTACTTGAAGAAATTGCTAAGCTGGCAAAAGAGGGAGAATTCGCCCATGCTTTAAGTCATACTCAAATAATATTTGCAGAAACAGGGGACTCACATTTTGACTCATCGGATGAAAATTTTAAAATAGAGGACTTATTAATGAAAAAAAGAAAAGTTGCTATTAAACTGCAAAGACAGAAGTGTATATGGGTCGTCTCTGAGGCTATCAGAAGAAACTGGATATAAAACGAACAATTATATTATACTACAAAAAACATTAGTTTGCAAAGTATTGCCTAAAAAAATGACGTCTTTTATACCTTCAACGATATAAAAAAAGCAGTAAAAAAATATATCACGTACACATCTCAAGATATCTATTCAAAAAATATTGTACAGAAAAGAAAATCAAATTTAAAATTAAAAATGATTTAAAATATTTTGGTCTTGGTAACTTTGATACTTTTGCTCAAATCCTTTGAAATCTTGGTAGAAATGATCCCCATATTCATTATTCATATATTCGAGATTTTCTGGAAATAAATCAAAGTAATTGAGATAGACAAAAAATATTTCTGTGTCGAAAAAATATTATTTTATAGACAGTTATCGTTCCGAGTTTTATTTGCATTGTGTTTTTGAGAAATTTTTGATCATTCAAGTGAATTTAAAATAGAAGTTTGTTTTACATAAAAGCTATTAATTATTGTTTTATAAGTTATTACTACCGGTAAGTATATATTATTTTTTTTAAAAAACTAAACCTAGACGTATAAACATTTCTAACCTTCAAATCTATAGTCAGTGTCTAAATGAATAAATAGACGGATTTTGGACGGATAACTTATTCAGTGTCTAAATGCCCTACACACGTATATAATTTTAAAATATTTTTTGCACAACTTTAATCAGTTGTAATAATCAGGCATTAAAAATTAAAATAAAGTAGTGAGATAATACGTGGTAAAACTCTTTACAAGCCAACACAACAGCTTGTGCTCAATTTGTGTCAGTATTTCGAGTTGGAAAAGAGAAACGGTGGTCCTGTGGAATCAGTTTTATCCGTCCGGGAGATAAAAAAATAATTTTGTTTTTGCGAACAAACATTTTTAATTAGGTATAATTATTTTTAGAAAGTAAACAGTGCCCTTAAAATTTCAAAAAAAAAACTATATGCCATGTGAAAAAGGAAAAAACATAATTCAATTATTTTCTCTCCTAGAAAAAATAGTACCTTGTCGAAAAGAAAGAACCCGAAAGATCCAAGATGGAAGTTTGAAATACACTCTACAATGTGTACTAAGAAAGTAAGAGTATAATCTCTGATATAATATAAGCTACCTTGAAAGTAGTATCATTAGTCTATATTAAATAATCTTAATGTCTTTTTATTTTTACAAAAGCATGGTATTATTCAAAGCTTAAATACTGAACTCACCAAAAAAGAGATTATGTCTCTGGATAAATCGTCTTTAAGTATTCTGCTTAAGGAGCTAAGATTCAAATACAAAAAGGCTGATAAAAGAAGAGCATTAATTGAATGAACATGCATTGTATCTGCAAGAGCTCATTTCCTTCGACCGTGTAAGGAAAATCTCAATAGTCCTTCTCCAAGAGTAGTTTTCTTAAGTGAACTGTGAAATGTGTATTTTTTTATTGTTTACTCTTGGTCTGATATATTATTGTAATTTAATGTTCTTTTGGATAAACAGATCTATTTCTTGTTCACTGTACTAGTTGGGCATTTGCCTGTTATGTACTTAGAAATAAATGAATAAATAATTTTTTGTCTTTTTTTACGCTTTTTTTAAGGATTATTATTTTAATCGCACTTTTTTTTATGATTATTGCTGCCGTTGTTTTTTAACCTTAGAAGTATATTTTATAAATATTGCTTAAGAAAAACTTATAAAGTGTTTGCAAGTAAAACTTTCGTGTTATTTTAATGTTCTTTTCGGCTAACAAAGAAGTCCTAATTCTGACTTATCTAAGAAAATAATATATGTTATAATATAAGTTGTAATATTTCCCTTTTCTTGATAGCGAATTCGAAGATATAACATAATTTCCAATATACTATTTAGTTCCGTTCTTCGGTGCAATGGGCAAGTCTAATTAACTGATGCTTGGGTATTCTCCTGCTGGACCAACTGTGCTCAACTCCAAATATATTGTATTCACTGTTGGTATATTATGGATTTTCAGGTGAAGAAATTGAAATGTTGACGTCATGGAGTCATTTAAGGTCTGATTCGTATTAAGCGTGGAAAAAACGTTGGGAATGACTACTCTTTTATCTTTTGCCAAATCGCAAGCCGGTATAATAATTGAGGCAAACAATAAATAATTTTATTAATGAGTATTTACCTTTGCACATCAAAATCTGTATAGTCATTATGATGGTCAATCAAAATAGCGTAAAATTAAAAATCCTAAAACTTCTGTGTTTAAAATTTTAGATTATTAATGCTACCTATTAACCTTAGATACCTTTCAAGTGCAATGTGAACGTTTTAATCAGAAATTTTATCACTTAAAGATATTAATTATCAGACTCCTTTCATATTTCTCGCCTAGAGACTGTTAACTTTTCCCTTCATTGTTTGAATTTCCCGCCCTCATAAATTTTAAAATTGCCACAATTTGTTGATTTCTACTAACCTTAATTAGAAGGTAAAGGTAAGACAGGACGTTAAAGAGGTGTATTTTGAATTGAAAAATGACGTTTTATGTCCGTTTTATGAAAAGATTGTTATTAAAAAAGTCCAACAGTTTTTATGTTAAGTTTGAATTAATATTAGGAAATACCCCTTCTCCAAGACAAAGAGTGCCTATACAAGATAAATATGCGAATCTCTGGGATCGTCTAAATTTTAGCGATCCTGTATTAGAGAACTATTGCAAAACGAATATTAAGGGACACCGGTAATTTATATATGACTAACGACAAATTTATCAGGGTAGAAATTTAGCATAATATAAAACAATGTATATAAAGTCAAGAATAAATAGGAAAATAAAAAATTTTAAAGTAACTACATATGATTCAAGTAAAGATAACGCAAAGAATGCATTTGAATACTTTTTAAGTATCCGTGGTAATTAAGAAGTAGCAGAAATGGTGTTTCCAATGTAAGTCAATCCGTTATGACAAGAACGTTACATAAAAATTAAATAAAAATAACTCATACATTCTATAACTTAAAATCGATACGTGGTAGAAATTTGTCATTGCTGAATTCGCAATCAGGATGCTTTAAACTCCCACGGACAGCCATTATAATATTAATCGTAATTTTGTTTTGTGTATTTGTTGGCTAGTGTAATTATATAATAAGACCGGGCAACGACCGTCATTTTATTAATTTAGAAAATTTTTCAGCTTAAAAAATTTTTGAAGTTTATGACTCATGTGACGTTAATCAAAAGCGAAAATTAAATTAAGTCGATTAATCATAAAAATATAAAACAATGGCTGTATTTTAAAATCTCGATAACTTTGTTGAAAATGATACTGTTACTCAACATGACTAGTAATTTTCACATTTTTGTTCAGTGTAATTGCCCGGTCAATGAGAATGTAAGACTTGTCCTATAGGCTTGTTGACTTCACATGAGATCTTAGTATCTTTTACAGCTCAGCAGTCATCAGACTTAACCCCGTTTGTGCACGCGCAAAATAAAACAAAATCTTTAGAACTGGTAAATAAAGCGAATGTAAAGGCTTGTACATTGTAAAAAATTATAGCGTCTGACTAGTTAGGTTCTAGGACATCCATAACCTTCATACTCCTCATTTGTTAATCCCATATAAAAAATTTGCTATAGAAGATCTCTATATAATTTATCGAATAGAGTAATGTTGCGCAATTTTAGTTCATTCATCTGAACAAAACAAGAAATATAAATTCTTTGAACAGTGTGTAAACAGCGGTATATAAAGTGATTTAGATTTATTAAAACATTAGTAAATCAATATTTATTTAAAGCACATTCATACTAGATGTAATAAAAACAATAATTAGTATTAAATAATTATGGCAAAAAAAACAAAAATAGAAAATTTGCAGGATTTGATCAAGGACAGTATTGATGGAGAGGTTGTGGAACAGAGTGTGCAACTGTTGCTGCCTGTAGGAGAAAATTATGGAAGTGTTATGTATAAAGTCGATTTTAAGGTATGTTTAAAATATATAACTATATTTTTCATTTCATATTTTTAAACATATTTTATTACTAAAATTTATTTATCTATACTATCAAACAAAAGGGAAACTTATTTATGCGCTCGTCGCCTCGAAGGCAATGGCAAACCACTGTGCAGTATTCTGCCTGGTAAAAACCTCTCAGATGGCATGTAAAGCCGGTAGTACCATATTTTTCTGTATAACATAGTTGACACGTAACACAGATATATGCGAGAGGTTGCCTATGCTCTGCAAATACCAAGGCACTTAAAGATGAAGATACGGTATTATATCGGACTTTTGAAATAGTTTCATTGAATGGCAAAAATCGGTGATTTTTCACATTGTCTTTTGTTTTCTAGTAAATTTAACAGTTTATGTATGCGCTAACATATTAAATTATATATATTTTTCTTGTTCATAGGTGAAAAAAGACGGCAAAGAGAAGGAATACCACACTATCGCAAAATGTCCGCCATTAAATCCTATAATTCAAGAAATATTTTGTATGCAAGTAACATTCAAATCAGAAATAGCCTGGTATACTACAGTCATACCAACTTTAAAGCAATTTCAACAAGCCCATGGAGTACAGAAAGAAATAGATTTTTTCCAACCGTTCTACGCAGCGAGAATAAGTTTAGATCCCAAAAGTGAAAAAGTAGATTTAGATGGCGTGATGTTAACTCAAAATCTAAACTCTATGGGTAAAAACTAAATTTTCTAGACATATGCTTTTTAATAAAGAGCTTCTCATTCTTTCAGGTTACCATAATATTGATCGACATGTGGGTTTCGACCTCCCGACAACTTATGCGGTTCTCAGAGACCTAGCAACCTTTCACGCAGTGCCCCTGGCTATAAGAATTCAAAATCCAGAGCTTTTTGATCAAAAAATCAAACCCTACTTACCGGTTTTTCGTGAAATGGATGACGCAACAAAAGAAAGTATTCTAAAACCAATTTTTTCTATGTTCGATCAAATTCCCGAATGTCAGCCAAACATGGAAAGAATTAATAATTCTGTAAAAGGTGCAGATGTTTATGGGTATCGCGCAGTAAGGGAACCATGGATCACCGTGTGTCATGCGGATTTCTGGATGAACAATATAATGATTACTGGAGGAGAAAATCCAAAAACAATGATTCTGGACCTGCAATGTCCTCGTATTGGTCCCCCTGCAGCTGACTTGATTCTCTTTTTATTTACGTCGGTGAAACTTGATGTCGTACGTGAAAACTTTGATGAGTTTGTAAAATTTTACTATGGACAATTTTGCAAAAATCTCAGGGAACTTCATGTACCCACTGAAAATTTCACTTTTGAAGGGTTACTTGAAGAAATCGCTAAGGTGACAAAAGAGGGTGAATTCGCTCATGCTTTAAGTCATACTCATGTAATATTGGGAGAAAAAGGAAAATCATATTTTGACTCATCGGATGAAAATTTTACAAAAGAGGACCTATTAAAAGGAAATAAAATAGTTGCCAATAAGTTACAAAAACAGAAGTTTATATGGATAGTTTCTGAGTCCATCAAAAGAAACTTGATATAGAACCTGCTATTCTAATTTAATTTACTTGTATAGAGGAATAATTATAATTTAAAATTAAACCTTAAAAATTAAGTTTATAAAACTTTTTTCGTAAATATTTGTATCCGTATCTCTTACAATGGACAGAATGATTTTTTGCTCAAACACTTTAAAACTTGATAGAAATGCGCGCATGTTCTTTACTCACACTCATCTTTTCCTAATTATGGGATAAATCAGCAATAATTTATTAACAGTACCTTCAAAGAGAGTAACTTGATAACGATATTGACATAAACATATTTGTACGAAATAGAACGTGCAACGTATGTTGGCAAAAAGTACTGCAAAACTTGCAGATGGATTCAAGGAAATAATTCTGATTTATTTGTATGTATAAGTTATTCCGTTTGTAATATAAAGCATATAATTGTCATAATTTCGCGTCATCCGCAATGCGGGTGACTTGATAAATGGGCGTAATACTCATTTCCTTGGCAACACACTCGCTCAAAAAGATGACTTAAAATAAAAATATACTTTTTAAATGCTGCAAACTAAAAATGGTAAATGTATTATAACACCTTGGATATACCAGAATAATAGACAAAATTTGTTTCATCATAATTTATCAAATTTTCTGGTGCGACATTTCAAGTCCCATTCTATTAAGATATTTATTTAAACCTTGTAATGATACACCAGCTCTCGCCCTTTTAATATGTTCAGCCAAATGGATCTTTAAACATCTTTGTGTCTTATAAAAACATCTTCACACCAATCTTTTCCAGGCCGTTTACACT
The DNA here is from genome assembly GCA_034092305.1 of Diaprepes abbreviatus. Taxonomy (NCBI): domain Eukaryota; kingdom Metazoa; phylum Arthropoda; class Insecta; order Coleoptera; family Curculionidae; genus Diaprepes; species Diaprepes abbreviatus. Next base: position 664,713 of record JASJET010000080.1, on the reverse strand, counting down.
GGATAACAGCCAAAATGTATCTAAAATAAAATCGACGAAATTTTACCATTTTTGGTGCGCGAAACTTATATTTTTAATACTAGTTCAAGTTTTAGAGATACGTGATGCAATATCACGCTATATATTAACAATGTAACCGCAAAAATGCACGTAGTATATTTGTATTGTTGTAACAATAGAGGAGAGCGACGTTGCGAAATATACGTTTTCCTCAAGTTAAATATATTTTGCACAACTTGGCAACACCGCATGGGAGATCTCCAGGGATTACCCCATTGATAAAAAGGCATATCAACTTTATTTCGGTTGCAATATTGAGAATCAAGACAAACAGTGGGCGCCACATAGCTGCTATAATGCGTGCGATTCAAGTTTGAGAGACTGATTAAATAGTAAAAAACGACGTATGCGGTTTGCTGCCCCAATGATCTACAGAGAGCCTTCAAATCATGTTAATGATTGCTATTACTGTATCATACCTCGTGTTGAGCAAGGTACAGGTATATCCAAGAAGAGAAAGTCGATGATAGACTACCAAAATATACCATCTGCCATGAAACCTGTGTCTCATAGTGACGAACTTCCTATTCCAAAACCCCCAGAAACATTCACTTACGAATCAGATAACGATACAACGATTTCTTAAGAAGATATGCCATCAAATCAAGAGATCCTGATTTCACACCCAGCACGTTATACCGTCAACCGCACAAAATAACCCAATCAGAATTAAACGATCTTGTAAGAGACTTAAAATTTCCAAAAAATAAAGCAGAGTTACTAGGATCAAGATTGCACCAGTGGAACTTATTAGAAGATGATATTTCAGTATATGTTTTTGAACTTAGTTTTCTACAATAACATTAGCGGTTTATTAGCGGCTTTAAATAAAAACTACAAGCCAGAGGAATGGAGATTGTTTATAGACAGTTCAACATTGAGTTTACAAGAAGTACTATTGCATATGAGAAATATTTTACCGTCTATTTCTATTGGATATGCAGAATCATACGACAAATGAAGTACCTACTTACAAGTATAAAATACGATGAGCAACAATGGCAGATCTGAGGCAACTTAAAGATGATTGCACTTTTACTTGGGTTGCAGCTAGGCTACATCAAAGTTTGATGTTATTTGTGTGAATGGGACAGTCGGGCAAATGCACCTCATTACAAGAGAAAAGGCTGGTCCGTTCGACAATCATTAGAAACAAGTGAAAAGAATGTACAACTTATGCCATTGGTAGATCCCAAAAAGATTTTGTTGCCACTACTGCGTATCAAATTGGGCCTAATCAAAAACTTGGTTAAGGCATTGAATGGGCCAGCTTTTCCGTACCTGCGTCACAAATTCCGAAGGCTAAGTAAAGCAAAAATTAAAGAAGGTATTTTTGTTGGGCCACAGATTCGAAATATTCTGAAAGACAAACATTTTGAGAGCACTCTATCAGATATCATCGTATTAAAAAATGGGTTGCAATATGTCATGTAAATTGACAACTGGGGTCTTCAATTGACAAAAGCAGCAGTAAGTCAAGCAAACTTTAAGCCCTAAAAATAAAAGCATAAATAAATCACTTTGTTTTATTACTGAACCGGCAAAAATGGAGAACATTGTTTATTTTTGGGATATAACTATTTCTCCTAAATATTTCAAAGTTTTATCGCAAGGTTCTTATCCTTAATATCCCTATATAAGTGTTTATTTGTTGGCATATCTAATATAAATTGTGACAATATCATAAGCAAAACAAAACTGGCCGACTATAAGATTTAAATTTTATGACAACTAGATTGGGTTTAAATCTTAAATATTCCTAGTGAATCTGGCTGTTAATGACTTCTTTTTCATACGGATAACCCCAATCAGTTGCCGTAATAATTGTATCTACAATGGTCTTTTCTTCACATTATTTTAGAGCAGATTGCCCACCACATTTAGGGTATTTATTGTGAATTTTCCTCCACAAAGTTATTACCAGAATGTTATACGTCTCACTGGCTTCTGTATAACTCATTTCTCCCCTAACAGTCCTTAATGCCTTTTCTAACGTCTCTTTTGACTATTGGACATACGATCACCAATTTTGCGTTTATATTTCTATGGCATTTTGTTACTAAAAATGTTACAGAAATCTAAAATAGCCACTAGCATCATGAATAAATGAAAAGTAATGCAAAAACAAACAAAACTATTTTTTTAAGCAAATATTACAAAAAAGTACCATAACCTGTTCATACTCCTTTTATGTCACCTAAATCAAAGTTTAAGCAGTTAAAAAAGCCGATAAATAAATATTTCAAACTGGCTTCGTCGTCCGGGAAATCATATAAAAACAGCGCGCATTTGCATAAAAGTAAACATTAACCAGGTGAAACGTTAAGCAATGCGTAAAGTGTCTATTCTAGTGCAGTCAAATGGGGCGGATTTAAATTTGAGACCATGAAGATTATTTTCAAGTCATACCACAATTTCACTAGCTTTGACGGAACTCATTTTGTATGTTTTCTAAAAACACTCATATCAACTTTATGGGAGTACTTAGGGCCTTTTCCCCATCAGAGACTTGATCTTTTTATTATCCAAAATTTTTCTTTTTTAAGAACTGAGATGAGAATGAAGAAGGTGTAGGTGTAGCGTCAATCTAGATATATTATGAATATCAAGTTCAAGTAATTCCAAACTTTCAAAAAGAATCAAATAAAACTTAACACATAATCATACTATTACCTACCGACCCTAAAACATAACGGGAACCCTATATATTCCATGATCATAGAATGTCGGAAAATTGTGCAACGTCTTACAAAAAAAAATTATAGGTTATAAATAAAACATAGAAAAAATAATGATAAAATTTTGCCTGTTAGATGGTGAGACTGTCAAGTTCTGCAGCCAAACACACCAGACTGCAACTCTTCCCAGCTGTATAGGTAAACCATACATAAAAACAGTAGAAAGATACCGGTAGGAAGGATACTATATATCAGTATTTAAATAATTAGCAGTAGGAAGGACCCAGGTATTATTATTAAGATTTAACAGAATTCCTTTGTTAAAATGTGCTAAACTCCTAAAATCCTTGTCTCCAGGTTTATTCCCGTAAACATAACTGCAAAATGCCAAACTGACAAAATATAAAATAACCAATCAACTAAACACAATTACCAGGATGATTTAACATGTTTTACAACCCAAAATCCCAAAGGATGGTCAATATAAACTGAGATGTAAAACTACAGCTTCTTTCGTCACTTCAAACAGGAACATGTGAAAGTCAAAGCAAAATGGCCTCCATTTTATATACAAGATTCATACTTGCGCACCAAGCTTCTTCTTTCAAACGTAAAAAAAGAAATTTTGAGGGGTGACACGTTTAACAGAAATGACAGCTTAAAAATTCCCTAAGCAACAATATTAGGCTGAAATCAGCCAGTTCATTAATCATTATTTTCAGCTTAATTCATCAATTATTCTGAAATTAAAGAAATATATTTCAAGTAAAGGGATAAATTTCCGGAAAGTGTGGATATCTCATAGATTAGGATTTCGTCAAGGCAAACCAGAGAAATTTATGCAACCCAAAAAAGCATTAAAATTAATAAGTGGTGTAAAACCATCTGACGATAAAAATCAAATATGACATAACCTTAACCTAAGAAGAATATGAACAAAATCTACTGAATTAATCAAAATAATTTCAAGAAAACTGCCATAAGAAAGGATACAAGGAAGAATTTCACTAGAATCGTAGGCAGGAAAACAGCAATGTATCTAGGAAAAGGAAGAACTTCACTCGAATCGTAGGCAGGAAAACCAGATTTTTCTGGAAAAAAAGAGGTAACAAGTAAATACAGCATCTATAACAATAACAACCCACGTCTAGTAAATTCCAGGCAAAAAGCATACCACAGAATGGGGTTATTTGGGATTGTGGGGGTTCTTTGGGAAACAATGAAAAAATATTTATGGCAACATTGTAATCACTCACGTGTTTTAAGATAAAATGTGACCACTGGGAACTCTATCGGCATAAAATAAGATGTTCTTCCCGCTAATAATTAAGTTATCAAGTGATGGGAAGGGCAGTGCTTGTAAAGAAATACTAAAAAACCGTCAAAAATTTTAAACTGCTAACTTTCTACTATAACTGTGCTATTATAAAGTAGGTTTTTCAACGTTGACTTATTGTTGCATCTTTCTAGTTTTTTTGAAGGTTGTAGACATTTTCTTTATTTTTGTATGTTTGTACATTTCGATTAGGTTGTATTTCTAATCATTTTACTTCATAACGATTAGAGATATAACCTAATCGAAACATCGTACAAACATACAAAAATAAAGACAATGCAAGTCCGACAACCACATTTTAGTCAATCTTTCTAGTTATCTTTAAAAATTATTGTGCAGTTTTAATAATGGGTAGATTTTCGATGGCCATTTTTCATACGTTGGATAATTTGGGACAAAATTGTGGGTTGTTTGGGACGTCAACTAATTATAAATGTTTTAAATTTTGGTGTAAAAAAAATGGTAAGAAATTATTAGAGAAAATTCAGCAATGTCAGAAACGGAAAAAATGAAATCCATACCTTCCCTACTCTAAACAAAGCAGCAGAAATCTTTAGACGACATAAGGAAACGAAAATTAAAAATAAGAGAGGCTCCAGAAAAGTACCCAGGTCAATTTTAGGCAGAGAAATTCTTGGCAAAACAATCAGCAGGGTCAGTCCGGTCGACCTGGGTTGTTTACTGATGATGAAGAAAAATCATTTATTGAACAACTAAATTTAATTGTTTCCTGGGGAGTCGCCTTTGACTTATTCGACCTTAGATTATTAGTAAAGAAATATTTAGATAGAAAAGGGGGTCAAGAAAAAGACTAAAAAATACCATGTCCGGGAGAGATTGGGTAATAAACTTTCTCAAGCGCCATAAAAAAAACTATACAACAAAGATATTCTGAAAACATATGAACGAAGCGTGCTGCTCTTTCCGAAGCAACTATCGACAAATTTTTTGAAAATGCCTTCGAGATATTAGCCGAAACCGATTCAGCGTTTTCAATTTCGACGAAACGAATTTAACGGATGAGCTGGGCTGTAAAAAGAAGTTTATTTTTAAAAGAGGTACAAAATATCCAGAGCGGGTTAGACATCAGAGAGCAAAAATAATAGTAGATGGAGAGACGTCAGATGAGATACAAATAATACGTGGAGACGGACAGGGATGTGTACTACCACGTCTGTTATTTAACTTTTACGGACGGAAAACCCATAGAACGTGTTCAACAAAACAAGTATTTGGGATGCACACTCAATGAAAACGGGGACAACACGCAAGAGATAAGATCCCGAATAGAACAGGTTCGAGGCGCCTTTATCAAAATGAAGACCGTACTATGCAGTCGTGATATTGGTCTACTCTTAAGGACACGTATTCTTAGATGCTATGTCTTGTATGGAGCTGAAGCATGGACACTCACAGATGCCATGACTAGAGGCCTTCGAAAAGTGGACTTCCAGCGTATGATGCGAATTTCGTGGATGGACAGAATCCGAGACACAGAAGTACTAAACGGGATGAACAAACAAACAGAAATTATACACACCATCAAAAAAATAAAATTAGAATATTTCGGACAAATTTTACATAATACAAAATATCGGGTGCTTCAACTTATTATGCAAGGTAAAGTTGATGGCAAAAGAGGCCCAGGCCATCGCAGAACATCTTGGCTAAAGAACATACGCCAATGGTATGGGGCCAGCACAAAGACGCTTTTTAGAAGAGCGGTGGACAGAGTTCAGATAGCGCTGGTGATTGCCAACATTCGATAGAACAAGGCACGTTAAGAAGAAGGTTATAAATGCTCCAAAAAAGGCAATACGTTTAATGTATTCCGGAACAGTGGACGATCAGCTTCTACCTATATACGTTGTATATAAAGCAGAGCATTTGTGGATCTTAAAAGGTCCCAAAGGCACGAATCAATCGATTGAACAGAATGTGGCTTGACGCCACTTGCTTCGAAGACTAGTTTTTTACAGTAAGGAATGAGGAGAGTCAATGTTTTGCTAATTTTTTTCATTAAAATAGGTTTGTTACACATCTTAATGTGTACCTTGTTTGTTTAACATAAGGTATATTTCGGCTTTCAGATCCTTGTTGAAGATAACTTATCGTCTCATTTCTCTGATAGTGTACTCGGAAATGTCAAGAGTTGAATATTGCATTTCTCTGCTTACCGTCAAACGCTACCCAATATAATGCAACGCCTTAACGTTGCTTTTTACGCTCCTTTAAAGAAATACTGGCGACTTATTCTTATGGATTGGAAGAAAACTTCAGGAAGAAGACAAACTACGTTAGTTAAGAATCCATTTCCCATACTTTTAACTAAGTACACGCGAAGCTTGACGAAAGCCAAAAAGGATCACAGATATATGGCTTTTTCAAACAGTATCTACTAGATCCTTCAAGATCAAAGGAAAGACTATCTGAAAAACCAGGGATTCGGTCTTTAGTTTCAGGTGCCATGGTAAACATATTAAGTGATATGCGATCTAAGGATCACTCTGTAAAGACAATTTGACGTAAGAGGCTTCAAGTGGAGGCTGGAAAAACGTGTCATCACTACTCCAAAGAATTCTGGTTTAAAAATAAACTTAAAAATACATAGTTGACGAATTGAGTACCTCCTTCTTTTAGTCTATTAAAAAGGCGTCTACATAATCTAACGATAAACGATTTTGAGGTTTTTAGCAACGATGCTAAAGTAGAAAAATTTGGCAACGACGAACAAATAATTTTGCAAAATGAAGAAAATATACTTTCACGTTAAAAAAAAAACTAAAAAGAGATCTAAAACTCCAGAAAATCTAACAGTTGGACATTGGGTAATTGCCGAATACAAAAAAAGAAAGAGAAAAAAGGCATTATATAGGCCAAATAAAAAGTCAAATTTCAGGATCCACATTGTATGTGGAGTTTTTAAGAAAGTCTAATAAGACCAGGGGCGGATCCAGCCTCTCTCCTTGGGGGGGGGGGGGGCGGTGATATCACAAAAGTACAGCATGACAAACGAAAGCAAATTGTCCCGGGGGGGGGGGGGGGGGGTATGGGGGGAGACCAACAATATTCCCATTTCTAGTGTAAAAGGCAGGGCCGGGGCTATTTTTCTGAATTTGGAGCTCTTGGAGAGGGGAGGGGCGATCACAAAAACGAGTTGTCGACAGAGAGTGGGAGGATGCGATCAACATACACATTCCTAGTAAAAGAGGCAGAATCGGGTCTATTTTCCTAAATACAAAGCTCCTGTGCGGGGGGGGGGGGGCTATCACAAAAAAAACAAGTTGTCAACGGGGGGGGGGGGGTGCCAGCAGCATACACATTTCTAATATAAAAGGCAGAATTGGTTCTATGTTCCTGAACTGAAAGCTCTTGGGAAAAGGAGGGCAATCGCAAGCATACACATTCCTATACCCTATTCAAGAACTAGAGAGACTAATAAAACTCTTACCGAAACCTCCAACGTACCTGCTTCAGTGCCCCCAGTAACTGAGAACTGCCGTAAATCTAATTATATTTAAATATTATAAGCATTTATAAATTTACTGCAACAATAAAATTTCTGATAATTCAATTTAATTTCTGTCAATGAGCAAAGTACACCTTACAATGTGTCCTTAGTGATTTGTCTTGTTTGTGCTTGTTTTTATATATTATTTGAGATTAGTTAAATACCCAAAAGATGTAGCTTTCACATCTATATTTATTACAAAATCGTTAAACCAGGACATTTTTTCGTCAACGAAAAACTTATTACTATAAATGTTTATGATGCCTTAAGATATCAATATCTAGATAATAATGTTAAAAGTTCTGTTGAGATGTGTTCCAACATGACATGAGTTGGAAAATCTACTATGTACCGAATACTGACGGAGAAAAAAAATTGGAATTGTTAGTAATCCCAAGCTACATTCGATCACAGGCAGACGAAAAACCTCGTTGGAAGAAGAGATGTAAACTGTAATAAAAGGAGTTGTACATACATTTTATTATGAAAAGCAGATCCCAACCGTCGACAAAATTCTAACTAAAATCAATGAAGATCGGAATTTATCTAAAATTAAAAAAAAAACGAGCTCTGGAAATTGCTCAGAGAACTTAATTTTTGTTGGGAAAAACCAGATGGGAAATCTGTTCTTATACATCGTCCGAAAAATGTCCGTTGGTGAAGGAAATATCTCTTTCAAATAAAAGGTAGAGTTGCTGGCAATAACACAACTTACAAAATTAATAATTTAACTGGACTTTTGAAAGATTTTTTTGAATAAAGTTACTGCAGATAATTGCGAAAAATCCATATAATAAAAGAATAAAAGAAAATGTGGAAACCCGATCTCATGATCGGTGAGAGAAGAATCAATTATAATTAATTTGAGCGAAGATAGCTTCACTGACTTTGATGACGAATTAGATACGTTTACCAGCGTTAACACAATTTATTATTTAAATATTCTGTAACATATAAAAATTAATGACATTTGAATCCCTTTTTAGTGTTTAATTGTAATTCTGCAGATGGTTTAAGAAATAAATAAACTGGAACGTCAAATATCCCAAAAATGTTTTTAATTAATAATAAAATGACCGAGAGTCCCAAAAAAATTTTAATATTATATTGACGAATTTATTTTTTTTATATATGTTTAACTTCTTGTATTTTTGATAATGGGTATTTTGTAAGTATTTAAATTATAACTTAGAATTTTTTGAGAGAAAAAGGCTACGTTTTAGTCTGAATGTGCCTAAAACGGTTTCTATGCCGAAATTAAAAATAATAACAATTCATTTGTGATTTGTGTTAAATATGTCAAAATTATTTATATTTTCTAATGTATGTGAATTATCAAAAAAACCATAAGAAATAAAATATTATAAAAACTTTTTATTTTAAGTTTATTACTGAAATAATATTCTATGCCATAAATATTTAGTGATAAAATAGACCTCCTTCCGACGCCTATGACAAGGATTAAAATCCTTTTTAACGCTTCACACATTCAAATATCTACTGCTATCCAACCCAAATACTCCATTATTATAGACCGGTATTTTTGATTATAAAATTTCTATCCCATTCTTATGAAAAATATATGTGTCTAACAGATTTTGCCAAAGACACCAGACTAAAGAACATAGGAAGTTTGCGAAGAAAAAAAAAGGTAAAAAATGAAAAACTCTCCTTAGTTCTTAAATAAACTATAGTATAAGAGGCAAAATCGGGTCTATTTTCCTGAACTCCAAGCTCTTGGGGGGGGGGGGGGGCGATCGCCCCCACCGCCCCCCCCCCTTGGATCCGCACCTAAATAAGACAAATATATTTTTAACTCCCCCCCAAACCAGACGCGGATGATTTGAGTACAGATATGATCCTAAAGTGCTTTTTTAGTTTTAGTATATTGTAACGTAAGAATTATTACCTATTTGGTAAAATGTTATTTTTGTAAAATCAATAAAACGAACATTTTAAGTTTTATAATGTTTTTTATTTACGTTCTAGCACCAACTGTAGTTTTTTTTTAAATTTTAGTTGTGCCAAATAACTCCAACAGCAAATATTTTTCGGTTTCTGGTGGAATATTTACAGAATTCCGAATATCCCACCCTACGGAGTAATTTGAGGCAAGGGGTAAAAAAATATACACCTCTATTTGAGGGGGTAGTATACACCCCTACTTTCCTAAAGTATGATTTTGATAATTTTATCTTGTCGAAATAAAACATAGTAGACACAAATGTTTAAAATTTGTCCCAAATACCCCGTTCTACTGTCCTATTCGTTTATCTGTTGCCAAATCGCAACCATGTATATTGTTGAAAACAATAAATAATTTTATCAAGGAATTTTTACGTTTGCACTTCAAATGTATATAGTCATTATGATGATCAATTAAAATGGCGAAAATTCAAAAATTCTAGATTTTTTTCGTTTAAAATTTTAGGTTGTTCATGCTGTAAAGTAACCTTTGATACCTTTCAGATGCTTATCACTCTTCCCTCATATTTCTCGCATAGGAATAAAAATGCGAGTCAGTGTGACAGTCTACATTTCAGGCATCCTCTATTAGAGAACTGTTGCAAAATGAATTTTAAGGAAAAAGGGTAACTGTCATTAAATGACAGATTTGTTAGGGTAGAAATTTCTTATAATATAAAAAAATGTAATTAAAAATCAAGAACAAATAGGAAAAGTAATATATTACTTAAGATCCACAGTACAGTTGCATGTACTCATGCATTATCAGTAATATTCGTATAAACTAAATCAAAATAAATTAGTTAATACAACGTTTCTATTCAGAACATCAGAATTAATTCAGACTCGTTTAATTGCTGTTAAAATATAGAGTAGTTTTTGAATTTTTATTTATGAAAAACAATCATCCTTAAATGCGCACGATTCGCTTCTTCACAACCATTTAGCCTCGAAATTAAATTTTCAGTTACTCGCTGGAGCATCGCTCTTGAAATCGCGTGGATTTCGTCTGTGATTCTTTGCTTTAAAACATTTAAGTTGGGTGGTCACGGGTTGAAAACCTTGATTTTTACAATCTCTGTAAGTTTCTATAATTCAATTCTAATGCCATTTAAGTAATTTGTCAATTATCCGCGACTACTTGCATTCAACGTTGTAACGATTAAAACTGTAAATTGTATTCAAGTAGTATAGATTGGAAACTTAGTTCAAACCACTGTTAACCAATATGATTCGTAATTTTCACATATTTGTCCAGTAGATATAACTGCACAGTCAATAACAGTGTAAGACTTATCAAAATGTTATATGCGACTCCGTCCCATATGTAATCTCATTATCTTTTACAGCCAAGCAATCACCAGATAGACAGCTTTATTTCTAAACGCCTAATTAATGAAGTATGTGTAGATGTATGTCTGTGAGGTTGAGGATCAGTACACTGCGACCTAATAGGTCTATTCCTCTTCTGCTGCCAAGTCGTTAGGGATACCTTGCCAACTAAAGCAGGTCCTCCAACCCTGTCTTCCTTGGGAAACTTGTTGGGCGGCTTTAAAGTGGGTAATGTAAACAGAGTTTTGCATTCTTCTCTTTCTGCCAATCTGAGTTTTTTCAGGTGCCCTTTTAGGTGGCAATGCCTCGTCAGGATTGCCAACAGAACTCATTTGATTTTAGTTTAAGTTTATGCATTCCCAGAAGTATCTTCGCTTGTCTCATTCCTAGCAAATCTATTCCGTAATATCTCCTGCTTTCTTACTTTCTTTTTAGTTCTTCCAGCATTACATTGCTACTGACTCCACAGAGAGGTTTTGGCCCTAGAAATGGTGTTTCAGTCCCTTTTCTCGCAAGTGTCTACTATTTCATTCCGCTCTACCCCGGTGTGTCCCGGTACCCACAAAAGGGTGACCATATTATTCTTATCAAATTCGTATTGTTCCTTTAAGCATCCCCAGATCATCTTGGAGCTAATTAATTGAGAACTCAGCGCATTGATGGATGGTTGACTTTCCGACCTACCAACAGTAATAATAATAATAATAATAATATTACATACTGACCATAACAACAATCCGATTGCTGAACCTGAGCCACAACTGGAACCTGAGGTCCAAGAACAACAGGAACAGCTGAATGACGAAACTCAACAAGACAACACTGAACTCTTTTATCAAAAACTGTCAACGGAAATGAGTGCTGCGGTGTTGGAGTATGATGGAAGCAATCCGTTAAGAAGACCGGCACTGCCAAAAATTAATTCATCCAAAAAACTGGGTGCCATGTTAGACATCATGAACAATCTCATTTTACCAGCTTATGTTTCAGATGCCTACACTCTGGAGTCCTTACATATGACCATCTACTGTGCCGCGACTGCTATAGCTAGAGCTCTAGAAATTAAAGTTACAACAGAGCGTCGACCAGCAAGAACAGAACCCAACACATCACCATGGGAAAGACGTCTAAATAAGAAAATTGAAAATCTTCGAATAGATATAGGACAGCTGATGGAGTACATCAGGGGCACAAGGACTATTTGACTGCAAAGGCGAGTTGAAGAAATCATGAATCGTGTCCGATATCATTCGCAACAAGATCCAGCGAATGTTACTGCTCAGCAATGCCTTGATTCGCTGAAACAGAAGCTCTCTGTTATTGCAGGACGGCTAAAGAGGTACAAGACCAGCAATAACCGAAAACGAGACAATGCGCTCTTCCAACGATCAGAAAAGACTTTCTACCGTAAGCTAAACTCTCCACCTAATATAGCAGATAATAGATATCCCAATAGAGAGCAGGTAGAAGAGTTTTGGGGAAACCAACTTTCCACACCAGCCGATTGTAACATCGCAGCTGGCTGGATCAATGAAGAACACCAAATCTGCCAAGATTACAGCCAGATGCAGTTTGAGCCATTTACCACCGAAGAAATTTCAAGAATAATCAAGGAATCCCATAACTGGAAAGCTCCAGGTCTCGACGGGATCCAGAACTACTGGCTCAAAAAGTTATGGTGTATGCACCATCAGCTGGCTAATCTTATTAATGATGTTTTTCTTAACCCAGCAAAAATGCCATTGTTCTTGACCGAAGGTATTACGTACCTCCTACCAAAGGACCAACATAACACACATGACCCAGCTAAGTATAGGCCGATCACCTGCCTACCCACACTGTATAAGGTGATCACCTCCTGCTTGACCCAACGCATCTATGCACATTGTGAGCAAAATAACATCATTGCAACTCAACAGAAAGGATGCACGAGGGGAGCAATGGGATGCAAGGAACAATTGATTATTGACTCTGTCATATGTAACCAAGCCTGTACCAACCGAAGAAACCTCTTTGCTGCCTACGTGGATTATAAGAAGGCCTTCGACTCGGTGGCACATGAGTGGCTCAAAACTATATTGAGAATGTACAGGGTCGATAATAATTTTGTTTCCTTTTTAGAACGCTTCATGTCAACCGGGAGAACTAGGATCCAATTGCCAGTGCCATCCAGCGACACCATCGAAACTAACACCATTCCGATACGTAGAGGAATATTTCAAGGCGATTCACTTAGCCCATTGTGGTTCTGCCTTGCAATGAACCCACTATCACGCCGTTTGAACTCCACCAGATACGGCTTTAGTGTTAGAAATAACAACGAAGAGGTAGTCAGAGTGAATCATCTTCTATACATGGATGATCTTAAACTGATGGCTGCTACCAGAAACCAACTGGAACAAATGCTTAAAATTGTAGAGGAGTTCTCCGGGGATATCGGAATGCAATTTGGACTTGACAAGTGCCGTATTTTGAACATCGTTAAAGGGAAGATACAACCGGGAGCTTTTGAAATGCAGAACGGTGAAACTATAGCTGCAATGGAGGCAGACCAAACATACAAATATCTAGGTATGAAACAGGCTAAAAGAATTGACCATGGCACTATGAAAGCTGAATTGACAACCGAATTTGTCAGGAGGGTAAGGCGGGTACTACGAACTAATTTAAATAGTAGAAATTTGTTTAAGGCGCTCAACACGTATGCTTGCTCAGCGCTGAGCTACTCCTTTGGAATTGTAAAATGGAGCAGGACGGACATCCAAAACCTGCAAAGAAAAATAAGGACACTTCTAACAAAAGCACAAAAACATCACCCTCGGAGTGCCATTGAACGTACAATGCTTCCAAGACACCAAGGAGGAAGAGGATTGATAGATATTGGTAAACAGCTCGATCAACAAATAATAAACTTACGTTCATATTTCCACAGGTTAGCGGACTCTTCCACACTACATCGAGCAATATGCGAGGCAGACGATTCAACGCCGCTACAGTTGAGGGAACAAGGTATTACTTCTCACCACCAAACAAACCAAGAGAAGTTACAAACCTGGCTACGGAAGCCACTTCATGGACGGCATCCAAATGAGGTCAATCAGGACAATGTCGACAACTCAGCGTCGAACTACTGGTTGATTTCAGGACAGATGTTTCCGGAAACGGAGGGCTTCTTGTTGGCTATCCAAGACCAGGTTATTCCGACGAAGAACTATCGGAAGTTCATCATTAGAGATCCCTCAATAGAGAATGACCAGTGCAGATATGGCTGTCGAACATCGGAGACAGTCCAGCACATAACTGGAGGATGCCAAGCGTTTGCCGCAACCGAGTATAAGGAAAGACACGACTCAGCCGCTAAGATACTCCACCAAGAGTTAGCAGAAAAATTTAACCTATTACAGGTAGGAAAAGTGCCTTATTACAAATACAATCCAGAGCCTATTCTTGAGAACAACCAGTTCAAGTTATATTGGGACCGAACGGTTCTGACGGATCAAACAGTTGCTCATAATAGACCAGATATTATACTAATAGATAAAATTTCTAGGCGAACTACATTAATCGACATCGCTGTACCTAACAACAACAACCTAAGACCAAAATACAACGAGAAGATCGCCAAATACAGAGATCTGGAGGTGCAAATCCGAAGACAATGGGCAATGAACAGCGTCCAAACGATTCCCATAATACTCTCAACAACTGGAGTGATACCAAAGAACCTCCTGCAGAACATCAAGGGACTGGGTCTTAGTGAGCATCTGTATAAACCGATGCAGAAAGCAACTCTCCTAGCAACCGCGCGAACCGTCCGAAAGTTCATGGGAAATACAGCAGACCACGTCACCTAGGACCCGATAACATGGAAAGGGTTCCCACAGAGCTTCATACTTCTGGTACCTTTGTGTACCTGGTATGAGTGAATATTCCCTGGAGGGAGTTCGAAGCCGTCTGGCTTGTAAATCATAATATTACATACAAGGAAAGGCACGATTCAGCCGCTAAGATACTACACCAAGAGTTAGCAGATAAGTTAAAACTACTGCAGGTAGGAAAGGTGCCTTATTATAAATATAATCCAGAGCCTATTCTTGAAAACAACGAGTTCAAGTTATACTGGGATCGAACGGTCCTAACAGATCAAACAGTTGCTCATAACAGGCCAGACATTATACTAACAGATAAAATTTCCAGGCGAACTACACTAATCGACGTCGCTGTACCGAACAACAACCTAGGGTCAAAGTACAACGAGAAGATCGCCAAATACAGAGATCTGGAGGTGCAAATCCGCAGACAGTGGGCAATGAACAGCGTCCACACGATTCCTATAATAATATCAACAACTGGAGTGATACCAAAGAACCTCCTGCAGAACATCAAGGGACTGGGCCTTGGTGAACATCTATATAAACCGATTCAGAGAGCGGTTTTCCTTGCAACCGCGCGAACCGTCCGAAAGTTTGTAGGAAGTGCAGAAGACCACGCCACCTAGGACCCGATAACATGGAAAGGGTCCCCACGGAGCTTCATACTTTTGGTGTCTTTGCATACCTGGTATGAGTGAATAATCCCTGGAGGGAGTGCGAAGCCGTTTGGCTTGTAAATAATAATTACATACATGGATGATCTTAAACTGATGGCTGCTACCAGAAACCAGCTGAAATAAATGCTTAAAATTGTAGAGGAGTTCTCCGGGGATATCGGAATGCAATTTGGACTTCACAAGTGCCGTATTTTGAACATCGTTAAAGGGAAGATACAACCGGGGACTTTTGAAATGCAGAACGATGAAACTATAGCTGCAATGGAAGCAGATCAAACATACAAATATCTAGGTATGAAACAGTCTAAAAGAATTGACCATGGCACTATGAAGGCCGAATTGACAGCCGAATTTGTCAGGAGGGTAAGGCGAGTATTACTAACCTGAACTAATTTAAATAGTAGAAATTTGTTTAAGGCGCTCAACACGTATGCTTGCTCTGCACTGAGCTACTCTTTTGTACTTGTAAAGTGGAGCAGGATGGACATCCAAAACCTGCAAAGAAAAATAAGGACACTCCTAACAAAAGCACAAAAACATCACCCTCGGAGTGCTATTGAACGTACAATGCTTCCAAGACACCAAGGAGGAAGAGGATTGGTGGATATTTGTAAGCAGTTCGACCAACAAATAATAAACTTACGTTCATATTTCCACAGGTTAGCGGACTCTTCCACACTACATCGAGCAATATGCGAGGCAGACGATTCAACGCCGCTACAGTTGAGGGAACAAGATATTACTTCTCACCACCAAACAGACCAAGAGAAGTTACAAACCGAGCTACAGAAGCCACTTCATAGACGGCATCCAAAAGAGGTCAATTGGGACAATGTCGACAACTCAGCGTCGAACTACTGATTGATTTCAGGACAGATGTTTCCGGTAACGGAGAGCTTCTTGTTAGCTATCCAAGACCAGGTTATTCCGACGAAGAACTATCGGAAGTTCATCATTAGAGATCTCTCAATAGAAAATGACCAATGCAGATATGGCTGTCGAACTTCGGAGACAATTCAGCACATGATTGAAGGATACCAAGCGTTTGCCGCAACCGAGTATAAGGAAAGACACGACTCAGCCGCTAAGATACTCCACCAAGAGTTAGCAAAAAAGTTAAACCTATTACAGGTAGGAAAAGTACCTTATTACAAGTACAATCCGGAGCCTATTCTTGAGAACAACCAGTTCAAGTTATATTGGGACCGACGGTTCTGACGGATCAGACAGTTGCACATAACAGACCAGACATTATACTAATAGATAAAATTTCTAGACGAACTACACTGATCGACATTGCTGTACCTAACAACAACAACCTAGAGCCAGGATACAACGAGAAGATCGCTAAATACAGAGATCTGGAAGTGCAAATCCGAAGACAATGGGCATGAACAGCGTCCAAACGATTCCCATAATACTATCAACAACTGGAGTGATATCAAAGAACCTCCTGCAGAATATCAAGGGACTGCGCCTTAGTAAGCATCTGTACAAACCGATGCAGAAAGCAACTCACCTTGCAACCGCGCGAACCGTCCGAAAGTTCGTACGAAATACAGCATACCACGTCACCTAGGACCTGATAACATGGAAAGGGTTCCCACAGAGCTTCATACTTTTGGTATCTTTGTGTACCTGGTATGACTCAATATTCCCTGGAGAGATTGCAAAGCTGTTTGACTTGAAAATTTTATAATAATAATAATCATAATCTCATGTTTGCGATAGTTTTTCTCCCTGCTGAATTGAATACATTTCCTGATGGTGTGTATTTCCGCCAGGAAGATGCTTGGTGACTTAGGTTCATAGGACGCTGAGTTGTCGACATTGCCCTGACTGACCTCATTTGGATGCCGTCTATGAAGTGGCCAGGTTTATAACTTCTCTTGGTCTGTTTGGTGATGAGAAGTAATATCTTGTTCCCTCAACTGTAGCGGCGTTAAATCGTCTACCGCGCATATTGCTCGATGTACTGTGTAAGAGTCCGCTAACCTGTGGAAATATGAACGTAAGTTTATTATTTGTTGGTCGAGCTGCTTACCAATATCCACCAATCCTCTTCCTCCTTGGTGACTTGGAAGCATACAATAGCACTCCGAGGGTGATGTTTTGTAATTTTTTTAGGGGTGTCCTTATTTTTTTTAGAGGTTTTGGATGTCCGTCCTGCTCCATTTTACAATTCCAAAAGAGTAGCTCAGCGTAGAACAAGCATAAGTGTTGAGCGCTTTAAACAAATTTCTACTATTTAAGTTAGTTCGTAATACCCGCCTTACCCTTCTGACAAATTCCGTTGTCAATTCGGTTTTCATTGTGAGTAATAATAATAATCTCATGTCTGCGATAGTTTTTCTCCCTGCTGAATTGAATACATTTCCTGATCGTGTGTATTTCCGCCAGGAAGATGCATAGTGACTTAGGTCCATACACTCCTATCCAGTTCTGTCCGTTGTTTTGAAGCCATCAGTATACCACCTAATGGAATTCTTGTTAACTTTTTCAATAGTGTTTCTGCCCCATTCACTTCTACGACTCAACTTTGTGTTGAAGTTTTTCACAAAATTGAACTTCTTTTTCATTTCATCTTGGGACAGATCTAGATTTGTTAATTTCTGCATAAGAGGTTGGGCTCTCGTGATTAAGTACTAGGACATTCAAAATATTCACATTCCTTATTGGTTAATTCCTAAATAAAAAAGTTGCTATAGATCTCTAAATAATTACCGAAGCGATTAATGTTATGTCATTTTACAACCTTCATGTATCCAAACTATAAATTATAAATTTTAAGTGAAGATTCGAAAATTGAGTGAGTAAACAGAAGTAGTCAAGGTAATTTAGATCTATTAAAACATTTGTAAATTACAACAAATTTATAGCAAAACAATAATAATTCGTATTATGGCAAACAGAACAAAAATAGAGAATTTACAGGATTTAATCAAGGAAAGTATTGCTGGAGAGGTTGTGGAACAGAGTGCAGAAACACTGCTGCCTCCAGGAGAGAATCATGGAAGTGTTATATATAAAGTCGACTTTAAGGTATGTTTGATAAAAAAAATTTTGGAACTTTTTCATATCTATATTAAAACGGCTAAATTAATTTAGACCGATTCCATTCAAAATCATGCAGTGGAAATAGTAAAAAAAAGTAAACGGCTTTCTCCGTGAAACATATTATTCTAGAACCCAAAAAGTGTACTAGTATTTTGTCGTTTTGCAAAAAAATCATTTTCAAAGAAGTTATTGAGATTTAAAGTTGAGCTTAGAATTTTTGCAGTGAAGAAAAATTAAAGTAATTTTTTATTCAAAATGTGTGATTTTATGACTAATCGAAATAATTTAGTTTTCTCTTTTGATTAATGTCAAATGAATTTGACATCGAAAAATTTTCAAAATTTACAATGTGGCGGCCGATTTTCGAAAAAGAAAAAAAAAAGCGGTTTTCTTAAAAACTTGATGATTTTTTTTCAAGGGTTTCTTGTTATATGCTCCTTCAATTACAATTGTTTTTGTGGGTGCTGAAATGCACGGGGAAAAAATAATTTTTTTTCTTTTTTCAATGATCGATTTGATTTCAAGTTATGCAATGAAATTTTTTCAAATTTTATCTGTGAAATATATCATTATAGAAACCAAAAAAAAATGCCAGTTCTTTTGCCTTTTTGTGAAAAAATCATTTTCAACGAAGTTATCGAGATTTTTTAAAGTTCACACAGATTGTGGACTTACCCACTTCTTTAGATAGATACCGCGATTTTCGAGACAATAGTTTGTAAATAAATATGCTTTTATTTTAAACAAAAAAAAATGTCATTTTTTGCGAAAAAAAATATATCTCGATAACTAGTTGCACCATCAATAACTTACAAATCGACAAGTAATTCCATTATCTACAACTTTTGTTTGAAACTTGCTTTTATACAACATTTAATTTTCGAAATAAACTGGAATAACCGAAAAAAGTGACTATTTTTGGTCCGTCGTTTTGTTAGCACTGGGTTGCTAGATATGTTATTTAGAATAACGAAATATACACTTTCCGATAATAAAATCGCAGGTTACATTTTTTTCGTGATAAAAGTCTAATTTCCATGGAGCATATCAGTAAGGACAGATACTCGGAACTTACTTTAAGTTTTATAAAAATAAATATTTTGGTCGTTTGGGCTAATATTCATTGTAGAAGGGTATTCGTTGCTTAAATACATGACGAACTTACCTTAAACTTAAGCAATACAAGATTATTAGCAAAATATACCAATTTTAAAGACACTTGATATTTAACTGTTTCCATAAGCTCTAACATAATAAACGTATTTTTCTTGTTCATAGGTGAAACAAGACGATAAAGTGAAAGAATACCACACTATAGCTAAATGTACGCCATTAAATCCTGTCACCCAAGACCTATTTAACATTCAAGTAACACTTAAATCCGAAACAGCATGGTACACGACAGTCATACCAGCTTTAAAGCAATTTCAAAAAGACCACGGAATCGAGAAAGGAATAGATTTTTTCCAACAATTTTACGGGGCGAGAACAAGTTTAGATCCTGCAAGTGAAAGAGTAGATTTAGATGGTGTAATTTTAACTCAAAATCTAAATTTTATAGGTAAAAAATAGATTTCTAGACAAACACTTTTCTTTAAAAAGTTTCTCATTCTTTTAGGTTATCATAATATAGATCGACATGTGGGTTTCAACCTCCCGGAAACCTATGCAATCCTCAGAGACCTAGCAACCTTCCACGCAGTGCCTCTAGCAATAAGAATTCAAAATCCAGAAGTTTTTGATCAAAAAATCAAACCTTATTTACCATCTCTTTATGAATTAGACGATACAACAAAAGAAAGTATTATACAACCAATTTTTAATCTGCTTGATCAAATTCCAGAATGCCAGCCGTACCTGGAAAGAATAAATAAATATGTAAAAGGAGCAGATGTCTATGGGAATCGTGCAGTACGGGAACCATGGATCACTGTGTCTCATGCAGATTTCTGGATGAACAATATAATGGTTACTGAAGGAGAAAATCCAAAAACAATGATTCTGGACCTGCAAATGCCTCGTCTTGGTCCCCCTGCAGCTGACTTACTTTTATTTTTGCTTACATCGGTAAACCTTGATGTTATACGAGAAAACTACGATGACTTTGTAAAATTTTACTATGAGCAATTTTGTAAAAATCTCAAGGAACTTCATGTACCTACTGAAAATTTCACTTTCGAAGGGTTAGTTGAAGAAATCACTACGGTAGCAAAAGAAGGTGAATTCGCTCATGCTTTAACTCATTCTCAAATAATATTGGCAGATAAAGGAAAATCGCATTTTGACTCATCGGATGAAAATTTTACAACAGAGGACTTTTTACGTGCACATAAAATAGTTGCAAATAAATTTCAAAAAGAGAAGTTTATATGGATTGTGTCTGAAGCTATCAGAAGAAACTGGATATACAACCTGCTTCTCTAATTTATTTATTTGTTATTTATGGTTATGTTTACTTAATTTACTTGAACATAATAGTAACTATAATTTAAAATTAAACCTTAAAAATCAACTTTTTTAGGTTGTTCTTCCTAAATATTTGTATCCGTATCTCTTACAATAAGCACAATAATTTGTGGCTTTAACAATTTAAAGCATGATAAAAAATATGCGTGTTTTACTTATACTGAAAAATTAAGCAAAAAGGACTTTTCAAAAACATGTTTACACTTGTCTTTTCCTAACCACGAAATAAATCAGCAACAATTCATTTACAGCGCTCATTTTGTTTATTTTCTAGAAATCCTCATACGACAAGTCTGAGGGAGTACCAAGTGGCATTTTCACTCTCAGAGCGGCTGTTCTTGATCTTTTCATAAATCAAAATTTTTCTTATTTGAGAACTGAGACGAGAATAACTCGGAGCACATTCCTCAGAACATGTATCATTTTATCTTGAGATTCTTGCAACTGCGTGGAAATTTAATTGAAACTACAGGAAAAGGTCAGCATAACTCTTGAATACAGGTTTAGAGATCCAAGCGTATTCTATTTTATCCTGTAAAAATAACAGTTTCATTGTTGGTAGATTCACTCCAAAACTTTAGCTTCTACGATTCCTTTAATACCAAATTTGAGAACAATTAGTGTTTTTTTTTAATAATCATTCAGCGACTGTATGGCGCAGGCAAGCCCAACATTGGTTTAAAAATCTAACACAGATATTGACATTCCCTGGGAGGTCTTTGACTTGATTTCCCTTGATCCAAAATTCAGTCTTTGTCCACCTACTACCCAGATTAAAATCTCTTCATTATTGGCTGAAAATATTATCGTAAAATTTGATAATAAACAGAAGGATTGCTCTCGTTCTCTCATCATAACAATCATAATAGTAGACCCTTTTTGTCAAACATTTATAACAAAAGCAGACTCTTTCTAAGGAACCACCCTATTTATACATACTAAGCAGTGATAAGGATAATGTAACTGTAGCAATGAAAAAAGACGAATATTTGTCAAGAACTGTTAAAAAAAAATAAATCACACTCCAACTTACACACTTCAACTTAAAGCTAATAAATTAGTTAAATGTCTGTATAACAAGGGTGCCATTGATGATGATTATAAATCGAAATTAACAAACTATGATACAGTATGTCTTAGATTTTACACATTACTTAAAGTTTATAAACCAACCCCCAAACAACGCGTCCCATTGTCTCATTAATTAATTGTCCAAATGGTTCTATAACTAAATATCTCACAAATATTCTAACTGCAGCTTATAATTTTAATAATGAATTTTATGTAAAGGACTCTTTCTCATTTAGCATTTTTATTGACAATTTTCGATTACGTTACAACTATGTAATTGTTAGTTTTGATGTAGTCCCCCTTTTATCAATTTACCTTTAGAAGCTATCCTCAACAACCTTCGTGACAAAAGGGGTGACATATCACAGCATTGTGGGATCCATTATGACTTCTTTGAGCAACTCATGGAATTTATTTTCGATTCCAAGGTGCTAGTATTTAATGATAACTATTATAAACATATTTTTATAACACCAATGGGGTCAAAAATTTCTCCCATTTTAGTTAACTATGTGCTGGATGATCCGGTTAAGGATTGTCTCGAATATATGCCTTTTTACATTCCATTTGTCAATTGTTGATGACTTATTGTTTACTGTACCTGCTGGTAGAATTGAGATAGCTCTGGAACTCTTCAACTCCTTTATTCCCATATTCAATTCACAGTAGAGGAAGAAACTAGCAACAGTATCCCATTTCTGAATATGTTATACGTACGAATGAAAACACTTTAAATACTAAATCGCATAAAAAACCATACTGTTCTAACAGATTAATAATTTACCATTCGTACTATGCTATATGATCTAAAATCAATCTCATCTTAGGCATGAAAAATAGAGCTGTTAAATTTACATATCCGAACTTTAGAACAGAGGCATTACGCCAGCTTAATGATATACTATTGGAGAATTCTTACCCAGAAAACATTATAAAAAAAATTCTCTATAATAACAAATATAATATTCCTGAAAACATCTTTGGAATTTCTTCTCAACCGTCTTTTCTGAATAATCAATCTTTAAGTCTAGCCAACACTCTTTCAAATATAATTGAGCGAGTTCAGTTTTTCCAAACACTACCTTAAATAGAAAGTCTCACGGACAAATTGATGAATATTTTTAAACATACAGATATTCACCTCTGCAGCTGAATGAGACGTCCTGTATCGTGTATAAAGTTTTTTGTTCCACCTGTCAATTACTTTATATAGGCCAGACTTCCAGAAGCCTCAAAGTTAGACTCACTTCCCATCATAGTGATATTAATAGAGGTTTACCCTCTTGGGTTTTGGAAGTACATATTTTTTAGCATAATCACATCATTAACTGGGATGGCACTGGGATTCTGGAAAGAGTTCCTGCATATCATAAAACGCTCTTCCTCGAAATGGTCCATATTAATTAAGATGGCAGCGCAATGAATAAAAAAAAAGGGACACTGAGTATCTGAGTGCCATTTACAGCTACATTTTAAAGTTGGAAAAAGAAAAGTATTTGAGCCTCTTGGATACACCATTTCCAGATGAGTAAGTTTTTTTTATTGGTTGCTCTTACATCAGGTAAAAAATATCAAACAAGTAATTTTTTTTGCTACATCTCACACTTGACTACATTACCGTTTTATGGATTCGTATGTCCTTCACTACTTAAGCCGCCAACGTATTCTCGGTTGACACCTGACATCTTCCACTTCAAAATGGTGAAATAGTCGAGTGAGATGTTTTGCTGAAAGTAGCCAATTCATTAATCATTAACATTTTCAGCTTAAAATTAAATGAATAATAATAATAATTATTTTTAAATTAAAGAAGTACATTTCAAGTAAAGGGATAAATTTCCCAAAAGTTTGGATATCTCATAGATTAAGATTTCGCTAAGGCCAACCAGAGAAATTTATGCAACCAAAAAAAAACATTAAAATGAGTAAGTGGTATAAAACCATCTGACGATGAAAATTCCAAAATTACTTAACCTAAGAATAATATAAACAAAATCTACTGAATTAATCAAAATAATTTCAAGAAAACTGCCATAAGAAAAGATAAAAGGACGAATTTCACTCGAATCGTAGACAGAACAACCGAGATTTTTCTGAAAAAAAAGATAACAAGTAAATACAGTATCTATAACAATAACAACATTATTATATATAACAAAAATTATTTAGGAAACAATGAAAAAATATTTAGACAACAATGTAATCACTCACGTGTTTTAAGATGAACTGTGACCACTGAGAACTCTATCGACATAAAATAAGATGCTCTTCCGGCTAATAATTAAGTTATCAAGTGATGGGAAGGACAGTGCTTGTAACGAAATAATAAAATACCGCCAACAATTTTAAGCTGCTAACTTTCTACTGTAACTGTGTTATCATAAAGTAGGTTTTTTAACGTTGACTTACTATTAAACTTTTCTAGTTTTTTTGAAAGTGGTAGACAATGTTGAAGATTGACTAAAATGTGGTTGCCGGACTTGCATTGTTTTTATTATTGTATGTTTGTCCGACATTTCGATTAGGTTGTATTTCTAACCAGTTTACTTCATAACGATTAGGGATACAACCTAATCGAAACGTCGTACAAACATACAAAAATAAAGAGAATGCAAATCCGACAACCACATTTTAGTCAATCTTTCTAGTTGTCTTAAAAAAATTATTGTGCAGTTTTAATAATGGGTAGATTTTTGATGACCATTTTTCATAAGAGGGATAATTTAGGACAAAATTGTGGGTTGTTTGGGACGTCAAATAATTATAAATAATTTAGTCTTTTTTTTAAATTTTGATGTAAAAAAATGGTAGGAAATTGTCAAAGAAAATTAAGCAATGCCAGAAACGGAAAAAAATTAAATCCATACCTTCCCTAAACTAATCAGCAGAAAGCTTAAACGACACAAGAAAACGAAAATTAAAAATAAAAGAGGCTGCAGAAAAGTATCCAGGTCAACTTTAGGCAGAGAAATTCTTGGCAAAACAATTTGCAAAGTCAGTCCGGTCGACCTGGGTTATTTACTGACACCTAAATTTAATTGCATCCTGTGGAGTCCCCTTTGACTTATTCGATCTTAGTCAAGAAATATTTAGATAGAAAACGGGGTCAAGAAAAAAGGCTAAAAAATAACATGTCCGGAAGAGATTGGGTAATAAACTTTCTCAAACGCCATAAAAAAATATATCACATCGATATTCAGAAAATATATCTCTGAAGCGTGCTGTTCTTTCCGAAGAAACTATCGACAAATGTAAACATGTTTATTTATCTTTTCTTTCAGTTTAATTGTTTGTCCTTTCTCTTTTCAGTGTTTTTAAGGATTAGAAATAATTATAAATGCAAAATTTACAATTAATATTAACAAAAAGAGGATTTGAAAACTTATTTTTATTGGGAAATATTGTTAGATATAGTTTACATATTGAAAATAAAAATAATAATAATTTAGGCAACCATATATTCATACTTCTATGTATTCAGAATTGGCGTTCCGAATATCATATGATACTCGTTTAAATAATGCAATTAGAAAAGGATAGCATAAAATCGGTATGTGTGTACCAAGAAATGAAATATCTACTGTTTATTAATACTTTTTCAAATATTACTAAAACTATTATTACGTTATTCAGCGTTCAAACAACCAGGCCCTAGTTCTGACGTTATGATAATTCTACAGGGGTATGTTCGAAGGCCAGAAGAGTGGACGGCCAGCTTCTACCTATATATGTTGTATATAAAGCAAAGCATTTGTGGACCTGTATATAAAGCAGAGCATTTGTGGACCTGTATATAAAGCAGAGCTTGTTTGTGTAGCATAAGGTATATTTCGGTTTTCAGGTCCTCGTTGAAGACAACCTATCGTTTCATTTTTCTGATAGTGTACTTCGGAAATGTCAAGAGATGAATATTGCATTTCTTTGCTTACCGTCAAACGCTACCCATGTAATATAGAGCCTTGACGTTACGTTTTACGCTCCTTTAAAGAAATACTGGCGACTTATTCTTAAAGATTCGAAGAAAACCTCAGAAAGAAGAAAACTTTCATTAGTTAAGAATGCATTTCCCACACTTTTAACTAAATTACAAGCGAAGCTTAACGAAAGCCAAAAAGGATCATAGAACTTGATATATGGCTTTTTTCAAACAGTATCTACTAAATCATTCAAGATCAAAGGAAAAACTACCTAGAAAACCAACGGAAACAGGGACTCCGTCTTTAGTTTCAGATGTCATCGTAAACATATTAAGTAATATGCGATCTGGGAATCACTTTGTAAAGACAATTCGACGTAAAAGGCTTCAAATGAAACCTGGAAAAAGCGTCATCACTGAGGATATTACCACTTCAAAGAATTCTGGTTTAAAAACAAACTTAAAAAGGCGTCTATAGAATCTAACCGCAGACGATTTTGAGGTGTCTAGCAACGATATGGATACTTGTGACGCCGAAGTACACAAATCTGGCAACGATGAACAAATAATTTCGCTTGACCAAAATGAAGAAAACACACTTTCAGGTAAATAAACTGACGATCTTCCCCTGTCTTATCTTCAGAAAAAAGGCTAAAAAGAAATCCAACTTCAAGAAAATCTAACAGTTGGAGATTGAGTAACTGTCGAATTCAAAATAGAAAGAGAAAAAAGGCATTACAGGCCAAATAAAAAGTATTTCAGGATCCATATTGCATGTGGAGTTTTTAAGAGGAGCTCATAAGACTAACAGATTTCTAACTCCCCAGAAACTATACACGGATGATTTGAGTACAGATATAATCCTGGAAGTGCATATACCTCCTAAAGTTGAAGGTAGAGCCAGTAGAAAATTTTATACATTTGTCGATCAGTAACTTTACGGTTTTTAACTCAAATTCTTTTTTATGTTTTAGTATGTTGTAACGTAAAGAATTATTACCTATTTTATAAAATGTCATTCTTGTAAAATAAATAACCTAACCTTTTAAGTTTAAGTTTTCATTTACGTTCTAGTACCAACTGTTACTGTAGTTTTTTTTTAAATTAATTTTATTTCTCCCAAATAACTCCAACAGCAAGTATTTTTCGGTTTCTGATACAATATTTACGTAATTCTAAATATCCCCACCCTATAGGGTAATTTGAGACGAGAGGTAAAAAAATATATACCCTCCCCTATCTGAGGGGGAGGAGAAATCTTTTTAATAAAAGTAGTATACACCCCTACTTTGCCAAAAGTATGATTGTGACAATTTTACCTCGTGGAAGTAAAACATAATAGACGCAAATGTTTAAAATGTGTACCAAATAACTCCGTTCTACGGTACTACTCGTTTGTCTGTTACCAAATCGCAAGCATGTATAATGTTGAAGTAAACAATAAATAATTTTATCAAGGAATATTTACGTTTGCACACCAAATGTGCATAGTCATTATGATGACCATTGCCAATGGCAAAAAATCAAAAATTCTAGATTTTTTTAATTAAAATTTTAGGTTATTCATGCTGTAAAGTAACCTTTGATAGCTTTCAAGTGCTTATCAAGCTCCTTTCATATTTCTCGGCGGAATAAAAACGCGAGTCAGTGTGAGTCTATATTTCAGGGATCCTATATTAGTGAACTGTTGTAAAATGACTTTTAAGGGAAAACGGTAACTGTGTTATAGGACAATGTGATTAAATGACAAATTTGTCAGGGTAGACACTTCGTATAATATAAAAAATGTATTTAAAAATCAAGAATAAATAGGAGAAGTAAAAAAATTACTTATGATTCAAATAAGGAGAATGGAAATAAGGTACAGTCCCCTTCAGCGAGTGAAGTGGTTTCAGATGCAGTTCCAGCGGATTGTCAGCCAAATATCTACAATTTTGTTTGTTTACGTAACCTTTGATGTGGAAATTCGATTCATCAGAGAACCATATGTTATTGAAGCTCTTAAAACGGGTTTTCATTGTCCTGCAGAACTCAGGTCGTTTAGCTGGACCATCCGGCTTCATTTCCTGCACAATAACAAGTTTGTTGGCGGAAATGTAAATCTTTGCGAATAATACGATAGACCGTGGATCAGTGCAAATTTAGAGAAGCTACGCGGAGCAGTAGAGACGGTTGTGGATCGTCCTTTTGCGCCCAGATGATTTATCCGATATTGTGTTTCCAGTCTCTTCAAACTTGGGCACCCAATGCTGGATGAAATTCGCCAGTCAACCATTTGACACTCACCTCCCCCCGCTATCGGCATCTCATTATCTTTTACAGACAAGCAATCACCAGACAGACAGGTTTATTTCTAAACGCCTAATTAATAAAATATGTATAGATGTATGTGTGTGGGGATCAGTGCACTGCGACATAATAGGTCTATTGTGTTCCTCTTCTGCTGACAAGTCGGTAGGAATACCTTGCCAATTAAAGCAGGTCCTCCGGCTCTATCTTCATTAGGAAACTTATGATGTTGGACGGCTTTAAAGTGGGTAATGTGAACAGAGGTTTCTGCATTCTTCTCTTTCTGCCAATCCGAGTTTCTTCAGTTGGCCCATCAGGTGGCAATGCTCCGTCAGGATTCCCAACAGAACTCTCAGTTTATTTTGGCTTAGACTTATGCATTCCCAGAAGTATCTTCGCCTGTCTCATTAGTAGGAGATCTATCCAGTAATTGGATCTCCTGCTCTCTTACTATGTTTTTAGTTCTTCCAGCAATACACTGCTACTGATTGCAGAGAAAGGCTTGGGCCCCAGAAATGGTGTTTTAGCCCCTTTTCTCGCAAGCGTGTCTATTATTTCATTCCCCTCTGCTCCGGTGTATCCTGGTACCCAGAGAAGGGTGACATTATTCTTACCTAATTCATATAGTTCCTTTAGGCATTCCCAGACCATCTTGGAGCTAATTACTTGAGAACTCAACACACTGATAGATGGTTGACTTTCCGACATAATAATAATAATCTCATGTCTGTGACAGTTTATCTC
Organism: Diaprepes abbreviatus; assembly: GCA_034092305.1. NCBI lineage: Eukaryota > Metazoa > Arthropoda > Insecta > Coleoptera > Curculionidae > Diaprepes > Diaprepes abbreviatus. The sequence goes on along the minus strand of JASJET010000080.1, from coordinate 635,739 downwards.
CTTAGTGAACTGAATACATTCCCTGATGGTGGTGACTTAGGTCCATACACTCCTATTCTAATTTCCTCCGTTGTTTCGGAGCCATCTGAATACTAATTAACAGAATCCTTGTTAAGTTCTTCAATAGTGTTTTTGTCGCATTCACTTTTACGACTAAACTTTGTGTTGAAGTTTTACACAAAACTGAACTTCTTTTTCATTTCATCTTGGGGCATGTACCAGATTTATTGATTTCTGGATAAGGGATTGACTTTCGTGATAAGTACTAGGACATTCAAAACGTTCATATTCCCCATTTCTTAATTCCTATATAAAAAAGTTGCTACAAACCCCTAAATAATTACCGAATAGATAAATGTTATGTCATTTTACATCATTCATGTATATAAATATATTGGGAACATTCGAAAATTGAGTGAGTAAACAGCAGAAGTTAAGGTGATTTAGATTTATTGAAACACTTGTAAATCAATATTTTTTTACAATACATTCATAGTAAAGTGAGTAAATAAAATAAAAATAATAATTAGTATTATGGCAAACAGAACAAAAATAGAGAATTTGCAAGATTTAATCAAGGACAGTATTGGTGGAGAGGTTGTAGAACAGACTGCACAACAATTGTTGCCTCCAGGAGAGAATTATGGAAGTGTTATATATAAAGTAGATTTTAAGGTATGTTTAAAATCACTATATTTTTGGAAATTTTTAATATCTATATTAAAATGGCTAAATTAATTTAGACCGATTCCATTCAAAATCATGCAGTGAAAATAATCAAAAAAATACTAGAACCCAAAAAATGTACACGTATTTTGTCGATTTACGAAAAAATAATTTTTAAGGAAGTTATCGAGATTTTAAAGTTGAGCTTAGAGCATTTGCAGAAAATTGAAAGATATTTTTCATTCAATATTGTATATTTTTATGACTAATTGACATAATTTAGTTTTCTGTTTGATAAGGTCACACGAGTCATAAACATTCAGAAGAAAAATTGAAAACCGAAAAATTTTCAAAATTAACAAAATGGCGATTATCTCAAATGCTACATTTGCTTCAAGATTTTTGTTCGAGGGTTCCTTCTTCAATTACAATTGTTTTAATGGTAGTATCGGTAGTATTTTTATTGTCTGCTAAGTCAGTTATACACTTCAAACTTCTTTTACATGATATGACTTAATGATATGACAAATTACAACTTAATATACTATATAAAATACAACTTTAGTACTAAAACTAACTTAAGATATTTTATAGTCCACACTTAATTGGCCGGGACTCATTGAATCGGATCGCTCGGGAGGGGATTGTTTTAATTGGTGCTAAAAGACAATTTTTTTTCTTTTTTCGGTGACCGATTTCGTTTCAAAACATGCAATGAAATTTTTTCAAAAAAAAAAATGCTTTCTCCATGACATATCATTACAGAAACCAAAAAAATGTAGACATATTTTGCCGCTCTACGATAAAATCGTTTTCAACAAAGTTAATGAGATTTAAAGCTGAGATTAGTGCTTTTGTTTTTGCAGTGAAGAAAAATAATAGAGCCATTGTTTTATTCAAAATTTTATATTTTTATGACTAATCGAAGTAATTCAATTTCCTCTTTTGAAATATATTTCGAAAATGTTCCATGGCTATTCAACAACAATCATGAAATGATGTATCTAAATCTAATAGGAACATCAAGAAATTTATAAGTTCACTAGGGAAAAAGTTATGGCAATTTTTGTAGTCCAAAAATTTTGAGACAATATTTTATAAATGAATGTCGTTTTATTTTAAACAAAGAAAAATGTAATTTTTCGCGAATATATATATATATATATATATATATATATATATATATATATATATATATAGTAAATCAATTATCTACAACTGTTTTTGATACAACCTTTAGTTTTCAAGATAAACTGAAAAAATCGAAAAAGTGACCATTTTTGGTCCGCCATTTTGTTAGCACTGAGTTGCTAAATGTTATTTAGGATACCCCTATATACACTTTACGTTTTATAAAAATAAATATTTTGATCGTTTAGACTAATATTCATTGTAGAAGGATATTAGTTGTTTAAATACACGACAAACTTAATTTAAACTAAAGCAATACAAGATTATTAACAAAATAATACAATCTTTAAGACACATATTTAACTGTTTCTATCAGCTCCAACATATTAAATTAACGTATTTTTCTTGTTCATAGGTAAAACAAGACGGTAAAGTGAAAGAATACCACGGTATAGCAAAATGTACGCCCTTAAATCCTGTCACCCAAGACCTATTTAACGTTCAAGTAACATTTAAATCCGAAACAGCCTGGTACACGACAGTCATACCAACTTTAAAGCAATTTCAAAAACACCATGGAATCGAGAAAGGAATAGATTTTTTCCAACAATTTTACGGGGCGAGAACAAGTTTAGATCCAGCAAGTGATAGAGTAGATTTAGATGGCGTGATTTTAACCCAAAATCTAAACTCTATAGGTAAAAAATAGATTTCTAAACATAAACTTTTCACTATAAAGTTTCTCATTCTTTTAGGTTACCATAATATAGATCGACATGTAGGTTTCAACCTCCCGGAAACCTATGCAATCCTCAGAGACCTAGCAACCTTCCACGCAGTGCCTCTGGCTATAAGAATTCAAAATCCAGAAGTTTTTGATCAAAAAATCAAACCTTATTTACCATCTCTTCGTGAATTAGACGATGCAACAAAAGAAAGTATTACACAACCAATTTTTAATGTGCTTGATCAAATTCCAGAATGCCAGCCAAACCTGGAAAGGATAAATAAATTTGTAAAAGGAGTAGAAGTCTATGGGTTTCGTGCAGTACGGGAACCATGGATCACCGTGTGTCATGCAGATTTCTGGATGAACAATATAATGGTTACTGAAGGAGAAAATCCAAAAACAATGATTCTAGACCTGCAAATGCCTCGCCTTGGTCCCCCTGCAGCTGACTTGCTTTTATTTTTGCTTACATCGGTAAACCTTGATCTTATACGAGAAAACTACGATAATTTTGTAAAATTTTACTATGAGCAATTTAGCAAAAATCTCAAGGAACTTCATGTACCTATTGAAAATTTCACTTTCGAAGGGTTAGTTGAAGAAATCGCTAGGTTGTTAAAAGAGGGGGAATTCGCTCATGTTTTAAGTCATACTCAAATAATATTGGGAGATAAAGGAAAGTCGAATTTTGACTCATCCGATGAAAACTTTACAACAGAGGACTTTTTATTTGAACATAAAATAGTTGCTAATAAATTTCAAAAAGAAAGATTTATATGGATCGTGTCTGAAGCTATCAAGAGAAACTGGATATAGAACCTGCATCTCTATTTTATTTATATATTTCCTATGTTTACCTAATTTAATTGTACAAAAAAGTAACTAAAATTTAAAATTAAACCTTAAAAATGTACTTTTCTAGATTTTTCTTACTAAATATTTGTATAAGCATAATGATTTTTTGCTTCATGAAGCATGATAAAAATGAAAAAAAGGACTTTTCAAGAACATGTGCACACTAATCTTTTCCTAATTATGGGATAAATCAGCAACAATTTATTTACAGCACTCATTTTTCTAGAAATCATCATACGACGAGTCTGTGGGAGTACCAAGTGGCCTTTTCCTAGAGACAGTATTTGATTTTTTATTAATCATAATTTTTCTTATTTGAGAACTGAGATGAGAATAACTCGGAGCACATTCCTCAGAACATGTATTATTTTATCTTATGATTTTTGCAACTGGGTGGAAATTTATTTGAAACTACAGGAAAGTTCAGCATAGCTCTTAAATACAGGTTTAGAAAACACCATCGTATTCTATTTTATCTTGTAAAAATAACAGTTTCGTAGTTGCTAGATTCACTCCAAATTATTAGCTTCAACGATTTCTTAAATACAAAATTTGAGAACCATTTGTATTTTTTTAATAACCACTCAACGCATTGGTTGTCGTCTCTATAGGGCAAGCAAGCTCGTCAAACCACAAAAAATGCGAGCCCTTTAAGCAACTTATATGCAATAAAATAAAAAGCAGAATACAAGCAGCGCCATCTGAATATTTAATCTCGTAGATATCTACATACTATATAGTAACCGCGAATATCATATACTTGTAGCTGGGTATATATATATATATATATATATATATATATATATATATATATATATATATATATATATATATATATATATATATATACCATTTTTCTTTTATTTTGTCTTTTCTTGGGTTTAGGTTCTATATTTAATAAATACATAAAACTATTGACGTTTCGCCCTTTATTTCAAGGCATTTTCAAAATTTTTGCCTCCTAAAAATATATAATTAAAATACATCACATAAAAAACATTTGTCACAAATTGTCCCAAAAAATATATAGGCATGACGAGCCAATTACTGAAGAACAGATTAAATGGCCATAAATATACAAAAAACGCCTCAACAGCGTTAAACAAACACACACAGGACGAAAAACACACTTTTGATTATAACAGTACCATTATAAAAAACAAAGATATGAATTACCAAAAATTACAGATAAAGGAAATGATTGAAATTAAAAAAGATAAAAACACTGTTAACGACAGAACCGATATGGGAAATTTGAGCCACATTTACGCAAACCTAATTTAAACAAAAATATAAAGTATTCGATCCAGTCAAATAAGAATCAAAAATGGAATATCCTCTTAAACATAAAACCAAACATATACCTTATTGGTTTTTATGCATTGTAAAATATAAAAAATATTAAAAAAATAAAACACATTCGCATTCCACGTATCCTCAATGAACGATGTAAAATTTAAATTTTATTTAGAAACAAAACAGCAAAATGTCAAGGTGCGTACCGGTAAAATTAAGTATTTTTAAAAAATTTTAAAGTTTTGACTATTGTTTAAGTGTCTTGTTTGTTTTTCAAAAATGTTCAATATGTTTTTTATGTGATGTATTTTAATTATATATTTTTAGGAGGCAAAAATTGTGAAAATGCCTTGAAATAAAGGGCGAAACGTCAATAGTTTTATGTATTTATTAAATATAGAACCTAAACACAAGAAAAGACAAAATAAAAGAAAAATGATATAATCTATAGTTCAAGAATCAAGAAAATAAATATATATATATATATATACATATGTATATATATATATATATATATATATATATATATATATATATATATATATATATATATATACACATATGTGTATATATATATATATATATATATATATATATACATATGTATATATATATATATATGTATATATATATATATATATATATATATATATATATATATATACATATGTATATGTATATATATATATATATATATATATATATATATATATATATATATATATATATATGTATATATATATATATATATGTATATATATATATATATATATATATATATATATATATATATATATATATATATATATATATATAAACAAGCGCAGAAAATTGCGTTGTCTGTTGCCAAATCGCAAGACTGTATAATAATTGAAACAAGAAATAAATAATTTTATTATTGAATATTTACATTACAAAGCGCATAGTCATTATGATGGCCAATCAAAATTACAAAAATTTAAAAATCCTAGAACTTCTTTGTTTGAAATTTTAGGTTAATCATGCTACATATTAACCCCGCTCAGAGTTTATGGAAATCCGGCTTCCATTAAAATGGCTGGTATGGCAGCATGTTGTGTATTTTGGTCTCCTGATTAAAAGTCTGAACGGGCATGAAAATGTTTTTCAAATATCCGCTGGTTACAGGCATACGCTAACTCGAAAACTGAAAATAAAAATTAAGTCGACATTTTATCAATGAAGTATCAACGAGTCTCACTGGTGTATTCTACGGTTTTTGGGGTCAGAATCAAGGCCATTTGAAGGTTAAATCGAAAGGAACCGTTGAAAAAATCTGAAAAAAATTACATGAATGTTTTTTAAGTCGTTGAATCCGACAAATATGAAAAAATTCATCCATAGATTTCCGATTTCGCTGAGAAAAAAACCTTTCGATGAATCCCAATTCTACCTCACGGTTTTCAGACAACTGAATTTAAACCTGGGGTTTGCTCGATCACATCATTTCATATAGAAGTTCCTTCAGTTCAATTTTTATGTCATCACAAATTCTCATTTTTCAATTTAACCTTGAAATGACCTTGACCTTATAGAGACAAGTGAACCCGGATCAGCTACCTCAAAAACCTATACATGAATTTTTTCAGAATTTTCTGACGGTTTTTCAGGTCTGACCTTGAATTGATCCTAAAACGGCCGGATCTTATAGAACCACGAACAGGACGGGCCTAGGCTTGCATTCTTGTTAAGGGTCTAAATGTGATTTTGATGCCACTCTAAGGTAACAGAGACTTGGCGATTATCAAGGTTAAAATGATTATTTTGAAGTGACCAAGCAAATGACATATTCGGTTTCAGCGGCTCAAAAAACATTCATGGAATTTTTTTCAGAATTTTTCAACGATTCCTCTCGATTTGATCTTCAAATAACCATGATCCTAACGTGATAGAGGTTAACCAACCTTGGATTCGAAATCAACGACCCCAAAAACCATATTATACCCTAGTGAGACTCGTTGATACGTCATAGATAAATATCGATCTAATTAATATTTTCAGTTGACGAGGAAGCGTATACCTGTAAGTGGTCGATAATGATCAGCGGATATTCGAAAAACATGGGATTTTCAGACTTCCTGCCCATGGAGACTTTTAATCAGGAGACCAAAATACACAACATATCGCAATACCAACCACTTTAACGAAAACCGGATTCCTATAAGCTCTGAGCGGGGTCCTTTTATGAATTAAAAGTATTACTTATCAAACTTCTCCCATATTTCTCACCCAGAGATAAATAAGCGAGTCACTGTGATTATCTATATTTTAGCGATTCTCTATTAGAGAACTATTGCAAACTGAATTTTAAGGAAAAATGGCAACTGTGTTATACGACGTAGGTGATTAAACGACATATTTATTAGGGTGGAAATTTAGAATAATTTCAAAAAAAAAATATATTTAAAATAAAAAAATAAACAGGAAAAAAAATTCAATCATTAGTTACTATGAACAGTACAAATAGCGTCCATATGTCAACACTTTCTTAATATGTATGCCGTCTAAAATGTCAAACTTTACAGCTGATACGTCAGATGGCGCCCAGCAACGCCAATGTTGCCAGTTCCCGAAATTAAAACGGTTATATGCTCAATATTATGTTAAAAATTAATTTATAAGAGGATAATGACCCAATAAAACTTTAATTAGTTTGGAGCAAAATAATATAAATCCTATTCGAATAGATTTTATATAAATATTAAAATATATGTCATATTTTTTAAAACTGCAACTATAGATCTCAAAATCCTAGAAAATTGAAATTTGGTATGGAGATAGAAAAAAATGAAAAATTACGGAGGGAGTGACTAGATAGTTTTGCATTATAACATTATTAAAAAAACTAAATGAGATCCCATCAAAAACATATATGCAAAAACGCATTTTAAATCGCGACCATCAAAATTAGTAAAATCTCATCATTCTTACTAAGTTTAACACTTTCATTTACAATCTCAGTAAGTCTTTATATTTTAATTTAAATGCCATTAAGTAATTTGACAATTACATTCAACGTTGTAACGGTTAAGTCACTTTAAACTCTAAGAAATATACTCCGGTTTGTCTAAAAAAAAGCGAAAGGATTTATTACCGAATATCTTCTTCTTCTTTCCTAGACTAGGAGTCTTACAAGTCTGGGTGAGTCTTAGCCGTGTCCACTATCGCACTCCATCTCCTACGGTCTTGTGCTTCTATTTCCCACTGCTGGACTCCAATCCTATACAAATCAGCTTCGACGGCATCCTTCCATCTTTTCCTGGGACGGCCTATTGATCTTCTACCATCTGGTCTCTCAAAGAACATTGTTTTCAATAATCTGTGGTCCCCTGATCTTACCACATGGCCTGCCCATTTTATTCTATTGGCCTTTATACAACGGACTATGTTTTCACTGCCATACAGTGTCGCCAATTCAGCATTGTGGCGTCTTCTCCTATTTCCTGTTGTTTCATCTCTTTGGGGACCAAATATCATTCTAAGAACATTTCGTTCAAATATGAGTAATTTATTTATTTCCCGTTGATTGAGGGTCCAAGTTTCACTGTCATAAGTAACTACCAGGTGAATAATTGACCTGTACAGAGTTAGTTTGGATTGTCTTTTTAACAGTTTAGATCTTAATAATGTTGTGAGGGAGTATAACGCCCTATTTGCTGCCGCTATTCTCGCTGAGAAGTCTTTTTTAACTCGATTGTCGTCTGTGATTACCGCTCCTATGTACTTGAATTCCTCAACCACTTCGAAGTTGTGTTCATTCAATGACATATTCTGCCCGATTCGAGGTCTTGGATTCTTGGTTACTATCATGTACTTAGTTTTTTCTTCATTTACTCGGAGACCCATATTACCGATTACCGAATATCTGAAGATTTTTAAATCATAGGGGGAAGGGGCAAGTAAATGATAAATACGTAAAGAAGTACTGTCAGATCGATTGCACTATTATATAAATGTTAATGACTCTTACAGTAACGGCCGAAAGTGACATATAACAGCTTGATGTTGAGGCCTTGATGGGTCTTTACTAGTTTGTGAAAGTTCATCCAGATCGGTTGAATTGCTTGTGAGTAATGTCAATTGTTTGTTAAAGACACCAAAAGTTTAAACAGTAGTTGCTCAGAAGATAATGCTTGTAAAGACATTTTTAAAAGTGAAATGGATTCTTGGAAAGTCAAAACTACAAGGAAAGTTAAAAAATATATATTTATTCTCAAATTGTTGTTAAAAAAGCGGGTTAAAAAGAGGTGATTTTTTTTTCTTATAAACAATTAGAAGAATTTTATTTTTCATGGTACAGACTTGTTTTTAGGTTGACTGTAAGAGTGATTGAAAACCCCGGAGTTCAGAAAATAAAACCGCTCTACGACCAATAGGACCCAAGATAAATATTTTTTAAAGTCATATCTCTGTTGTTTATAAATGACCGCATGAGATTCCGCCTCTTTGTATTGCTATATTCACGCTGTAAACGCAGCTGGCACGAGGATCTCTCGTACCGAAAATGATGTGGCACCACAACTATTGCGCAAACGCGACTCACCATGAGATTGCACATTAGGAAACATGTTACTTTAAATAAAGATTAAAAAATTTCTTCTTTTTTAAAATTCAACTCGGAAACATTTTATTATGAGAATGTAATGTTTGTTGCAAAATTTTAGTATTTACGTTATAAATAAATTTTGGTTAATAAAACATGTAAATTTTCCGGCGCTTCCCAATTTTGCACGGTAATGAAAAATAACCAGTTGTTCATATTTCGTCCAGTTACTCCAGTTAAAAAAAATGAAGTTCCTACGTTGCCTAGAACCAAAGATACTGTTAAATTTTTCAACGCGCTCCAATTTGAAGTTCCAATATCATAATATCGCCTCGCGAAAACGAAACCACCAGCCACAATTCATTTCTGCAATTATCTTCAATTTTAGGGGTTATCACTTCATGCGCGATGCAAAAATTGTATAATTATTCATTGCATCATAAAATTTAAAAATAGTGAAAATTTCTACTCTTAATATTTATAAACATCAGATATATAATTTTTTCTTAAATTCGGGTTTTTCAGCTACCTTTACAGTTCCCCTAATAACAAGTATGTATCATGAAAAATAAGAAAGTTATTCTAATTGTTTATAAGCAAAAAAACACATTTTTAACAACAATTTTGGAATAAATAAGTTATTTTTTAACTTTTCTTGTAGTCTGACATTTCAAGAATCCATTTAACTTTTAAAAATGGCTTTAGAAGCATTATCTTCTGAGCAACAATTGTTTAAACTATTGATATCTTTAATAAACAATTGACATTACTCATAAACTATTTAACCGTTCTGGCTGAACTTTCACACACATATAAAACTCATAATGGCCCCATCATCAAAGTGTTATGTGTCACTTTCGGCGATTATTATAAAAATTATTAACATTTATAAAAAAGTACAAAAAATGTTTTTTTTTTGTCATTGTATCCATAAATTGTTTATCGATTTTGACGTATAAAATATGAAATTAAAGGCCTTTTCAATACCTACAACTTTCGCCAATACAACTTTTATCTAAAATGTCATCGGAAAAATTTAACCAGCAGAAAATCGAATTTTCCGACTTTAAAAATGTTATGCAACCATTCAAATAAAAATAGACGACAATACGAAAATGAACCCCATAAAACTACAAAGGGGAGTGAAACAAGGGGACACTATGTCGCCAAAACTGTTCACCCTAGTCCTAGAGGACATTTTTAAGGAACTTAAATGGGACATCAAAGGTATAAACATCGACGGAATATACTTGAACCATCTCAGATTTGCTGATGATATACTCTTAATAACAAGTAATCTCCAAGAATTGAACGAAATGCTACAACAGCTAAATGACGTATCCGCATCCGTAGGCCTTAAATGAACTACAACAAAACAAAAATAATAAGCCCCGAACAGGCAAACATAACAATGCAGAACCAGAGGATAGAAAACGTCGAACACTATGTATACTTGGGTCATGACATCAGACTAGGAAACTCAAATCAGGATGCTGAAAAGAAGAACACAGCTGACATGGGCCGCTTTCGGTAAACTTACATACATCCTGAAAAATAATTCAATTCCCATAAATCTAAAAAGAAAAGTATACGACACATGCATATTACCAGTGTGTATGTATGGATTAGAGACCATGTCCCTCACCAAAAAGTCTGCTAAAAAATTAGAAATAATCCAAAGAGCGATGGAAAGAAACATGCTTGGAATATCATTAAGAGACAGGATTAGAAACACCGAGATAAGACGCAGAACGAAAGTCAAAGACTTCATGAAGGCGGTTGCAAAGATGAAGTGGCGATGGGCTGGTCACATAGCCCGATATGAGGACAACAGATGGGCACGAAGAATCCTTGGAATAGAGACCGAGGGAGACAACAAGAAGCACGGGAAGACCTCAAAAAAGATGGGTAGACGACATAAGGAGAGTGGCGGGCAAACAGTGGATAAGATTGGCGAAGAATAAAGAAAGATGGAAACAATTGATAGAGACCTACATCCAGGAGTGGATGGACAGATGTTGACAAAGAGAGAGAGAGAGAGAGAGAGAGAGAGAGAGAGAGAGAGATGCAGACTTGGCTCCTTATATAGTCTCATTATCTTTTACAGCCGAGCACCCGCCAAACTTGGCTCAATTTGTGAACACCTAATTGATGAGGTTCTAGGACATCCAAAACGTTCATACTCCTCATTTGTTAAGTCCTATATAAAAAGTTTGCTATAAATCTCTATATAATTACCGAATAGATTAATGTTGTCATTTTACATCATTCATGTATACGATATTTGAAATATAATTTTATTGTCAACATTTAAAACTTGAGTGAGTAAACAGCTGTAGTTAAGGTGAGTTAAGATTTATCAAAACACTTGTAAATGAATATTTTTTTTATTACACATTCATAGTAAAAAGAATAAACGGAATAAAAATAATAATCGGTATTATGGCAAACAGAACAAAAATTGAGAATTTGCAGGATTTGATCAAGGACGGTATTGGTGGAGAGGTTGTGGAACAGAGTGCACAATCGTTGCTACCTCCAGGAGAAAATTATGGAAGTGTTATGTATAAAGTCGATTTTAAGGTATGTTTAAAATCAATATTTTTGTGTAACCTTTTAATATATATATATATATATATATATATATATATATATATATATGTATATATATATATATATATATATATATATATATATATATATATGTATATATATATATATATATATATATATATATATATATATATATATATAGATAGATAGATAGATATATTAAAATGGCTAAATTAATTTAGTATATTTAATTAGTATTTGTATAATCCAGTTGTCATATTCCGTCCGACAAATTTTATAAACCATTTTTCCAGTCCAACGTTCGGAAATTGTTAATTTTCCTAGTTCTAAAACGCGCGTATACGAGAATTTTCACAAATAAAAAAGTTGCCAGACTCCTCAAAATGAAGCCACTCACAAAGTTTCAAAACAGCGGTAATCACGTTAAAATAGGGGTAATATCCTGTGGATTAAATGGGAACCATAAGGAGCTACATATTTTCTATGCAGTTACAGAAATAAAACTGGATCATTTTGAAATGTATTTATACAAGCGTAATCACAAATATAGATGTACCTGCTCGAAATAATGTCAATAATAAAAAAGAGAAAAACAATATATATATTGATCATGCAACGAGAGGTGAAAGATACGAACTTTTAAGACAAATCATAGAAACAAATATACTGAGGAGAATATCAATAGGACAAAGACGGAACCTCTAGTTTAAAGACTTCAACAGATGTATATGTATCTCCTTGGATAAATCCAGAGCTGCAGAATTGCTCCATCCTGTTAAGTTTTTGAGATAAATAAATCTAAAAGAGCAAAGAATACGTTTTTTCCATATTTGAGGTTAAGTAACAATTTTACTCCACAAAACTAGTAAAAAAATCTGAAAGTATGGCTCCTCTCCGTTCAAATGGATTTTGTATAGTTCAGATATATTTTCTTTCACGTAGATATTATAAGTTAAAGTTGGTGTCTCACGTACTTGTGTTTTATTTTATATATATATATATATATATATATATATATATATATATAAAACAAAATTCTCCTATGATAAATAATAAAACACTTGGGAGAAAGTATAGAAAGAATATTGTTTCCACAAAAAATAATTAAGTCTGTACAAATTAAAGAAGCATAATTCAATATTTTGTTGAAAACTTCTTTGCCTTAATGACTTCCCTACATCTTCTTGATATTGAATCTACAAGATTTTAACATAAATCAAATGGAATTTTTCGCCATTCATCTTGTAAAACATCCCATAGATGATTTTCATTATGAATTATTCTTTCCCCAATTTTTCGCTCCAAGTGTTCCCAAAGGTGCTCAATCGGATTTAGGTCCGGCGATTAAGAAGGCCACTCAGGAAATTAACGCTTTTCTCTAAAAACCAATTTACTACTAAAAGGGATGAGTGTTTCGGGTCATTATCCTGTTGATATCTCCATAAAAGCAGCATTTCTTCTTCGGCATAGGGTAACATAGTATTCTATAATATGTCGCGGTAAATATATCGATCCATTTTCCCAGTTATATTCACTATCGGATCCGTCCCAGACCTGGAAAAGCATTTCCAAACCATAATACTGCCACGCTTCACAGTAGGTTTTTGATACTTAATATCAAATTTTTTTCCTACAGGCCATTGAACAAACGACCTTCAGTTTGAACTAAAGACTTTAAATTTACATTCGTCACGCCAAATCACAGTACTCGTTTTGAGGTGTCCAATTTAAATGCCTCTGAGCAAATTGAAGTCTGGCCTTTCGATTTTTTTTTGGACAGTAAAGATTTTTTGACAACTCTTCCAAACAATCCAACTTCACGAAGACGTCTTCTCACTGTTCGAGCTGTTACATCTGTGTTGAAATGTTCGCGAATTTCTGCACTTATTTGGACGGATGACTTATGCGGATCAGTTATAGAAATTCTTCTAATGCATTTTTCAACATAGGGAGTAATTTTTCTATGACGACCTGACTTTTGCAGATTATTAACATTCCCCAGTAACTGAAACTTCTTTAGACTTATCGAAACAACATCTCACTAAAAACCTAAATGTTTTGCAAGAGTCCATTGCTTTTCATCTTGTCTTTTTAACTCAACAACTCTAAGTTGGAAGTCTTTCGACAAATACTTATTTTTGCCCATTATTAACACAGTGGCATCACAATACTAATCCCATGATTTTAAATTTTAAAAATGCACAGAAGAAATAATGTTTCTGTAGATATATTCAAGACATAAAAAAAAAGACAAATAAGAGAGAAATGTGTATATCTTAAAATGTAAACATGTGATAATATTCAATATCTTAACAAATATATAAAATAAACGGCAAAATCATTGTTGAATACGAGGCGTGCTGAAAAAATGTGCAAAATAAAAATATTTACATACTTTTGTCGATGACTGTATTTACAGGGCGTCTCACATTGACCGTCCATTAGAATATCTCGGACACTAATGAGAATTGAAATCTTGCATATTTATATAATGAGGTTTACAGTGACGTTTTCATCAGATAACCTTGTGCGACTTCCGGTTATACCGGAAGTTGTCTAAAACTTATTAATTTTAAATAGATACCCCTGTATGTTACATTTTTTGTATTCCTTCTTTCATTTCCGTTTTTGAAGAAACAAATATTTTTTACGAATTTTGACATTGAACAGGGTGTCGCCTAACATTGAATATCGTTTCAAAAATAAAATAATGAAACACGAATTCCGGTTGTGGCATTAGATATTATTGGGCTCGGTAACGAAAAATGGTATTTTAGGTACAGAGAAGTGGAAAAGTAACAAGCTGTGTCAAGAAAGTAAAAAAAAAACTTCATTTTTTCAAGTAAGATGCCAAGTTGTTGATTAATTCAGTAGATACGCCAGAATATCTCCTATCTGTCCTTACGGGGGGTCCCCATAATTAGCTAGAAGAGTTTTCACCTTATTTGCGATTTTTCGCAAAATCCTCGAAATATCAGGCAGTTTCAGTGATTTTTGGCAAGATGGTGAGGGGTGACACAAATTTTTTAAAAATTTTAGCTGATGAAGTACATCCAGCAATATATATATATATATATATATATATATATATATATATATATATATATATATATATATATATATATATATATATACAGGGTGATTCAAAAATCGATCACGAAACTTAAGGGGGTGATTCTACTTGACAAAATAAGGGTAGAGCTTCATATAATTTTTTTTCAAAATGTCATTCGTTTTCGAGTTACAAGCCGTCCAAGTTCAAGTTTTTATTTTTTGTTTTTTGAATTACTCGCTTACAGGAAAACCGATTTGACTAATATTTGAAAGATAGGCTAAGTCTTCTGCGCTTCATCATTTTAGTAACAATTCACATTGATTGTTTGCCGCTAGAGGGCACTTTACCTACATTGAAAATTGTTTTTTTGTCATAATTTTTTAGTGTTGACAGCTACAGTAGTTTTTGGCATAATTTCTGAAAGACTGATGCCAGGCCTTTAAAAAAGGTGCTCTTTATTTACATCGCTAAACCCAACGGTTTAGACGTAAATCACCCTTAAAAATTAAGTGGTAAATTTACTTTTCTCATTTAATTACCACTAGCTACCAGGTAAATAGCTATCAAAGTATACTAGAGCTGTCAGTTTAACATCAAATAAATTCGCTTTTTAAACTATTTAATTTATAATTTTAAAATAACTAATAATGGCTAATCAGTAAATATTCATATTATGGATTATTGCGATATACATTTAATTGATAAAAATTAATGAAATAGTACTAAACAAACTAAAAAAGATTCTCAAAATGTCCCCCATTTTCTTCAATACATTTCCTAACACTCTTCAAAAAATGTCGCCTAACTCGATGAAAAATTTCTGGTGTTTCTTTAATAATTTGGCACTTTTCGATTATCCTGAAGCGAAGATCCTCGACGTTGATTACTGGAATATCGTACACCAATTGTTTCAAATGACCCCAAAAGAAAAAATCCATAGGATTAAGGTCTGGTGACCTCGCTGCCCATGCCAATGGTCCACTTCGTCCTATCCATCGCTCAGGATACGTTGCATTCAAATACTGTCGGACACGTATACTAAAGTGGGGCGGAGCTCCGTCTTGGAGGATCCACATGTTGGCCCTTACTTCCAATGGCACATCTTCCAGATACAATGGGAGACGATTTTGGATAAAATCTAAGTATACGTCACCAGTTAATGGGCCATCAAAGAAATGAGGACCAATAAGGTAATCTCCTATTATCCCTGCCCACCCATTTAGTGAAAATCTACGCTGATGTTTCGTTTCTACCACATTGTTTGGGTTCTCGTAAGCATATGTGTGGATGTTGTGTAGATTTGTTATGCCATCACGAGTGAAACCAGCTTCGTCAGTGAATAATATGACGCCAATTAATCGATTATCGTGTTCATACTTAGCTAGGATCTGATTGCACATTTCCAACCGTCTCGGCCGATCATCGTCATAAAGAGCCTGCACCTTTTTTGAATGAAACGGGTAGAGTTGTTGTTCTCTTAGTATCCTCCATGAACTAGCCTGACAGAGCCGCACTTCATTCCCAATTTTTCTAGTACTAATACCTGGATTATCTTCAATAATTTCAAGCACTCTTTCTTCTTGTTGCACGTTTCTAGCAGTTCTAGGTCTTCCCCTATTTCCATTATAACTTTTAAAGGAACCACATTCCGCAAGCCTCCTGTGCACACTGGAAAATGTTTGAGCATGAGGGATATTTCTTTCCGGATAACTCTCCATATAATATCTTCTTGCCAACTCTGCATTACCATTTGCTTTTCCATAACAAAAATGGATATCACAATATTCGATATTTGAATATTGGTGATTAGCCATTATTACTTATTTTAAGATTATAAATTAAATAGTTTAAAAAGCGAATTTATTTGATGTTAAACTGACAGCTCTAGTATACTTTGATAGCTATTTACCTGGTAGCTGGTGGTAATGAAATGAGAAAAGTAAATTTACCACTTAATTTTTAAGGGTGTTTTACGTCTAAACCGTTGGGTTTAGCGATGTAAATAAAGAGCACCTTTTTTAAAGGCCTGGCATCAGTCTTTCAGAAATTATGCCAAAAACTACTGTAGCTGTCAACACTAAAAAATTATGACAAAAAAACAATTTTCAATGTAGGTAAAGTGCCCTCTAGCGGCAAACAATCAATGTGAATTGTTACTAAAATGATGAAGCGCAGAAGACTTAGCCTATCTTTCAAATATTAGTCAAATCGGTTTTCCTGTAAGCGAGTAATTCAAAAAACAAAAAATAAAAACTTGAACTTGGACGGCTTGTAACTCGAAAACGAATGACATTTTGAAAAAAAATTATATGAAGCTCTACCCTTATTTTGTCAAGTAGAATCACCCCCTTAAGTTTCGTGATCGATTTTTGAATCACCCTGTATATATATATATATATATATATATATATATATATATATATATATATATATATATATATATATATATATATATATATGAGATCGAAGGCTTTCGGATTTCCTGTGTGAATTCACAATTCACACGGGAAACCTGAGAGCCTTCAATCACATATCACACCCGTGAAAATCTTCGAAGGAACACTCACATCAACAGATACTTCAATGCGGATTCACATCACCACCGCCCAATTATTTGCAGTAGTAAAATCACGCGTTTCGATCGCAGTCCCTTACAAGAAAATTACCACAAAGAAATGAACATACTGCAAGGCGCCCTAATAAAAAACGGTTATAAAAAAGAACATATAGACAAGGCTCTAAAAATCAAACGTTAGGCCCCGAAAAATCGCGAAAACCAAGAGAATAGCTCCAAAGTTTTTGTTCCTTCTGTCAGAGGCACCACAGACAAAATCGCAAAAATTCTCTAGAGACACAAGATTGAAACCATTTTCACCACAGACCGTAAAGTAAAATATCTCTTGCCAACAGTTAAAGAAAAAATCCCTCTAGAAAACCAGGGAGTGTACGAAATTCCATACGGAGAATGTAGCTCATCTTACGTAGGTCAAACCAACCGTAAAATAAGCGTCAGAAAAGACGAACATATAAACGCTGTCAAGCAAAAAACAACTTCTTCTGCACTGGCTTAACACTTGTTAAACGTAGGACATAAGATAAATTGCTCAGGAACAAAAAAGCTATCGAGATGTGAAAACCAGTCCACAAGAGTTATAAGGGAAGCTATAGAAATTGGAAAGAGGCTCAACAACTTAAATAGCAAAGATGAAAGCCCGCGATTACCTAATACTTGGAAAAACCTGTTTACGTAACATCAACCGGTGTTGGTGATTACAACTCGGCAACACGACCCCAAACACTAGTAACAGGCACGATGACACGCAGCAGGTCTCGCAACCTGATTGGCCAGAACCATCCGGCCAACGAACGCGCCCCACGTAGACACGGCGACAGCAACCGAATCGCGAGCGTCAGTTCGCCCGCAGACGCCGTACAGTGAAGTTTGAAAATGGGGAAGGAAATTTCACCAAAACGTCAGTTGTCTTACAGTCCTGAGACGGTCTCAGCACAGTGTATATATTTTGTTTTAGTTAATCTTTACTCTGAAGTACTATCTTGCTATTGTCTATTTTTTGATTCTATTTCTATTCTGTGCTATTTTGATTAAAATTCATTCTCAATAAATAAAATTCTTTTATAAATCTACTTCACTTTTATTATATCAATAATAAAAAAGCCAAGTTGACTTTGTATAAATTATCCTTATGATTATTGCTGTATTTGTGGAAAATATATTTTTGATAAGCAAAAACAACACATAACGAACAGTGTGAAAAGAAAGAATTACAACTATTTTGGGATTGGAATAAGGTATCAAAAATGGTAGACTTCACCATTCATGTTCATCGACACATTTTATGGGCAAAAAAAAACTCAAATCAATGTCATTCGCAGTGTCTGTGATGTAGCGAGAACCACAAGGTCTTGATGATTGTTATTTTTGTCAAGTCCATGTTTTTGGCTATAATTCTAAAAAAAATAAGGCAGCATGACGTCACATCTGTCACGAAACCGATATTGCAAGGACCTAACTTTCCAATCCAGTACACCTCAAAAATGAAGAAAAGGAAGTTAAAAAAAAAGATGGAAAAAAATAAATGATGATATATACGATCTTCTTTGGTTTAAGAGTCGGACTCTTCTCGAATAAGGCATTCTTTTTAAGGTTTTGGGAATGACATTTATAATCAGCCTTCAAGTTAGTAATTCACTCAATTTAAAGGTTTCCTAGCGAGTTTCTGGTGAATTTGAGGCGCTGTCGACGTGTAGCGGTGAGGTTGTGTAATGATCTAATTAATTCATTGTTGATAGTTGTGTTTAAGGTGTGTTCGATGAATGTTGTAAAGGTGTCACATCTGAGGTCTCTATGGATGATGGTGTTCCTATCATATGAGGCTCCACAAATCCTACGGGGTACCTTGTTCTGGAAGTCATCTAATCGCCTCAATCTTGTTCTTCCTGATGTGACACACGTGAGAATACCAAAGAACAGTACAGAGCTGATGAAAAGTCTGTATATTGTTAACTTTAATTTGCCATATCTGTCTAGCAACGAAAATAGAGCTGACCAGGACGTTTTGGATTTGGATAAAATGTAATTGGTGTTTAACAGCCAATTTAGTCTCCTGTCGAAGAGTAGTCTCGCGGTAGACGCATTTTCCCACCAGGGAATGTGATTGTTAGAAATGGATAGCCGTTCTTCCGGAATAGAAAAACATGATATTGTAAGCTTGATTGATTGTGTTTTATTAGGATTCAAATTTATTTTCCAGTCGGCCATCCATTTCTCGAACTTGTCAATATGCCTTAACAGCTTTCTAATAATGAGGTCGAAGGACCTTAAGGACGTTACAAACGCAATGTCGTTAGCAAATAAATAAAGTTTACTGTTAATGTCTTGGAGAATCTTAGCCGTGTAAATATTAAGAAGAGTGGGAGACAAAGGTGAGCCCTGAGGTACCCCAGTTCTTACTGAGTTGACAAATGATAATATGAAGCCTCTATTAGACTTTGAATATTCAAAATTGCAGATCCAATTTGGCGGACGCAATTATCCGATATTCGAAATCTGATTGTAGATGCGTAATCAGCAACCTCTAAAACACTTGTAAAAAAATTTCAATAAAAAATGTGGGAATTTTTGTCTGCCATATTGCATCCGGCATTTTGAATTTTTAAAATCTAACAGTGGATTCATAATCAACATCCCTAAAAATTCGTCTATAGTAATTTTCATGAAAAACAATATTTGGAAAAAGACGCCTATCATATATCAGTGAGAAAAAAAGAGATATCGATACAATTTAAATGCATTTAAAAGGATAAGACATACTTTCAGACGCCTTTACTAGTTTTGCGGAGAAAAACTAACTTACGATGCTACATAACCTTAATTATGCGGAAAAGCGGTGTTTTTTGTACACTCTTAAGAATAACCTTAAATTTAAAGTACGTTCCTTAATCAAATTTAACGATTTTACCTTTAATCATGAATAAGTTACATGTACTGTGAAATTATAGCTTTGTACGTTAAATTTAATTGAATGTTACCTTAAATTTCAATAAAGTAACTGGAAACATACAAAATTTAATGTATAATTACATTAGATTTAATGTAAAAATTATTAAATTTAATGCATTCACATTAAATGGATTTAATAAACGGTTTATGAAATTTGCTTAAAATTAATGAGAAGTTGTTTCGCAGTGTACTTTTAGGTTAGAATATCTCAAAAACCTGACGTGATGGAGCAATTCTGAGACCAGATTCAGCGAAATAAAAATCTTCCAAAAAGGATAGTTGACTTTCTGATTCTTAATGTCAGTCAAATTTTGTTGGCCTGTGTTTATTCTTCCTTGACGACAACGAAAATTTATTCGAAATTCATTGATTTTATTTTCCAATAATGGCTTATTTGGAAAAATTTGTGTACGAATACGATTTTCCACTTCATCTCACAAACTCGAAGTTGAATCAAAAAATTCTACGGACTGATGATACGCTGCGATAGTCTATTGCACCTCGAACTTTACCGTTCCTTTCTTATTTAACCTATGTTATGCATCGTATCTTCGTCGTGTAACACGAAATGTTGCAAGACGAAGTTACGTTACTGTGTTTTGTTGCATGTCTATGCGCACTATAAGAAAAAAATGCTAGTCACTATATTATCAATATATGTCTATATTTTAACGATCGAGTATTAGAGAACTAATATACCAATAGTAAATAAAAATTACTTTGTATCTGATATGTATAAATAGGTGCATGTATTTATTAGATGATTGTTGTAACTGAATTTTAGCAAAACTATAACTGTTACACGAAGCAGACGTATACTGTAAAACGAAAGGTTGTTGTTACCGACAACAGCACCTGATATTTTAAAACAAAATGTATCTAAATACAGTATCACACATTTAGTATATTATATTGGAATTTGCCCTACTTTGTGAAAGTGTGCAAATAGACATGCTTTAAAAATGTATTTTTATCATTTGACAAAAATGCGGCCCTTTTGGAAAAATTAACATGGCGAACCCAAAGTAGCATCCTAAAATTATAACAATTATATATCATCAAAATGTATTTAGGATAGATTCTCGGGATTTAATTAATATTTTGATCGTTTAAATTAGTATTCAATGTAGAAGGGCATTCGTTATTTAAATACAGGACATAAGCAGTTTAAAATTACTAGCAAATTAATAAAATCTTTAAGACGTCTAATATTTAACCCTTTCTAAAAGCTCTAATATATTAAATAAAATGTATTTTTCTTGTTCATAGGTGAAAAAAGACGGCAAAGAAAAAGAATACCACACTATAGCAAAATGTACGCCATTAAATCCTATAACTCAAGAAATATTTAACATTCAAGTAACATTCAAATCAGAAACAGCCTGGTACACTACAGTTATACCAACTTTAAAGCAATTTCAAAAAGACCATGGAGTAGAGAAAGGAATAGATTTTTTCCAACACTTCTATGGGGCGAGAACAAGTTTAGATCCTAAAAGTGAAAGAGTAGATTTAGATGGAGTGATTTTAACCCAAAATCTAAACTCTATAGGTAAAAAATAGGTCTCTGAACATAAACTTTTTATTATAAACCTTCCTTATTTTTTTAGGTTACCACAATATAGATCGACATGTGGGTTTCAACCTCCCGGAAGCCTACGCAATCCTCAGAGACTTAGCAACCTTCCACGCAGTGCCTCTGGCTATAAGAATTCAAAACCCAGAAGTTTTTGATAAAAAAATCAAACCTTATTTACCATCTTTTCGTGAAATGGATGATGCAACAAAAGACAGTGTTTTACAACCAATTTTTAATGTGCTTGATCAAATTCCAGAATGTCAGCCAAACATGGAAAGGATAAATAAGTTTGTAAAAGGAGCAGATATCTATGGGAATCGTGCAGTACGGGAACCATGGATCACTGTGTCTCATGCGGATTTCTGGATGAACAATATAATGGTTACTGAAGGAAAAAATCCAAAAACAATGATTCTGGATCTGCAAACTCCTCGCATTGGTCCCCCTGCAGTTGATTTGGTTTTCTTTTTGCTTACATCGGTAAACCTTGATGTTGTAAGAGAAAACTACGATGATTTTGTAAAATTTTATTATGAACAGTTTTGCAAAAACCTCAGGGAACTTCATGTACCCACTGAAAACTTCACTTTTGAAAAGTTACTAGAAGAAATCACTACGGTGGCAAAAGAGGGTGAATTCGCACATGCGTTAAGTCATACTCAAATAATATTGGGAGAAAAAGGAAAATCCCATTTTGACTCATCGGATGAAAATTTTACAAAAGAGGACTTATTATTTGAACATAAAATAGTTGCAAATAAATTTCAAAAAGAGAAGTTTATATGGATTGTGTCTGAAGCTATAAGAAAAAATTGGATATAGAACCTGCATCGCAAATTTACTTATTTATACTAGTTCGCCCAAGTTCTTGTCCCTAAAAATAAAAGCAAAATGTAACACGTCACATTTCCTACATATTTATTCAGAATAGTAACTATAATTTAAAAATAAATAATCGAAATGAAGTCTTTTTTAGACTTATTTTTGTCTTTTTTAGAAGCAACCAACTGAAAATATCATATATTATAAGGACAGGCCGTCTGTTCTTGTAACATTAGGCTTTTCCAGTTGGTTTCTTCTAAATATGTTTACCTGCTGCAAGTATATGTTTTATCATCTATTTAAATAAATTTCGCAAGAGATTTTTCTGTTCAGACTGTATAAAATTCCGGAAGATGGCGCAGCTTATATTGAGCTTTTTGTTTAGTTTCATATAAGTTGCTTAAAGGATTTACTTTAGGTTAGGGTTAGGTAGGTTAATATCGACAGTTTCGAGAGCACTTGAAGTCAAGCGCCTTCTACAAACAGTTTAGAAATAAAAAATCAAACGGGCGAGATTATACTTGAAGCCATCTTGGATTTGTTAAGTCAAGCCCGAAACGATTTAGGGTTGACTTGATCCAAGCGTTCTTCGAGTGTGAAATAAACACCTCAAGCGCGCTTGAAATCAGCTCTTGACTTCTAAACGATAGTGCCATGCGTCAATTGGGTGTAAGTACATTATCTCGATTTATTCTTACTTTGTTTTAACACCCAAGTCAAAGGTTAAATGCAGCATAAAAAACACCCATCACAATAGTCAACAATTCTGTTTAAATTTAAAAAAATACATCAAAACAAGGCGTTATTTTGAGGTTAGGTGCAGAAAAGACATCTACGTATAAGCTTTTGCGAAAATGACTTAAAGCCAAGGTCAAGTAAGGTTTAAGTTTTTGAAATAAAAGCCTAGATTTTAAGTACGATTTGGGGCGGCTTCGGTTTGAAGCTGGCTCGAAAGACATCGATTTAAACGAAGTCATGGTGAGGTGTACTTGCCTGTTCTGTACTGACAAGAATCAATAAATGCGAAAAGTTTCCACCTTTTTCTGGTAGTTTCTTGCCATCTGATTGCTAATGAGAACAAAGTACGCCTGTCCTTATAAGACTTTTTCAGTTGATTTCTTATAAATATGTATTTATTTAGGTATACCGGCTGTAAGTATATTTTTCATCATCTATTTTTTATCTCTTTCAATAAACAATTTTGTAGTCCCCTGTCATATGTTCGTTCCATAAACCCTGATAGTTTTGCTCGAAGTTTGATAGAAACGCGTGACGTGTTCATTAAATATGCAAGCGAGATTTTCCAGAAAAGAATCAAGATGTAATAAAAAAAAATGGATTTGGCTGATTTTATTTTTTTGTTTAAAACGTTGATTTAATTTAAAAAAAAATAATGATTCTTTGGATTTCTTTTTAGATTTCTACATACAAACTTATAGGCAGCAAGTCGAGAGGACACACGTAAATAGTTCACTGAATATTTTCATATTGTTATTTTTATATTTATACATTACTAAACTTATTCACAATTAGGTATACGCATATACTTTTCTGGATATTTTTATTCTTATTTAAAATATCAAGAAATTAAATTCTTATTTTTTACGGATATCCTTCAGCAAAGATGTAATGTATTATTATTAATAATAAATGTCTAATAGGTAGGTATAAAATATTTTTTAATTAAAAACCTAAACCACTTTTTACTTATTTATTATTTAGCATAAATAACTGTAGATAAGTAAACTGTGTAGGTTTCCTATTACTTTTTTTACATTGTCAGATCTTGTCTTTAGAGGTTTAGCAGTTCTTACTGTCAGAAAATTCTTGTCAGGACTCGTCTACTTGTTTGTCTATAAATTGTTACGGGGTAATAATTCGTGCTTCTTTCGTTATATTCTGGTTTACGAGAGTGGTGTAGTTTCTATTCAAATAATTATTTTCGTTGAAAAAGTTGGGAGAAAAGAACACTACATATAGCAACTTTATATTAAGAAATTAGAACCCAATAAATCTAGTTGTAGAGTAATTTGTAAAAGTTGCAAAAATGAAATTCAAGGATAAGTTCAAAGGCTTAAGATATATCACGAGTTTTGTTCTAATACTACTGAGTAGCACAGTGCAATTTATGCAAGAAAGTAGTGTAAGTACTTAGCTGTAGTATTATACAAAATTAACACACGAATTTAAAATTGTCCCGCTATTTTTGTAGTATACTTTTTTTCAAAATCTGCTGTCCGATGTAAATGATTTTTTACGCAGTGCTAGCTAATTTCTTGATAATTAATGATATTGCTTTCGCCATTTTTTATCTTCTATTGCTTCTGTCATTTTTGAATTTTACATGGGTTAAACGAAATGAATTATTTTTCTTAAAAGTTTCTATGAGATTAAAACAAAATTTTTGGTTTTAGATAAGCAACAAAGTACTTCACGACAGACTGAAGAGAATACAAATTCAGCTTCATCAGCTTTGTCAACTCTTAGCTTTACATCCAGCATCAAAAAATCTCCACCAAACATTTTAGAGCCGACACAAAGAACAAAACTGAAACTTGTTCCTTTGTTAGTAGTTTTGTAACTCATACATCACCAGCTAAAAAACATAATAACAAAAACTTTGCTACTAATTTGAACTTTAGGTGTATTGAATACTCGCAAGTACGAAAGGCGACTCAAAAGTTGAGACCTGGTTATACACCCCCGCCCAGGACGTCTTTAAAAACTATTCTTTTGGATAAAACTTATTAAGAATCCGTAAATATTTCAATTGAAGTCCACAATACCTGTAACATGCTCAACTATAACAGCAGAAGATAAAGAAATATCTCTCTGTCAAACTATTGTTACTTCTGAAAAGTTTTATACTTCGGAATATTTAAACGAACTTTGTTGTGATCTAATTTCTTCGTATAAACTAAAATATTAATGTTATGTTATAACAGCGAACACGACGAACATGGTTGGCATGAGAAAAAGTATTGAAGAAAGAACGAGTTCCAAAGTTATGACCTATGGTTGTTCGGAACATCTTTTGAATTTGCTTGGCAAGGACTTAAAGTCGCAGAAGAAAAATATTTAAATATTTCAGATGCTGTAGAGCAATGGGAACACTTACAGCGTATCTTCGAAAAAAAGCTTTTTCTCTACAAAAAAAAAAAAAAAAAACAAGCGTTTCATCGTCGATACGACGAAGCATTAATATCGTTTAATTTTGTAGCTTATATGTGTAATCCCCAATAACAAAAGTATAAGTTATCTCCAGAAGAAATAAATTTGGCCTGGTAAATTATATGAAGATACCGGATTGCTACCACTAACAATAAAATTAAACGCATGCTCCAGTCCAGTTAAGAAAATAATATTTTTGGAGGAAGTAACAAAAAACATAAATGAGATTCAGTGTTGGACCCCACAAAACGACGAGTCTAAAATTGCAAAACGGTTACGGTAATAAAGAAGTTCCTCTGTGAAGTTGCATCTTCACCGTCGGTGGAACGTATTTTTAGTATATTTGGTTTTGTGCAATCCGATTTAAGAAATAGATTGAGGATTGAAAAAGGTTTTAAATATTTTAGAAACTAAATTATCTGATTTAAAAGCTTGCGATATTAAGGTAGTTGAAGATAAAGTTTAACATTTTTGTTTTTAGGTGTAGTATTGTAGACATTAAGTCGTTTGCGAAGTTTTTTTTGCAAGTTGTTTGAAATACAGTCCTGGACAAAATTAACGCAACAACATGTTAAATCATACAAATCGCTATAATTAATTAATTTTAATAATTTTTTTTTGGACTTTGGTTTCATTTTTCGGATACTTCAAAAGTGAATTTGCTACAATATGTCTGTTAAGATTTGAATACAATAATGCTTAAGAACTAAAAACAAAGTCGTTGAAATTATGAAATGAAAAAAAAATAATTTTTTTTTAACTGGGACACTAGTAGAGTGTGTTGCCTCCTCTACTTCGGAATACAGGATTTATGCGCCTAGGCATGCTTCCAATTAAATTTTGGATAAAATATTAAGGAATTTGTTTCCATTCGGTGATAACTGCATTTTCAAGTTCCCTCAGGTTTCTAGGTGCAGGTCTATGACATTTCACATTTCTTTTGTGGTAATCCCATACATGTTCGATCGGACTCAGATCCGGGCTTTTTAGTGGCTATTGCGTAATTGGTATACCAACTTGATTCAGATAATAGAGTACCTCCCTAGTCACGTGAGGTCGAATGTTGCCTTACATAAATAAGAAATTCTGTCCCACAAAATAGCCGAAAGGCATCACATGTTATACTACAATATTCTCAAGATAGTAATCACCTTTCATGCTCTCGTACAGACAGGAACTAATTCCGACCGAGCATCAAAGCAGATTCCACCCCAGAATATAACAGAGCCACCGCCGAAAGGAATTCTTACAGAAATATTGCAAGTACCAAACCTCTCTCCTGGTCTTCGCCATACTTGCTTACGACCATCTGGATATTTTAGACTAGCCCTAGTATCATCTGCGAAGAAAATTGGTTTCCAATCATCCACAGATCCATTTTGATTATTATAACATGGTAATTATGTTTTACCTAGTAAGTAAAGTCACAGGTCTCCTAGTGTCTAATCCAGATTCATTTAGCGTCTTCTAACTGTTCTAGAAAATTGTGACATTGCGGGTAGTTCCGAGTTAGTTTATCATCATAAAACTAGTGGCAGTTCCGTGTCTTAAAGCATATTGCCTAAGAAAATGTTCATCTCGGTCATTAGTGTATTATTTTCGCCCTTGCCCTGACATTCTAGAATAAGTTTCTACTTCAGTCAAACGTCTTACCATACGACTTAATGTGGAACGATGTTTGCCTAATAAACTGGCAACATAACTCTGACAATATCCCTCGTCCAATAAAACTGATGCTCGCACTACCTCATGTTGAGTTAAATTCTTTTTTAGATTCATTTTTCCAATTTTTCGGAGTCACATATAAAACAATCTATCATAAAAACGTATTAATTTCAAAAAAGTAAACAAATTATAGCCTTCATTTTAAAGTGAATCTATAGCAAGAACTGCACAAAATTGTTTATCTTCTAAAAAGTTCTTTAAAAATGTAAATCTTAATGAATTGTTTTGATTGCTATCATTAACAACAAAATAAAATATTCATAGCCTACTATTCAAATACCCGATAAACTTCAAAAGTGGCATTAGAAAAAGGTATATTAATTTTTTGAATATTCTCATATTATTGCATTCATTTTATCCAGGAGTTTATAATAAATATTTTTTTTTATTTAAATCGTGATTTTTATTTTAAAAAAATGAACTGATTTAAATTGTGATTTAAATCACTTGGTTAAAATCAACTCAATCCTGAATTGCAGAAAAGGTTAACAAGCATCTTTCGTTATTATGTAATAAATCAGCAACGATTTGTTAACAATTCTCATTTTATTTGTTTCCTAGAAACTCTTATAGTACGAATTTGGAATACTTCTAAGTTGCAGGTGCAGAATTGCATAAGTCTGACGCAGCTACATTGTCTAGCGAAACGCGTCACTTCCTTTATAAATTATAAGATTTAAATTATAATATTGTAGAAATCTCAACAAATAAAGTTATTTTGTCTACCATTACTAGGACAATTTGTATTTTTTTAATATTCGAGCCACTCTAACCTTGTTTATACAAAGATAAAATACAGAAAAATGTATTATGATAGTTATAAAATAGATAAGCACATAAAAGCAATGTAAAGGTTGCGTAATTTTATATTTTTGATTTGGGAATCAGAGAACTGCCTATAATAAAATATAATACGTAAAGGTGAACGATAATTGAAGAAAACAACAATTCATAAACAAATACAAAAAACTAGAAAAAAATAGACTAATATTCTCCAAAAACAAGATAATTTCCAAAACTGCCTGAACTATATAAAGTCCAGACTACAGACCCGCAGTGAGGACGGTGGACTATCTTAATTTTGTGAGAATAGAAAAGGATCAGTTTTTTTAGTCAAAATTGACAAAAAGTCTAGTTCAAAATGCTAAAAAATTCTTCCTTTTCGCCCTCAAATTAGTTATTAAGTGTAAGACAAATTAATGTTTGTTAGGAAACAGTCAGGTGAAGTTTAAATAGAATAAAATAAAATAACTGCATATATATATATATATATATATATATATATATATATATATATATATATATATATATATATATATATAAATAGTCAAGTCAAGTCAAGACAGTTATAGGGTTAAAAATGTAGTGCCCATTCTTCTAACTGGCCTTTTAAAAATACTTTTAAAAAGTGAATATACAAAAGAGTGAGTGACTACAATTGGTTTGTGATGTAATTAACTATTATTTAAAACAAAAATCTCTGTTCTGCATCCGCATCAGTTGAAAAAGATTCGAAAGAATCGAAACGTCCTGAGAAATAAAAATATATATATACAATAAGTATGACTACTGTATATATGTAGTTTCAATATAAAAATGAACCATATTCCCAAGAAAATTACCAACTATAAATATATAAATAACTAGATAAGTTTTTGTCCGTGTAATTGAAAATAAAATAGAATCAAATATTGGCGAAGCGGACGTGAATATTTGTCAATCTACATGATTCTCGTGTTAAAAAGTGCGGAGCACTCCAAAATATCCGACTCCGGGTCCGATAGATGGCGACAACGCTGTTTCGTCCTAATATGGAACTCGTCAGGCCACCGCATTCGGTACAAACCATCATCTCGCCTTTGCATCATATAAAGCTGAGTTTAAAATCAAAAAACAGCAAACAAGACGACAAAGGCGACATCTCGATGGTCCACTTGATAACACAAGAACCACACAGATTAACAAAGTTTGTAAATAACCGCCATATGGTGGCGCGACGGTGAATTCAAACAGAAATATGTAAAATCGAGTACACGAAACGCGCTGCCCAAAGGATAGGGGTCGCATTTTTCGGGACTGGCAACCAAGCCTACTGCTCATTTCAGCAGCCAGAGCCACGTATTGCACGGCCTGACGAGTCCCATATTAGAACGAAACAGCGCTGTCGCCATCTGTCGGACCCGGAGTTTTTCCATATTTTGAAGTGCTCCGCACTTTTTAACACGAGAATCATGTAGATTGACAAATTTTCACGTCCGCTTCGCCAATATTTGATTCTATTTTGTTTTATTTATATATATATATATATATATATATATATATATATATATATATTCTCCTTTCGAGCAGAAAGAATGAAAGAATACAAAGTGTCCGGTAAGTACCTCCTAATTTCTCGGAAAGTTAGAATAACCCTACTTTAGAAAAAAAGTTCCTAAAGTGCCCCTTAACGGAGATACAGAGCTCTAAAGGGGTACTCAGCGATTTGTTGTTGAACCAACTTGTATATTTTAATGATATTTTAATATTTTATAGAGGCCACAATGACTCATTAAACCATACTACAGTAGATCTTTTAGATCATCAGAGAAGTCAGGAACGGACTTGCCACCACACTCGTTGGACCTAATTTTTGACAGGTGTCATATTACCGAGCTGAGAACTGATTTTTGAAATACTTTGGTCATTTCTTTTCAAAAAAAGTACTCTTAATTTATTTCGATAAAACTGGCGTTTTTCGACATAAATCCGTTTTTATGCGAAACACTTAAAAATTATTAATGCTAATACAGGTAAAAATAAAAGACGCAGGATGTGCTGATGTACTTTAATTTATGGGAAATCGCTGTCTAACTCTTCGAAGACAAGTGATGTTATGAGAAACAATTTTTTATATGATTACAAAGGTGGGTTCCCAAAAAATGGTCAGATAATTTGTTAAACACAAAAAAATTGTTAATAATTCAAAAAACTGTTCTTCTTTGTAAAATAAAATATAATCATAATAATAAATATTTTCATGTTCTTCGGCCGATTTTAAGCAAAAAATGTCTCTTGTGATTTATTCGTCCGTCGCATAGATTTTGAGTTAAAAATCGTTAAACATTTGAACAATGGCATTTTTTCAACATTTGATTAAATAAATATTTTCAGATTCTGCGTCCAGCAATTGATAGTTCAAGTCACGAACTAGAAACTGAAATTAATCACAATGAGACAATTTAATGTTTTTATTGTTTCTTGACGTTATAAACAAATAACGTTTTATCAATTGTAACGTACGTGCCGCTGTGTATGAAGCGAAGTGGAAGTCTACTTATTCTCACCTAATGCACATAATCCATTATAGCTTTCGCTGATCGTTGCATAACTTCTGTTGTTATACCTATTTTTGCATGTGTTGGTGCGCTGCTTCAATTTTTTTGGATTTTAATACTTTCCACATATTTTCTTTCACACGCTATGAAGCATTGGGCGTGATACTTTATTTTCAAAGTTAATAAACTTTCTGGTGAAAAAATTAACACAGTTTTATTGTTAATCTGATCTTTAAATGCTTATGCAGCTGTATATAATTTTTCAGTACGTGCCCATAATTCCATTTGATCTAGTTGAGAATTTCCTTAATACGAAGTTTTCTCACAAGCAATACATATGTTAGTATCTATCACATAATTATTAGCCTCGTTGATATATGTGTTGGTATTGATTCTTAACTAAGCTTAACTTTTTTACGTTCTTCAATTTTATCTTTACTTGAGCACTCTTTTTGGATTTTCAGTTTTAACTTTTAAACTATCTAAGATATTTTTATGTGTTTATTTTTTATAGCACTCACTGATGATGTGGTCTTGAACAAGTTCAAAAATTACATCAAACGCATTCAATAATCACATCTTATACTGAATTAATGTTTATTTAAAGTTTTTTGAAACTAAACAAAATGTTTGTCTAGAATTGTATACATCAAGTTTGTTATAAGGTAATTTTACAGTCGTTGGCTGTTATATGCAAGCTACAAAATGCAGTGTCGTGTTTTCGACACCAATCTTAATCAGTATTAGTTAAAAATATGCCTTTTTTATTTTCTTGATAAAAAATAGAAAAATAAATGTTAAAAAATAATTTTTTAAGATTTATTCATGTCGCTCCCCTCAACAACTTGTCTATTTTGAATGTAAAACTCAACGGTGTGCGTGAACGAAAGTAAAGGCAGTAGCGTCATTAACAAGTTAAAACCTGATTAAGTTATGGGCTCCCAAGGACATTAAGGCGATAACAATTGTTTTATAGCTGGATCTCAGCTTAAAAATATTTTCTAACTGATGTGCTATTAAAAAAATGTGTACAATATACTGACTACAGTACGATGTTGTATTTTATTCACTGTGAAATTTTAAACAGAGATTGTAGTTATTATGCAGAACAGACATCAACCCGCCCGCTCTCAAAAATAGTTATAAAAACTGATTTTCCTCGGGCTAACGTATTGTTCATTGTATGATTAGATGCTTAGAATTAAGAACAAAAGCTTTCACGGCTTTGGTCAACTTGAAAATCATGGTTCTTGGGTTTAGAACGTGCCAAATTGGAATTATTATCCGACGTTTCGCCTACGATTGCACGAGGCATCTTCAGGATTCTTTACTCCACGAGATTAGAACAATGAAATTTTCTGAACATTTCGGTGGGCTCTCGCAAGGAGGCATCGTAAAAATATTTCTACGGTAAGATTATTGCAAGAAAGTTAAAAACAAAAAAAACTGAATCTTTTTGGGTCAACGTCTTTTTCACCCTATTTCAACGAAATCTTTAAAGGCGTGACGACACTTCATGTAACATTTTTATTAGGTTTATCCATTTTAAAGACTAATTGAAACAAAGGCAAAAACAAATGGAACACACCACACATCAAAATGTCTGGAATTATTTAGAAAATATACCAATCCCCACCTAAAATTAATTTCAAAATAACTGCTAAAACTACTGTGGTATTGACTTTAAAAAGGTGCTAAGTAAATAAATTAATTAAACAATTGTTACTTTATTTTTTAGTTTTTAGGACAATCTTTTAAATCGTTTTATTTTGATGCAATTTTTTTTAAATGACTCAAATTAGTTTTTTTAACGTTTCAAGTTTACGGTATTTTCTACTTCCGATAGATCTCTATTAGATAAATTATACATACATGATAATCAGTTTCTCCTTGAAATAAAACAAGACATTTGTAATGTTTTTATTTTATATTTCAAGTTATATAACACTGTGTACAAATAAGCAGAAAATACTACAATATTAAATTATAATGGCGAGCAAAACCAAAATACAAGATTTGCATGATTTGATTAAGGATAGTATTGGTGGGGAGTT
Source organism: Diaprepes abbreviatus (assembly GCA_034092305.1). NCBI lineage: Eukaryota > Metazoa > Arthropoda > Insecta > Coleoptera > Curculionidae > Diaprepes > Diaprepes abbreviatus. Next base: position 602,682 of record JASJET010000080.1, on the reverse strand, counting down.
AGTGGAACAGACCGCGGAATCATTGCTGCCTCCGGGGGAGAATTATGGAAGTGTTATTTATAAAGTGGACTTTAAGGTAGGTTTTAGCATACTTCGATAGAGAGGTTATATATAATAGTTAGCTCAAGAAAACCATATTTATACATTTTCTTTCTTTACATGTTTGTATTTAATTGTTCTGCGAAAAAAGTGCAGATGATCTTATAACTAATTAACTGGAAAGGAAAACGAATTTTTGCAGATTTTTTTCTGTTAGGTAGACGGTATATTTCCTATGAATTTCACACTGGTTATCTCTCCATACGATTCTCGATGATCTAATGGTTTTATCAGCAGAGCAGTAATGAACCAAAAGCAAGTTCACAGAAAAGAACTGTCTATATAAAATCTTCTTTCCGAAACATGTCGGTAGGATGTTATACCAGGATTGGGTTGATTTTGATTTTTTTAAAATCAAAAGTTTAATTAGAAAAATCATGATTTATCTGATTTTTTAATTTTCTTCTTTTTTGGGATTTCCACATAAAAACTCTTAGAGAGCAAGTGGGAAGTATAAGTATTCACTTAAATAATTCATTGAATATAATCTTTTTTTTTTAATATTTATATATTTATATTTACATTCCTACATTTAGGCGTTTAAGACGCTAGGACTGATAGGGACGACCACGACCAGCGCAATATCGAGCCTCGTGCGCGGCAACTTATTAAAAAAAGAATTCTGGATTCTGTAGGACGTCTATGTTGACCGAAATGTTCACGAAGTTTACGAAACGCAACTTTTACAGATCGTTCGTTTTCGTAATAAATTTAGATTATTAAAATAAAATGCGCTTTTGTGTTGATAAAAAATCCATGACTAAGTTTGCCGTAGTTTAAACTTGACATGTGTCAAAACATAACAACACGAAGTTTGTCACTTGACATCGAAATTAATAATTAAAAAGAATCCGACTCTTTATAAAGTGTAAAGAATTTACATGAAAATAATGTTTACATTTTTGACGTTGTATTCATATCTAAAGAAACTCAGTTTTAACGGGCCGTAGCTAGGCGGTATATTGAAAACAAGTTTACGCAAGCTGGTGTGGCGTTATTGCTTCAACTCGAACTGACAGATCAGTTACTATTTATTTATCAATATTATAAGTCGCGTTTAGAAAAATGTTTTGAACAACCCACATTTTAATTAGAATTGTTGTAAGACATTTGTTAAAAATGTATACAAACTGTACAAAATGTTTTTAGTTTATTATGTCGGTAATACGTAAATTTAATTAGCATAGAAAACAATAAATGTTGGATGAGTTTTGCATCAGATGGCTGCATACTTTTTCATCTTGTCCATTGTTGTATCGAAGCTGATATTTAATAGAAAAATCAAATATTATAATGCTATTTTGAAAATATTAGTGACTTCTGTAAATACAATAACACTAATATTTTTAAGATTGTATTAAAAGATACGCACAAGCTTCATATGCTTGACCGAACGCCTTTGAGTCATTAGAATATTTTCTCCTCTCCAGTAACTGAATTTACATGACACTGGCAAAAAAATTGAAGATAAAATATGTGTATGAGAAATTTGAGCCTATTTAATTCGCAATTCCTTTAAGTTAATCCTAAAAATATTAGAATCTTCAACAAACGAGTAAACAATGTTAACAATAAAATGAAGTAATTTGAAAAATATTTTAAAAATATTTCGGTACAAGAAAAATTAACTTGAAAATAAATTCATGAAAATTTATTCTGAATAAAATAAAATTTTCCTACGAATAAAATAATTATAAAAAAATCAACTTCTTAATTAAAAATTATCTTAGCATATAGCATCGTATTAGTATCAAGAGAGCATATTAGAATCGAAGTTATCTAATTTCACATCAATTGGCCAGAAATGATTTTTTTCATATTCATTAGTGAAGGGATTTTCTTCGCCGCTCATTGTCTAACAGAGATTATTATCACGGCACCTATTTAAAGAAGATTTTCTTCGCTGCACAATTTTTTAGAGGAATTTTTTACATCGCTTACTGGATGTGATTTTCTTCGCTGCTTCTTGTCTATTATTTTTCGTAGCCACCATCGCTAGATCACACCTTGTATATCACATTATTCTCACTTCTACATTACTTAGCTGCTTTCCCATTATATTATTTACTGCCTTGTAGGTAAAAAAAGATGGAAAAGAAGAAGAATATCATGCTGTAGCAAAATGTACCCCAATAAACCCGGTAACTCAAGAACTATTTAACACTCAAGAGACCTTCAAATCAGAAATAGCCTGGTACACTACAATAATACCAGCTCTAAAACAGTTTCAAAAGGAACATGGAGTAAAGAAAGAAATAGACTTTTTTCAAGAGTTCTATGGCGCGAGAATTAGTTTAGATCCTACAAGCGAAACAGTGGATTTAGGTGGAATAATTTTAACCCAAAATTTGAAATATTTAGGTAAGGAATGAGTTATTATGGATAAATTTGAGCGGATAGACAAATGGCGCTAATATATAAAAAAAAATTATTCTAATAAGTTAAGAAGCAGGAAGAAAGTAAACAAAGCAAAAATTTGGTCGGCCATATTGGATTTAAAGAAAATAACTTTAGTTTCGTAATCTATGCTCCCGAGAACCTCTTAATACCAGTGTTGAACGAAATCGGAAAATATTTTACATTTATGCAGTTATATTTCATACGCCATATTTAATTTAAGAAAATAATGTTAAATTTGTAGACTACCCCCCAAAAACTCTAGACTAATATATATGTACACAGGGTGGCGCGCCACGTTTCCGTTGGTTCATATAAATATAGTAAAAATATTTTTAATAAGGGATATTTCTCGTAATTTATATGACGTAGAAATATATTTTTTTAATTTTTAGAAATATCTTTTGGCTTTGTTCTAACCCCCACGAGAGGGTGAATATCGATAAAAAGGAACCATAAATACATGACGATTGTTGTTCTATGATCAGCTAAAATTATGACTCATAAACACAATCTTTTTCATATATTTCCATTTCTCTTGCATGGGGGTAGTTTTACCCTATTTAAGAGGTAAATTTTACAATTTCTTAATGTCACTGATACTTTATGATATCCTACGTGACTTAAACTTTCAAATTAGATAAGATAAACTTTTTTATATTTTTTCATTGTCAAGATATTAGATTTTTAATGTCGAAACTTGTATTCAATTGAAACACATTATGCAATTCAATTTCCTCAGCTTTGATAATTAATTTCTCAAAATTGAAACAGATGTTCATCTTGAAACTTATCTTAAAACATTATCTTATTATAAACTTTCAATTAACACACATAACGGTCACCCTTTTTACTAAAAGGTGAGTTAACAAAATAATTTCTTTAAAATAATAATTTAAAAATTATAAATTTGGAAGGTAATTGTTAAAAAACTACTGATCTGAAAAAATTAATTAAGGTTTTTTGATCCCCTTCCTATTTAAAATTTTACGGGTAAGGCCCACCCCTCCCAGAGGGATGAACCACGAAGGCTCCAAATATTCGTATCCCCCTTGAAAATAAAATGGAACTTCTTTCCAATTTTCAATATTTAATAGAGCAGTGATATTAAGAATGGGAAGTTTTCGAACTGACACTCGTTATATAGTTTTTTTTAAGTAGGTTAAAATGAAATTTATGTAACCATTTCAAAAATAACTACTTTCTTTTAATTTCAGGGTATCAAAACATAGATCGTCACATTGGGTTTGATCTTCCTACAACCTATAACATCCTCAGAGACCTGGCAACTTTTCACGCCGTGCCTCTAGCTATGCGAGTCCAGAAGCCAGAACTTTTCAATCAAAAAATTAAGCCTCATTTATCTACAGTTCCAGAGGTGCACCAAAAGGTGAGAAAAGGATTTAATAAATCACTATATGCAGCATTTGATCAAATTCCAGAATGTCAACCATACATGGATAAGATAAGAAAGTATGTAGACGAAGCAAATTTGTTTGGACCGCGTCCGATAAGAGAACCATGGGTCACTGTAGTTCACATGGACTTCTGGGTAAACAATATAATGGTAACTGGAGGAGAAAACCCGAAAACCATAATTCTGGATCTTCAAATTTCTAACATAGGCAGTCCTGTTGCTGATTTAGTTTTCTTTTTATACAGTTCGGTAAAACTCGATATAGTTCGAGAAAAATTCGATGATTTTGTTAAATTTTACTATGATCAGTTTATTAAAAACCTGAAAGAACTCAACATTCCAATCGATAACTACCCGTTCGAAGGTCTGCTTGAAGAAATTAGTACGGAAATGAAAGTTGGAGAGTTTGGTCATAGTTTAAATCACAGTAATATGATAATGGGTGACAAAGGAAAATCAGATTTTGATTCCTCCGATGAAAATTTTCGAATGGAACACTTCGAAAATGGAGACATTATTGTAAATAAAAGACAAATTGAAAAGTTTAGATGGATTGCTACCCATGCTATAAAAAAGAACTGGATATAAAATTCATAAATATTAAATATTTTTTTTGTTTTTAGTATTATAGATAGATAGATGTTTAATTATTCCCATGTAGTACAAAATTATAATAAACCTGAGAGACATGGAACAGTGTCTATAAAAATAACTTCTTCAGATAAAGTCCAAAAATTTAAATGATAAAAAAATGCTAAATACATAATATAAAGTACCATGTCTAATCTTCACAATATATGAGGACAACATGATAATTAATAATATGATATATAAGAATTAAAAATATATATACTTTAATAATTAATCAAATAATTAATGACATTTGTTCAACACATTTCTTATACATTTCCATATAGGCATCGAATTAGGAACGATAGAAGGTAAGATTTATTTCTTGCACAATTATAATCAAGTTTTTTATCACAATTTTGGAGAGTCATCACTATTATCCCAGACAAATAACACAGAGTTTATATATTGTTCTTAATAAAAATACTTTTACAGCTATTACGTTGTTTCTTTACAAAAATATTACGAAAACATCTTTTTTGAAAAATAAACTCTAAAGTATCTATATTATTATTAAAGATAGAAACTTGCGATTTTTGCGAACTTTTGCTACTTTTTTGTTAAATAAACAAAATTTTTCTAGCTCTCGCTGTTTGTAAGATGCATATGTAACTGAAGTTTGCGTCGATGCAGCCACACGCCCATCGACATACGAACCAGTAGATAGGGATTACATAAAATATTTTTTTAATTCATTAAATTTTCCCTATTTTATTTCGAAACATCAAAGGTATTAAAAAGATAATACTTCCAGAAAAATTTGTCTCATTTCTATCAAACTAAAAACCCCCATATTGACCCGTGAACGCGATAATGTCAGACATGATAGAAGCAGATGTCGGGATTAATTAATAAATATTTCGAAAATAAGGAAAAAGTACCTCTTTTTTATTTCTGAATATAGAAGATATTAGTAAAATGTAACATCAAAGAAAATTGCACACATTTTGAAGGCATGGAGCACCCCAATATTGGCCCCCGAAAGCGATTTTGTCGAAGTTTATATAAGCCGGTTCAGGAAATAAATTAATAAATATTTCTAAAATAAGGAAAAACTACCTTTTTTTTATTTCGGAATATAGAAGATATTAGTAAAATGTAACATCAAAGAAAATTGCACACATTTTGAAGGCATGGAGCACCCCCATATTGGCCCCCGAAAGCGATTTTGTCGAAGTTTATATACGCCGGTTCAGGAACTAAATTAATAAATATTTCTAAAATAAGGAAAAACTACCTTTTTTTTATTTCGGAATATAGAAGATATTAGTAAAATGTAACATCAAAGAAAATTGCACACATTTTGAAGGCATGGAGCACCCCCATATTGGCCCCCGAAAGCGATTTTGTCGAAGTTTATATACGCCGGTTCAGAAACTAAATTAATAAATATTTCTAAAATAAGGAAAAACTACCTTTTTTTTATTTCGGAATATAGAAGATATTAGTAAAATGTAACATCAAAGAAAATTGCACACATTTTGAAGGCATGGAGCACCCCCATATTGGCCCCCGAAAGCGATTTTGTCGAAGTTTATATACGCCGGTTCAGGAACTAAATTAATAAATATTTCTAAAATAAGGAAAAACTACCTTTTTTTAATTTCGGAATATAGAAGATATTAGTAAAATGTAACATCAAAGAAAATTGCACACATTTTGAAGGCATGGAGCACCCCAATATTGGCCCCCGAAAGCGATTTTGTCGAAGTTTATATAAGCCGGTTCAGGAACTAAATTAATAAATATTTCTAAAATAAGGAAAAACTACCTCTTTTTTATTTCGGAATATAGAAGATATTAGTAAAATGTAACATCAAAGAAAATTGCACACATTTTGAAGGCATGGAGCACCCCCATATTGGCCCCCGAAAGCGATTTTGTCGAAATATTTCTGAAATAAGGAAAAACTACCTCTTTTTTATTTCGGAATATAGAAGATATTAGTAAAATGTAACGTCAAAGAAAATGGCACACATTTTGAAAGCATGGAGCGCCGTCATATCGAGCCGCCAACGGGAAAACATAAACTCCTAGAAAGTTTCATTATCTACATTTATCGATAATTATTGTTAAAATACGATTGCATTTTTTTTTGAAGATAGATTCTAAAAAATAAACTCACTAAAAACATTTAGTTTATTTATAACGTACGTAATATCGCCATGCGCGAACCCAAAAAATGTTCAAAAAGTTACACCGCCGAATTGACCCGCGAACGCAATTTATTAATATAGATTTCCTTAATATGGTAATAGTATGTGTTTTATTTTCCCGTTTGATAAAAGGGTGGCTTTATTTCAATGTAAGTTATGTTTTCTAAGTAGAGCATATTTTCCTACAATTTCCTTCAAATATTATTTTCTAGAAGGACGGGTCACAGAAATTCTTTAATATCCAGTCCAGGTACTAAATCGTTTCCTTGAGTAATATAGGTACCATAAACGATACCTTTTAGGCTCCGCTAAGAAAAGGTTTATGTCATAAACGATACTCTACGTTCAGCAACAAAAACATACCGGTTTTTGGAAATTATTATATTCATTTTGGCATCAGACTAAAGGAAAATGTAAAACGAACCTAATTTGTGGTCATTTTTCTAAAAATTGCAATAATGACAAATTCTATAGAAATTATAAATATCCTTTACAATGTCAAAAGGTTCGTCTACCTGCTAACATGTATTTTATTTAGACCAACTATAAAAATATTTTAGGTATATTTATTGTTACTGAGAATATATATATATATATATATATATATATATATATATATATATATATATATATATTCAAACACTTGGATACCCACTCCGTTACTAACGCCAATTTTAATTTAAAACCCCTCATAAAGTCAACTTAGTTACTTTGCTGTTTTTTACTTTTGTGACAAATCGTTTGTGAAATTGACAAAATATAAAATTTATTCTAAAAGATATTACTATGTTTATATGACTTTTTTTCTCTTTATTAACATCCATGTTACGGATGTACTTCATTTTTTCTCAATTTACTTACAATATTCACCTGACAGTGCCTCCATAAAGTCATATAGACATTGTATTAAAAGTCAGGTTGTAAATTTTGGAGAACATGCTCAAATATATTAGCTAAATTATCAAATTACCAAACTTACAAGATATAGACTTAATGATGATGTCTTAAAATGAAACATCCTATATATTATTTATTTTGGGAAGCATATGAAAAATTCGAAACATATTTCGTGTGGCATATATTATAAAATTAAACCTTTATCGAAATAGTGTCTATTTAAAATTGAAATTTTATACTAAGTATCCTTTCGAAACTGGGGGTATTTTGTCTTTGAAATAATGAGAGCAGCATTACGTTGTGGACAAATAACGCTTTTAATCTTAAACTTTCAGATATAAATATTGTTCCTCAAGTTATGAATTTAATTTATTTTTCCAACAATTATATTTGAAGTGAAAAAACAAATTTATATTTAATTCTTTTTTGTTTTGATCACGTAATTAATATTTATAATTTAAAACCATTTCAAATCTATTTTAGATGTCTGAATTAGTGCAGTGGCGGATTTAGATTTTTGGAGGAAGCAAACATAGATAAGTTGCGGATCCCTTGACTATGTTATTTATGGCAATCGTTTTAAATAATTGTTATACCATTACGTATTTATTTCAACTTAAAAAAAACACATTCCTAGCCCTCATTTACAGTGAATATGGCACCCTGAAATAGGTAGAATGATAAATTTGGAAAAAATCGCTTTCGGGGGCCAATATGGGGGTGCTCCATGCCTTCAAAATGTGTGCAATTTTCTTTGATGTTACATTTTACTAATATCTTCTATATTCCGAAATAAAAAAAAAGGTAGTTTTTCCTTATTTTAGAAATATTTATTAATTTAGTTCCTGAACCGGCGTATATAAACTTCGACAAAATCGCTTTCGGGGGCCAATATGGGGGTGCTCCATGCCTTCAAAATGTGTGCAATTTTCTTTGATGTTACATTTTACTAATATCTTCTATATTCCGAAATAAAAAAAAGGTAGTTTTTCCTTATTTTAGAAATATTTATTAATTTAGTTCCTGAACCGGCGTATATAAACTTCGACAAAATCGCTTTCGGGGGCCAATATGGGGGTGCTCCATGCCTTCAAAATGTGTGCAATTTTCTTTGATGTTACATTTTACTAATATCTTCTATATTCAGAAATAAAAAAGAGGTACTTTTTCCTTATTTTCGAAATATTTATTAATTAATCCCGACATCTGCTTCTATCATATCTGACATTATCGCTTTCGGGGGCCAATATGGGGGTGGTCCATGCCTTCAAAATGTGTGCAATTTTCTTTGATGTTACATTTTACTAATATCTTCTATATTCCGAAATAAAAAAAAGGTAGTTTTTCCTTATTTTAGAAATATTTATTAATTTACTTCCTGAACCGGCTTATATAAACTTCGACAAAATCGCTTTCGGGGGCCAATATGGGGGTGCTCCATGCCTTCAAAATGTGTGCAATTTTCTTTGATGTTACATTTTACTAATATCTTCTATATTCCGAAATAAAAAAAAGGTAGTTTTTCCTTATTTTAGAAATATTTATTAATTTAGTTCCTGAACCGGCGTATATAAACTTCGACAAAATCGCTTTCGGGGGCCAATATGGGGGTGCTCCATGCCTTCAAAATGTGTGCAATTTTCTTTGATGTTACATTTTACTAATATCTTCTATATTCCGAAATAAAAAAAAGGTAGTTTTTCCTTATTTTAGAAATATTTATTAATTTAGTTCCTGAACCGGCGTATATAAACTTCGACAAAATCGCTTTCGGGGGCCAATATGGGGGTGCTCCATGCCTTCAAAATGTGTGCAATTTTCTTTGATGTTACATTTTACTAATATCTTCTATATTCCGAAATAAAAAAAAGGTAGTTTTTCCTTATTTTAGAAATATTTATTAATTTAGTTCCTGAACCGGCGTATATAAACTTCGACAAAATCGCTTTCGGGGGCCAATATGGGGGTGCTCCATGCCTTAAAAATGTGTGCAATTTTCTTTGATGTTACATTTTACTAATATCTTCTATATTCCGAAATAAAAAAAAGGTAGTTTTTCCTTATTTTAGAAATATTTATTAATTTAGTTCCTGAACCGGCGTATATAAACTTCGACAAAATCGCTTTCGGGGGCCAATATGGGGGTGCTTCATGCCTTCAAAATGTGTGCAATTTTCTTTGATGTTACATTTTACTAATATCTTCTATATTCCGAAATAAAAAAAAGGTAGTTTTTCCTTATTTTAGAAATATTTATTAATTTATTTCCTGAACCGGCTTATATAAACTTCGACAAAATCGCTTTCGGGGGCCAATATTGGGGTGCTCCATGCCTTCAAAATGTGTGCAATTTTCTTTGATGTTACATTTTACTAATATCTTCTATATTCAGAAATAAAAAAGAGGTACTTTTTCCTTATTTTCGACATATTTATTAATTAATCCCGACATCTGCTTCTATCATGTCTGACATTATCGCTTTCGGGGGCCAATATGGGGGTGCTCCATGCCTTCAAAATGTGTGCAATTTTCTTTGATGTTACATTTTACTAATATCTTCTATATTCCGAAATAAAAAAAAGGTAGTTTTTCCTTATTTTAGAAATATTTATTAATTTAGTTCCTGAACCGGCGTATATAAACTTCGACAAAATCGCTTTCGGGGGCCAATATGGGGGTGCTCCATGCCTTCAAAATGTGTGCAATTTTCTTTGATGTTACATTTTACTAATATCTTCTATATTCCGAAATAAAAAAAAGGTAGTTTTTCCTTATTTTAGAAATATTTATTAATTTAGTTCCTGAACCGGCGTATATAAACTTCGACAAAATCGCTTTCGGGGGCCAATATGGGGGTGCTCCATGCCTTCAAAATGTGTGCAATTTTCTTTGATGTTACATTTTACTAATATCTTCTATATTCCGAAATAAAAAAAAGGTAGTTTTTCCTTATTTTAGAAATATTTATTAATTTATTTCCTGAACCGGCTTATATAAACTTCGACAAAATCGCTTTCGGGGGCCAATATTGGGGTGCTCCATGCCTTCAAAATGTGTGCAATTTTCTTTGATGTTACATTTTACTAATATCTTCTATATTCAGAAATAAAAAAGAGGTACTTTTTCCTTATTTTCGAAATATTTATTAATTAATCCCGACATCTGCTTCTATCATGTCTGACATTATCGCTTTCGGGGGCAATATGGGGGTGCTCCATGCCTTCAAAATGTGTGCAATTTTCTTTGATGTTACATTTTACTAATATCTTCTATATTCCGAAATAAAAAAAAGGTAGTTTTTCCTTATTTTAGAAATATTTATTAATTTAGTTCCTGAACCGGCGTATATAAACTTCGACAAAATCGCTTTCGGGGGCCAATATGGGGGTGCTCCATGCCTTCAAAATGTGTGCAATTTTCTTTGATGTTACATTTTACTAATATCTTCTATATTCCGAAATAAGAAAAAGGTAGTTTTTCCTTATTTTAGAAATATTTATTAATTTAGTTCCTGAACCGGCGTATATAAACTTCGACAAAATCGCTTTCGGGGGCCAATATGGGGGTGCTCCATGCCTTCAAAATGTGTGCAATTTTCTTTGATGTTACATTTTACTAATATCTTCTATATTCCGAAATAAAAAAAAGGTAGTTTTTCCTTATTTTAGAAATATTTATTAATTTATTTCCTGAACCGGCTTATATAAACTTCGACAAAATCGCTTTCGGGGGCCAATATTGGGGTGCTCCATGCCTTCAAAATGTGTGCAATTTTCTTTGATGTTACATTTTACTAATATCTTCTATATTCAGAAATAAAAAAGAGGTACTTTTTCCTTATTTTCGAAATATTTATTAATTAATCCCGACATCTGCTTCTATCATATCTGACATTATCGCTTTCGGGGGCCAATATGGGGGTGCTCCATGCCTTCAAAATGTGTGCAATTTTCTTTGATGTTACATTTTACTAATATCTTCTATATTCCGAAATAAAAAAAAGGTAGTTTTTCCTTATTTTAGAAATATTTATTAATTTACTTCCTGAACCGGCTTATATAAACTTCGACAAAATCGCTTTCGGGGGCCAATATGGGGGTGCTCCATGCCTTCAAAATGTGTGCAATTTTCTTTGATGTTACATTTTACTAATATCTTCTATATTCCGAAATAAAAAAAAGGTAGTTTTTCCTTATTTTCGAAATATTTATTAATTAATCCCGACATCTGCTTCTATCATGTCTGACATTATCGCGTTCACGGGTCAATATGGCGGTTTTTAGTTTGATAGAAATGAGACAAATTTTTCTGGAAGTATTATCTTTTTAATACCTTTGATGTTTCGAAATAAAATAGGGAAAATTTAATGAATTAAAAAAATATTTCATGTAATCCCTATCTACTGGTTCGTATGTCGATGGGCGTGTGGCTGCATCGACGCAAACTTCAGTTACATAGATGCATGACGAAACTGAAAATTTTTCATTAACAAGGCCACCTCTCGTATTTTAGTTAATATGTAACTTAATGAAAATGTGAAAACGGATTATGGTAGAGTTTTTTACGTAAAATCCATCGACGTACCTAGTTTTTTCTAGAGACATCCCATTTTGAGTTATAGACCAAACTTTTGCTTTTTAAACAGAACACGCTGTATAATATTTGACAGCTCGATTTCAAATTTTCCAAGCTCCTAAAAAATGTATAATAGTTGATATTTTATTTCACTAATAATTCTAAAATATTGATTTTTTTGAAAATTCAGACTATTTCGTATTAGGCTATGAATATTGAACACATATCTTGTTAATAACAATATCTTTGGTACAACGTCTTGAATAAGCTTTTAAAGTTCTTGTAATATAATATAGTTTAAGAGCTGAAGGCCACTTTTGTTTTATGCATTCCCAAAAAAAACAATGTAAAGGGAGTCCCAAAATTTACGCAAGATTTGACTTATATAGAAAACAGATTATTTATTTTTTTGTAGTTGTAATTTCTTGATTGAATCATATAGTATATAGGATAGAGTTATGTATCGAATAGCACATCGGGCAAATAGCTTCCAAGGCTCTGCTGGCACAAACGCACTCGTTTGTCGAAATTTTCCATAAATGTGACTGAATTTGGTTGATGCAGCATTGCATCTCCTCCTTCAATGCACGGGTAGTTGTGGGCTTGTTGGCATAGACCTTTGACTTTAAATAATCCCATACAAAGAAATCCAATGGTGTTAAATCACATGATCTAGTGAGACAATTCTGGTCACTGAAACGAGAGAGTACATGACCATGAAATGTCTAAATACATAATATAAAATAATTGTTTCACGAGCTGTGTGGCATGTGGCACTATCTTGTTGAAACCACATGTTGTTAGGGAGAAAGATCTCATTTATCATGAGCGCGTGATATCGAGCATCAGTAACAGTTACTACTTGACCAGCCTCATTTTCGAAGAAGTAGGGTCCAATGATGCCTCCAGCCTAAAATTCGCACCAAACAGTGACATGTTCTGGATGCATTTGTTTTTTGACCATCACAAGTAGATTCTCTGAAAACCAAATATGGCAATTTTGACAATTTACTAAGTCATCAAGGTGAAAATGAACTTCGTCGCTTAGGCTTGAAAAATCAACATCCACAATATTCGATTCAACGAACTCTCTTCGCTATGCATGGTGATCAGGCTTTAATTCTTGTGTTAATTGAACTTTGTAAGCACGAAGACGCAGATCTCTAGTGAGTATACGCTATAGAGAGCTTCTTGAAATTTGCAGTTGTTGTCCACGACGACGAATTAATGTGCCTGGACTTTCACTAACACTCTCACGCACTGCTTCGATATTAACATTTGAATTGCTTGTTATTGGATGGCCAGCATGTTCAGCATCACCAGTCTCTCTGAACTTTACGCCCTGCACAGTTAAATTAATATTCCGACCACATTTTCTATGAAATTTCCGAACTGTGGCCGCCAAACTTTCATTATTTTTGAAATATTGTTTAACACTGACAACGCGTTGTTCTCTAGTGTAATGCTCCATATTTACTAACCCTAAACTAACAGGTGTCAATTTGTTTTTTTTTTTTGGTATCAACACTTTCATATTCAAATCTTACGTGAATTTTGGAACACTCTTTAGAACCTTTATTCTGTGGAGTGTTTATTCATCTTCTTCCTGCCGTCTAATGTCATCATATCATGGTTTCCATTCGGGCATTCTCTTTATATATCTATTGTTGTCCATTCTAGCAATATGACTTGCCTATCTTCATTTCGCTCTCAGGATCGTTTCATTTACATCTTCCATCCTTTTTCTTTTCCTTATCGATTTATGGTCTTTCTAATATTTAATTTAATGGTCAGAATCATCTTTTACATGTTACGCTGTGTTACTCGGAGTTTGTGTATCATTGTTGAAGTAAATGCCCATGTTTCTATGACGTATAATACCACTGGAATAATCAATGTTCTAGAACTTGAATTTTAATTTTCGCCGATTGTATTTCCTAATATATATGCTTAAATCTCCCGTATTTGTTATTCTATGATTTAGGTCAGCGGTCCATTTTTATTTCTTGGCCAAGATACACAACTTATTGACGTTTTCCATGTTGCATGATCCAATTAGGTATTGATCTGCTAATTGGATCTGCATATTATTTTGATTTTGCTCCCATTTATTGTTCCAATATCTTCTGATTTTTGTTTTAGTTCTATAAGCATATTCTGTTTCTCTCCTTAGTTTTAATCCACAGTATAATATCAACTGCATATTTCAAGTTGATCAATCCCAATTTAAGTTTAGAAAATATCGTCCCTTGTTTGAATAGATAATGTCTTATGTCTCTCTCTGCAGTTTTACTTTCTTAGAATTAAGATGTAATCTGATAGTACTTGTAACTTCTTCTTCTGAGGTGAATTTATAACAGCCCATATTTCAAGGTAGGCGAATGTTTTATTATAGTCGACGAATGCCAAACATAAATTCATATTATATTCTAGTATTTTTCTACGATATTTCTAAGTGTTTGCATGTGATCCATTATGCTGCACTTCTTACGAAATCCAGCTCGTTTCGATGTTGAATAAGATTTAAATTTTTTGTTCGTTAGTCCATTCGTTATTATCTTTGTTAATAGTTTGTACATCTGGTTCTTGTCTCCTTTTTTTACATAACAGTATTACTATTGCATTATTTCAGTCTTTGAGACTGCTTTGTCGTACTGCTTACTTAAGTATATTCTATTGGTCTTCGTTTACCCTTACTTGCCAGTTTTGCTCTCATTCCTACAAGTTCTTTTATCTCCTAGCTTTGTTTTTGATTCTTTTCCGGTCTTTTGTTTTCTGCTATCGATAATTTTGATACTATAATTGCTTTATCACTTTTCTATTAATTTCGTCTAACGGGTATCTTTCTTGTATGTTGTTAAAGCATAAATTTCTTCTAAATTCTTTTTGGTATTCAAATGTTCTTACTTTCAGCAGTTCTTTGGGTATTTGTTTGTTGTTTTTGAATTTTTAATTCCTAATATATATGTATATTTTGACACATTCATCGTAACCCTGTCAAAACGCACGTTCCAGACAAGCTTCTCGTCTATGGCACAACCCAGAAACAAAGCACTTTCAACAGAATCTGTTTGTTTTTATAAATAATAATGACCGTATTACTTGGACTGTTAGAAAAAAGAATAATGTAATTTTTAAATAAATAAATAAATAAATAAATATATATATATATATATATATATATATATATATATATATATATATATATATATATAATAGAATAAAATATTGGCGAAGCGGACGTGAAAATTTGTCAATCTACATGATTCTCGTATTAAAAAGTGCGGAGCACTCCAAAGTATGGAATAACTCCGGGTCCGACAGATGGCGACAGCGCTGTTTCGTCCTAATATGGGACTCGTCAGGCCACCGCAGTCGGTACAAACCATCATCTCGCCTTTGCATCGTATAAGCCATACTTATAATCAAAATACGGCAAATAAGACGACAAAGGCGACATCTCGATGGTCCACTTGATAATACAAGAATCATACAGATTAACAAAGTTTGTAAGAGAACCGTCATATGGTGGCGCGACGGTGAATTAAAACAGAAATATGTAAAATTGAGTACACGAAACGCGCTGCCCAAAAGATAGGGGTCGCATTTTTCGGTACTGGCAAGCAAGCATACCGCTATTTAAGCAGCCAAAGCCACGTGCCGCACCAAACGATCCCACCATGAGAGCATCGTTTAGCGTGTTTCAAAGCCAAACAAGTAAATAAATATGTAGATAAGTTTTTGTCCGTGTAATTTAAAATAAAATAGAATAAAATATTGGCGAAGCGGACGTGAAAATTTGTCAATCTACATGATTCTCGTATTAAAAAGTGCGGAGCACTCCAAAGTATGGAATAACTCCGGGTCCGACAGATGGCGACAGCGCTGTTTCGTCCTAATATGGGACTCGTCAGGCCACCGCAGTCGGTACAAACCATCATCTCGCCTTTGCATCGTATAAGCCATACTTATAATCAAAATACGGCAAATAAGACGACAAAGGCGACATCTCGATGGTCCACTTGATAATACAAGAACCATACAGATTAACAAAGTTTGTAAGAGAACCGTCATATGGTGGCGCGACGGTGAATTAAAACAGAAATATGTAAAATCGAGTATACGAAACGCGCTGCCCAAAAGATAGGGGTCGCATTTTTTGGTACTGGCAAGCAAGCATACCGCTATTTAAGCAGCCAAAGCCACGTGCCGCACCAAACGATCCCACCATGAGAGCATCGTTTAGCGTGTTTCAAAGCCAAACAAGTAAATAAATATGTAGATAAGTTTTTGTCCGTGTAATTTAAAATAAAATAGAATAAAATATTGGCGAAGCGGACGTGAAAATTTGTCAATCTACATGATTCTCGTATTAAAAAGTGCGGAGCACTCCAAAGTATGGAATAACTCCGGGTCCGACAGATGGCGACAGCGCTGTTTCGTCCTAATATGGGACTCGTCAGGCCACCGCAGTCGGTACAAACCATCATCTCGCCTTTGCATCGTATAAGCCATACTTATAATCAAAATACGGCAAATAAGACGACAAAGGCGACATCTCGATGGTCCACTTGATAATACAAGAACCATACAGATTAACAAAGTTTGTAAGAGAACCGTCATATGGTGGCGCGACGGTGAATTAAAACAGAAATATGTAAAATCGAGTACACGAATACGAGAATCATGTAGATTGACAAATTTTCACGTCCGCTTCGCCAATATTTTATTCTATTTTATTTTAAATTACACGGACAAAAACTTATCTACATATTTATTTACTTGTTTGGCTTTGAAACACGCTAAACGATGCTCTCATGGTGGGATCGTTTGGTGCGGCACGTGGCTTTGGCTGCTTAAATAGCGGTATGCTTGCTTGCCAGTACCGAAAAATGCGACCCCTATCTTTTGGGCAGCGCGTTTCGTGTACTCGATTTTACATATTTCTGTTTTAATTCACCGTCGCGCCACCATATGACGGTTCTCTTACAAACTTTGTTAATCTGTATGGTTCTTGTATTATCAAGTGGACCATCGAGATGTCGCCTTTGTCGTCTTATTTGCCGTATTTTGATTATAAGTATGGCTTATACGATGCAAAGGCGAGATGATGGTTTGTACCGACTGCGGTGGCCTGACGAGTCCCATATTAGGACGAAACAGCGCTGTCGCCATCTGTCGGACCCGGAGTTATTCCATACTTTGGAGTGCTCCGCACTTTTTAATACGAGAATCATGTAGATTGACAAATTTTCACGTCCGCTTCGCCAATATTTTATTCTATTTTATTTTAAATTACACGGACAAAAACTTATCTACATATTTATATATATATATATATATATATATATATATATATATATATATATATATATATATTCAGTAGTAGATCAATGCCGGGACAGTATATTTCAAGCTTACCAATAGTCTCCTGGATTATATAATTTTTTAAACCCAAGTACTTGGAAGGTTAAAATATTAACTATTAGTTTGATATGTGCAGATTCAAAATTATTTTTAAGCTTTTTTAGTGTATGTCGCCATATCGAAAAATTTACGCCAGTGAAAGGAAGATTTTTATAAGGTTTAGCGTCGGACTAATTTTAGACCCAGAATTCGTCCATCTAGTTTAAAAGTGACAAGTAAATAAATACATCCACAAATAATTTATTGAGGTGAAGGTTACTTGATGAATATTACGTAAATAATAATAACGAAAACAAGAATGTTTCAAATTCTATTTTTGTTTTTTATTCAAAATTTGAAACAGGCTTGTGTTAGTTGCAAATCCACAATGATTCAATTAATTCCAATATAAAATATTTTTTTTTTATTTATGATAGAACTTTTTAGGCACCGTTGTAAAGGTACTATTTACATTGCGTCGAGTTAAAAGAAATTAGTGCAGGACATTCAGGGTCATTTGCCGACATATAAAAAATCTGAATTGGTGCACATGATTACAAAACGATGTTTGACCATTAGTCCAAGTCCTCTTTATAACCTTTGCACTTTTTTGAGATAAGTTACAAATAAAAATCAACACAGCTCTGAAATGAAAGTCACCTAAATAGGAAGTATTTTGGTGACGTATTAAAAATAGTAAAGAATACGCAAAGTCACTGTATGGAAATTAAAACCTGATATGTATATTATTTATTTATAGACCGGCAGACACAGAATTTTTCGTAAGGTATTTCTTTTATGCAAATTGTATGCCTGTTTCAGGAGGATTATATATATATATATATATATATATATATATATATATATATATATATATATAAGTGTTTTTTTTTTGTGTAGAACTTCGTCTATTTAATAAGTCTGTCTGCCTTTATAAGTTTGAACTTGGCGAATTTTTATGATATCAACAACTGCAACAAAAGTTATGGAAAGAAAAACTTGCTTATTCACACCTAATTGAGAAAAAGTACTTCAAACTTGGCATTGTTTTACATTTAAACTCTTTGGTTGGCTAAAATATTAACTTAAACAGAACTCGGCCTTTTTTTAACATTACTGTTTTGAGTGGGCTTTTCATACTTTTTGCCGATGATCATACTCAATAACAAAAAGACCTAAGTACTGCAAAGTACGATCGGCGACATAATAAAACTTTTAGAAATTATTCGAAGGAAACATTGCCGCATTTTAAAAGTGAACAGCGAAATCTCTGGAGCGTTTGCACAGCGACATCTGTAGAGTACGAAAATTTAAAAAAATAGATTAATACAAATAAATAAGAGCATTAATACCACAGGTCTACAAGGTTTGATTGTTGAACACGTGGGGTAATTTTCGAAGGAATTTGCTGCGAAGAATCTGAATTCGATGTCATCACGTCAGGATTTTGGGATATTTGAGGTTATGTTCTCGAAAAATAGATTTTTTTGGCTACTTTTGAAATTATGTACATGAGAAACAAAATTTTTTTGGCTTTTTGGCTATTTTAAGTTATGAAATATATCCCAACCTTTCGAGGTGTATATTTCTCTACTGTATTTCTCTCTAAAATTTGCACTTGGGGGTATTAAAATTAACAAAAAATCGTATTGGTATCTAAAAAATTTTACTTGGAGATTTTGGAGTCGCTGATTATTAATATTGTGCCAGAAGAGAGAAATTTTTATTTTTCAGATGATGGATTCAAAATGACAGATCGAAATTTGCAAAAAACGATATTGGCGTCTAAAAACCTAATAATATGTTCTTAAAATGGCCGTAACTTTGCAAAAAACATAGTAGGTGATTACTCATAGTTTATTTTGAGGGGTAAGAGTAGTATTAAATGATGCAACTAGAAAAAAAGACCTAAAATAATTTGTGCATCCTGTACATAACCTCAAAAGTGGCCAAAAAAATACATTTATCAAGTGCATAACCTCAAATATCTGTTACAACTGCCCAACAACATTCATAACCATATTTTTTGTAGACCTGTATAATTTAAAGGGTTGTAGTTATTACAATTTATTACTTATTCCGTCACACAAAACAAAAGGTTTTAATAATATACCACAAAGTAAGTAAGGTAATGCTAAAGTTGGTGACTTCTTGAAGTATATATCTCAGGATTCATTTAAACAAATGATTTATAAAATCTGAGATATTGTGAGGTTCGAAAGTTGCTTGGTTCTTGGTTTTGAGAGAATTTGGCCTGCGTACTACCGTAGGCTAAGGAAACGCTCTAGTGCTTGGCTCTTGAAATATAGATATTTCGTTGTTAAACACAAAAGACTTGCAATGCTAAGTTGATTTTCAATCTTTTCCAAATACTGTAGCATACTCCTCCCTTAAGACTCACTCGTCTCCAGACAAAATTGCACCCTAGTAATCAATATATATATATATATATATATATATATATATATATATATATATATATATAAAATAACAATAGAGGACATTTAATTTTTAATGAAGAAATAACCAGCTAAAAAATTCACTGCCTCTCAGACTATTTATATAATTTATATCGTTTAAAACATACCATTAGAGGCTTATTGCATATTAGCTTATCCTTAAAGGTAAACCGAAAAACTTTCTTGTAGCCTTATGTAATTACAATAATACCCCAGCAAGATATTACGATATAGTTGATAAAACATTAGAGGGGCATATAAAAGAAAGCATATTACAGTTTCCACAATATCTCAAATTTTAATCGAAGACAGCATGTGTTGGATATTCAAGATTGCAGTAAAAAGATGAAGAAAACTTTAGTTTTGATATAGAGAAAGCTTTTTTAAATGTAGTAAAGTTGAAAGATATATCTTAACGGTATTTTGTTCTGTGAAACAACTACATTTAGAACGTATGTTAGTTAGCTCTATATTAAAAATTTATTATTTGTTGTAACATAGACGAGAAAAAAACTAGTTTTGCGTTCTAAAAATAACTAATACACAATAAATAAAATGTTTAGAATGGCAAATCCGCTTCCCAAGAAATAGCGCAAATATAACTATTTTAACGGTATGATGTTTTCAATTGACTGCAGATCTCTGTTGTTGATATAAATATATCAGGCGTATAAAACTGGGTTCGAAGCTCACCAGAACCAAAGGTAAAGTTAGGATAATCCGCGAAAATTCTTGATCAGTATCTATTAACAGATTGTATGAAGTGAATAAGTTGTGACAAAAAAGATATATTATTTCTTATATTATTATGACGAAAGGAACAGAAATAAACAATTTGCAGGATTTGATCCAAGACAGTATTGGTGGAAAGGTGGTGGAGCAGAAAGCAGAATCGTTACTGCCTCCTGGAGAAAATTATGGAAGTATTATATATAAAGTCGATTTTAAGGTACGTTTTAGAATACTAATATATTAGTGGTGTTGGTGTTTTCTAAAATTCTTGCCACAAAGTTCATTTCCAAAAGTTATATAATATATAAATTTGTATGTAAACCAGCAAAAAGATATACAGAAAAAAATATCATTCTCAATTTTATGTAACGAATATATTTAGAATTCATTCCTTAGAGATTTTAGGTTAAAACAGAGCAAGAGAAACTTTGTCCAAAATTCCCGATCGATGTAAATATTTGTCTTCGCATTATGTAGGAAAATATGAAGTTCTTAGTTCTTAGTTCTTATTAACATTTTTTAATTATTCGAATATTATAAGGTGTTAAATAACGTAATTTCGGAAATGTATAGAATTTTTCGATCTATAACCAACTGCATTTACCTAAAAGTCCTTAGCTTCTCACTATAATATTTATGAAACGAATAGCTAGAATTCGTAACATTATAACTTCTCCAGATTAACTGCACAACCCGACAATGTTGCTTATCATTATTTATTGTGCTGTAATTTGTGACACTCGACACTTATTTTCTTTATGGTGATTTAATTTTGATTTTAATCGATTTTCAATGATATTTTAAAAATAATGGTTTGCCTTTGTGAAACAAAGTGAATTAAATTGTGAATAATTGTAAATCAAATATTGGGTTTTTAGCTCGACTCACTCTAGAATAATATACATAGCGACTAAGAGTAATAGAGAGCGAATATATTTTTACGTCACTACATTTTCATTAGTGTGGCAAATTAAGATATTAAAATATTTTATAGAAATACTAATTTTTAGCGAGATAACAAAATTTGCAATTTGGAACTATAGTAATTTCATAGAGTTGAGTTCACAGAAACATGATGGTATTATATAGGTTAAGCATGGAGTTTCTTATTTAATAGTTCGGTCGTCCTAGCACTGAATTCAACCAAAAAAATAATAATTCGTTCTGATAATGGAAAAATTCAAAAAATATTACGAAAAATTAAGGAAAATATTTCAAACCACTAGTGAGTTATCGGGGTGAAAATTTAGACGTAAAAAATGTTTTTTTTGCGATTTCTGGCAAAATTATCCTACTTATCGAAATAAGTTAAATATTAATGTAGGTAATGAAAAAATCTACAGCTTTTGTGTTTATCATTTTTACCTTAAAATTTTCAAAGAAAAACGCGAAAAACCATAATGTCGTTTTTTTTCTTTTCCACAAAAATGATATGATTTGGCTTAAATTCAGCGAGAGTGTAATTTTTAACCAACTTCTAAAAGAAGGAGGTTCTCAATTTCATCGCTATGTACATTGCACATCGATTACTCCGGAACAGAGGCACCGATTCAAATGATTTTTTTTTAAGTTATATTCAGGAAGTTACTGCGGTGGTTCCATATCATTTTGGATGAAATTGGTGTAGTAAAATCCAAGATGGCGCTAATAATATGGCCAACCAAGAAAATTAATTTTGTATGGGGGAGTTTTTAGGGTCGCACATAACGAATCTGAAATTATTTTTTTTTAAATTCAATATGGCAGACAAAAAAATGATTTTTTTCCGATTTTCTACAAAATTGGTACAGTGAAGTTTTCGGGGTTCGAAATGTCGGATCCAATATGGCGTCCTAAAATATGTACATATATCGATTTTCTCCAAAATTGGTATAGGGGCGTTCTTAAGAGATAAATTAAGAATGTAAAATTAGTTTTAAAAGATCCAATATGGCGAATCCAATATGGCGGACTACAAATTTGACGTGTTTCGATTTTATTCAAAATTGGTACCGGGTCGTTTTTGAAGTTGTAAATAGCGGAAGGGTCTAAAATATTACATTTTCGGATTTTGTCTAAAATTGGTACTTATTGATTTCGTGGGTGCAGCTTACGAATCTGAAGTTAATTTTTTTAACTTAATATGACAGATACAATATAAAAGATTAAAAATTTTACCTTTTTCCGAATTTGTCCAAAATTGAAACTGAAGGTTTTTTAGGGCGTATACAAACTGAATATGAAGGATAAAATATGGCGGCCTAAAAAATTTACGTCTGAAGTTTTTTCAATATCGGGAGGTTTTGGGGATCTATATAACTGATCTAAAGTTAATTTAAAGTTAAAGATAGTGGATTTACAGAGTGCAGACTAAATATATGTTTGACTCAATTCATTCAAAACTGACATTTGTACATATCTCAGAATCAAAGAATTTTTAGTTGTTTATTTTGGTGTTGTGTACGACTTTGAATAAAATGCATACTTTTTCAGACCTCGAAATGATTGCGAAGTACTTAATCTCGTTTAGTACTTAGTTCAGATAATTTATGTATATCATAACAAGTTCAAAACTAAAAATGGAAAAATAAAATTTTTATAAAAAATACTGAATCGACTTCTAAAAAAAAGCGCTAAAAGGCAAAAAATAACAATATAAATTTTTGTATGAAATTGAAATTTTTTAAGTCGGCGCCAAATTATTTCTTAAAGAAACAACTACTAACACGAGATATATACAAACTATAGTAAGAAAGCGAATCACATTTTGTCAGGTATCAGTTTGGCGCCGACTTCAAAAATTTCAACGCCATATAAAAATTTATATTGTTACTTTTCGCTTTTAAGAGCTTTTTTAGAAGTCGGTTCAATTAAATTATAAAAATTTTATTGATGTCTCAAATAAGCTGTATTTTTTTGATTCAAAATATTCAGCGGTTAATTTTTATGAATTTGTTTTAAAAAAATATGGAAATTTTTAACTGCAATTTGTCTTAAAGACAAAGTTTGAATTGGGCTAATTTTTTTTTCGTTTTTCCTTCTACTTTCAATAATATATATATATATATATATATATATATATATATATATGTAATATAATGGGAAAACAAACCTAAAAACTGGGAAAACCGACAAAGTGACCTTTTTGGTTCTACGTTGTTTGCTCCTTATAAAATATTTTATTTTTATCAAAATCTAAGCTTGAAAGAAAAGTAGAGTAAAAACTATTACTGAAAGTGTTTTATAAAGGTACCCATAACTAAAAAAAAAATCACATTGTTGAGTCCCACGATACTTATTATATATTAGATTTTAACATTAAAAAAGCGATATACCCAGCACATGCAAGTGAAAATTATTCAAATAAATGACCAATACGTTTATTGTTAACTTTACTCATCTTAATGAAAAATGATCAACAATTAAGAACAATAAGTCATTAAATACTTTTTAGAAAAAATTTTATTATCCAATATACCACGAAAATTAAAATTTTGTAAAAAAAAAAACATAAAGTTTACATTTATTGTACATAGAATTGATGAACATGCCAATTAATGTTTTAAAAATCTTCTTTAAGTCGTGGCCTTTTCAAACAATATAATGATTCTTCTTCATTTGATTGGAAGAAACTATCAATTTCTTCAAGATCGTCGAAAGTTTCTTCAAGATCGTCGAAAGTTTCTTCAGGATCGTCGGGAGTTTTACCAACTGGTTGAAAATTACTTGATTCCATTTCCCCTTCTTCTGAGTCACTGTCTATTAAAAATTAATCATTTTCTGCGTATTAACAATTTTCCAAATTATAGTAATTTCAACGTAAAATGGTGCATTTTTGACCACGTTTTCGACAGCTGCATCTTGCACTAGAACAGCCTTTTTCGCAGCTGCAACTTACAGTTTTAAGGAGATGATCTGAAATCAGTTTTTCTTCAGTGATTTCTTCCAGCTTCAATTCCTTGCAATTATTTTATTTCCAAGCCATGTTTGAAGCTGGTAATATATTCTAAAACACTGTTGTAAGCTGCTCCTGATGTTGGAACTAATTTTTTAATTTGAAAGATGACTTTACAATGGCTATTTGAACATTTCAAACCATGAATCATGCAGTGTAACATTTTTTTCTTTCTATAAATTAATGCTATCAATTTAATTCCATTAACAGCTATCAATTCTTTATCAGCATCTTTTTGGTAAAACGAACCAACTAAGTTTATAAAATCTTTATTTTCTAGTTTTAGTTGTTTTTATTTTTCCTTGTCCAGTAAAACTCGAGTTTGTGTCACAGTCAGTAAAATAATGAAGAAATGCTAAATATTTTCGTTTTCATTGACATTTGAAGCTATTAGAAACCTAATATAAATTTGAAATGTTACTTGGTTTGTGGAAAAATATTTCTAAATAAAAAACACAAGCAGATCAGTATCTTGCACAACAACAATCACAGTTCGGTAACTTCAATTGCAGTATCTATTATGAGTACATCAGTATCTTCTTTTGCCACTCTACATGTGAATCCTGCTGATTGAGATGAAATTTGTATTAATTTATTTTTATTATTTTCATTAGGTAAAAATGTGTCTTGGAAAAATGGAACAACTGTGTTATTTTGAAAATCATTCATATTAAGTACCATTACATTTTTTTTCGTACATTTAGTGCAATAAAAAATCACCATGGACAACATGCGCTAAATTGTTGGAGTTCGGCAATTTATTAATGGATGTGAATTCTTTATGCAAATTTGATTTAACCCCTTCTTTTTCTTTATTTGTACTCGACTATGTTACGAAACTTTCCATAATATCATTCATATTTAAGTTACGAAAAATGTTTTCTTCCGTAAATCACATATTAATTAATATATTTAATTTATCATATTTCGAAACTAAACAATTTTCTAAGGATATTTCATAATTACATTTGAGAAAAGTATATTTATAAATAAACAATTGAAAAAGGACATTATTCAACTTGAGATAAAATATTTAAAAAATATAAGAAGTCACTTTTTCGGTTTTTCCGATTTTTAGGTTTTTTTTCGTTAAACTATATAAATATTTTTATATTTATTGAAAGTAGAAGTAAAAACGAAAAAAATTACCTCAATCCGAACTCTGTCGGTAAAAATCAATCATTGAATAATTTGGCCAAAAAAAATACAGCTTATTTGGGATATCAAAAAGTACACTCTCGTTGAATTTCAGCCAAATCGAATCGTTTTTGCGGAAGAGAAAAATTAAAAAAAAAACGAAATTATAGTTTTTCGCGTTCTTCTCAAAAAATTTTGAGCTTATGTTAAAAATGGTATATACAGAAGCTGTAGATTTTTTCATTACCCACAAGTTTTGTATTTAGTTTTTTTCGATAGGTAGCATAGTTATGTCAGAAATAGAAAAAAAATATTTTTCACTCATAAATTTCCGCCACATTTCACACTGACAACTCGCTAGTATTTCGGATTATTTTCCTTCTTTTTCCATAATATTCCTTCTTTTTCATAATATTTTTCAAATTTTTTCGTTATCGGAACGCTGTAAAGATTTTTTTTCAAATATTATCTTGACTGTACTATAAGGGGCAAACCAGATCCGCATACTTTAAATCAAAGACTCACTGTTCAAGCTGTTGGTTTAGAATACAAGTTCCCCCAAACAAGACATAATTACATATCTCCCTGTAAGTTGAGCTTTAGGTAATTTAGCCTTATTTAGGTAGATATTTCTAAGAAAATTCTATTGCAGGTATAGCAGAAACCAAAAACATAATATAAAAGTAATAGATTGCAAGGGTTACATGCACCCTGTAATTTAAAACTCTTTGTGCTTGGAACTGTCCTGAAATAATATTTTGGATACATCTCTGATATGTACGAAACACGAGTCCTAATTCGATCAAGGATTTTTTCAAGAAAAAATGTTACCAATTGAAAAACAATAAATGCGTACAAATAACATAATTTACTAAGTCAAAAATAAATTTATTTATTTTTAACATTTTAAACATTTATTTTGTTACTTTGCGATAACGGGAATATCCATAATTTCGGGTTTTCAAACATAGTATGGTGTACAGAGTTTCCAAGATCTAGAGGTCCAATATGAAAATCTGGGTAACAATAAATGGACAGATGTGGTTAAATAAACAGGATTTTCGGATCTTGAATTCCATTTTTTTTCACGTTAATATTAAAGTTGTAGCGAAACACATAAAACTTTTAGACTACAACTTTAATGAGCTTTAAAAAAGTTATAGAATTTTTGAAATGAAGTTAGAATTTTCTAATGTAAAATTCTAAACCCCCTTTTTACTACTTTGAATTGAGGGTTTTAAAATGTTAGAAATTACTACACATGCAAAGTTTATAATTAATATTGACAGAAAGATGAGTCAAAAATTTATTTTCGGTAAATATTGTTAGATATTATTTACATATTTGCTGGTTATTTTATTCCCGAATTAACGTACCGATTAGCATGTTATCCTAGTTTAAATAATGCAATTAAAAAACGATAGCATACAATCGATGTGTGTAACAAGGAATAAAAGACTGACAAACTCCAAGGCAGGCTATGTAAAGAAATTTTTAGATGTCGCTGATGATGATTTTAAAATGAAATGTAATATGTTATACAAAACTTTTCAGTGTTTCAAGATGTTTGAGTGTGTTTTAAATATTTTTGTTTTTACTGTATATAAATCTTCTGTTTAAGGAAAAAAAACTTGAAAAAGCACAACACTATGTACGAAACGTCGTAAGTAAATATAAAAAAGAAAAAAATGAACTTTTGAAATTTATTTTACAAACAATTACCCAAGAAGATATCCAAATAAAATAAAAAATATACCAAAGTTGAAGAAAAATTAATAATATATATATATATATATATATATATATATATATATATATATATATATATATATATATATATATATATATATATATATATATTATAAAATGTTTATAGAGATACAGAGAGATGATTTTGAAACTTATGTATTCGTATCTCGGTTATCTTGCAACTTAGTTGTTAGTAAAAAAATAGAACTAATGGGATCTTCCATGTAGGATTCCGTGGCGTAGACAGTTTTTTTAACGAGTTCAGGTTAGCCCGGGTTTATTGAGGTCATTAGCAAAACACCCTATATGTTTTCTAATAATGTGATTTAATTTGTTACAAGCTTTTCAAAAACATATAACATTCTATATTTAGTATTAGTATTAAGTCTTAAATTTACGTTTTTTAAAAAACTATCCGATTTCATTGATAGGATGTGATGGGTATTTAAAGAAACAAAAATCTATTACTGGTATCAATAGTATGTTGATGAACACAAAAGGACTAAGTATATTTTCGAAGCAAGGTTTTTAAAGAAGTTTTATATTAGAGAATAGTAACATTTTTGGATAAGTTTTCTATAATTTATTTGCAGAAAATTTTTTTATTGCTACCGAGAAATAGATTAAAGTGTATCCTAAAAGTATATTTGAATAAGAAAGCTTTCTATACATTAGGTGAATGTGATAAAAGCACCATTGTTTCCAAACAGAATTTTTGTTGTTCAGCTGCTTCTTTAAACTTTAAACGAATATAAATTTATTTTTTCTTTTTTATTTTTTTTTTCTTTTGTAATATTGCCTTTTATTTTAAGTTTTAATTGTTTCTTTTGCTACATTAATTTAATAGAATTAATCAAGGAAAATATCTACAACTGTATAATTGTTGTTACAGTTTTTTTTTCTTTCTATTTTTTTCTCTTTTTGTCTAGGGCTGAAAATGAACTTTAATTTTTATTGTGATGTTAATTATAGAAATGAGATTTTTTCTTACGTTGTTCCATGCCCTTATAGTGTTTTTTTGTAGGTGATACTTATTGGAATAAATAAATGCTTATCTATCTATCTATTCGTAGGTAAAAAAAGATGGAAAAGAGGAAGAATATCACGCAGTAGCGAAATGCACGCCATTGAATCCGGTAATTCAAAAACTATTTAACACTCAAGAGACTTTCAAATCAGAAATAGCCTGGTACACTACAATAATACCAGCATTAAAGCAGTTTCAACAAGATAATGGGGCGGAGACAGAGTTAGACTTTTTCCAGCCATTCTACGGTGCAAGAATAAGTTTAGATCCAAAAAGCGAAAAAGTAGATTCAGATGGAGTGATATTAACACAGAATCTAAAATATTTAGGTAAGGATTAAATTATTATAAAAGAATTTGAGAAATGAAATAAGGAAAACTAACGCTTTTGTCTAATTTTAGGGTATCACAACGTAGATCGCCACATTGGTTTTGACCTTCCTACAACGTATAACATCCTAAGAGACCTGGCAACTTTTCACGCTGTGCCACTAGCTATGCGAATTCGAAATCCAGAACTTTTCAATAAAAAAATTAAGCCCCACCTTTCTCTATTTTCACAACTGGACGAAGAGATGAAAAAGGGGTTTAATAAACCATTACATGAGGCATTTGACCAAATTCCAGAATGCCAGCCATACATAGATAGGGTGAGAAAATATATAAACGAAGCAAATGTGTTTGGACCTCGTTCATTAAGGGAACCATGGATCACCATAATTCATCTGGACTTCTGGATAAATAATATAATGGTTACTGGAGGAGAAAATTCGAAAACAATGGTTTTGGATCTTCAAATTCCTTATACTGGCAGTCCCGCTGCTGATTTGATTTTCTTTCTACTCACGTCGATAAAATTTGATGTCATTCAGGAAAAATTAGATGATCTGATCAAATTTTACTATGAACAATTCATAAAAAATCTCAAAGAACTTAATGTTGCAATCGACAATTTCACATTCGAAGGTCTGCTTAAAGAAATTGCCACAGAAATGAAAACAGCAGAGTTTGGTCACTCTTTAGGTCACACTATTTTAATATTACGAGAAAAAGGATCAGGTTTAGATACATCAGATGGAAATTTTAAAGCAGAAGAACTTGAAAAAAACAAGGAATCTGTGAATGAAAGACAAATTGAAAAATTTAAGTGGATTGCCAGCGAATCTTTGAAAAGAAAATGGATATAAAATTATTATTCATTTATTTATTTTTTTATTATAATTATTGTACCTAAGCCTATAAAAATAATTTCTATTTTGTTAACTATTTATTATTAATAAACACAGTTTCTAGTTTTATTTCAATTATATTGTAAGGTGCGTATAAATATGGCGAGTCGAGCGCCTGACGAGTTGGCAACGAATTGATCTTTGTCGGTTCGAACCCTTCTTCGACGCTCGGCGCCAAAAGAGATTTCTAGTTTTGATTATATTCTTTATATTCCGAAATGAAATTTAGTTAATGTTTTCTTTATTTCCAAATATTTAATAATGATTCCCGAAATCAGCTTATATGGGGTTCAACATAACTGTGGTGCCGGAACATTACAAATAAATCTAATTTTTTAAGCGATTTTATTTACATATTATCTCCTATATTTATAAATAAAAAAGATACCTTTTTGTTGTACTTTTACAAGATCTATTGACAAATCTTGGAGATTGGCCTTTACACGAGTTTGTGTTTTCCCGTTCACTGGCCAAAATTACAATACCTCATGCTGTCAAATTGGCTGAAATTTTTTTTATTATCATATTTTCCTTATATCAATATATTCCGAAATAAATAAGAGGTAGTTTTTCTTATTTTCGAAATATTACTTAATTAATCTCGAAATTAGCTTATACGTAGGTCGTCAATAATCTGCTCACGGTTCAATATGGCGGTTTTCAAGTTGCTAAAAAAGAACCTACTTTTTTCAGGAGTGTTATTTTTTAATTATCTTTAATATTTCAAAGTAAAAAGCGAAATTTAACCAGTTTGTTTACTAGTTTGTTTGGCGATGATTGTCGCGGCCAGTGTGGCTGCATCGATGCGAACTTCAATTAAGTTTTTCTTTAATAACATAGTTAATGCCATTTCACCAGTCCTCGCTGATATTTTTTTAATGTATTAAGAAATTAACGTATTCCTTATAGTTTACATTTTGGGTTATCCCGAGTTACAAATTAGTTATGCCCATATAAGTTTAATGGATTTTAATTAATGTGTTCGAAGCACAACATTTCCATGTTCTTCAGCCCATTCGTCTATCACATGTTTCTTAAATTGTCCTTCTTTCTCGTTCGCAATTTTTACAAGTTCATTCTTTAGTAAATCGTTCATAAAGGAAATATGTTTTTTTGATAACCAATCTGTAAAATCGCTTTTTCAACTATGTTATTGACAACTTTTTCACCAGTCTAGAATGATAACTGGGGTTATCCAAAACTATAACAGGCTTCTCCGAAATCAATTGTATCATTTGAAAAAAAATATCTTTGAAAGATATCCGGCGTCATTTATTCATATTAATCTTTGGTAGATTTCGGCTCAATCTGCTGCAAAACTCCTATAAATTCCCTCCAATATGAGTTGTAATGAGTTTGTGGCCTTGAGCGGATAAGGGTTTTAAATCTGTCGATAACCCTTCTAAGAATGCTTCAAGAAAAATTGCTATATTCTTATTTTTATACATTTCTTGTACTATGTGTCCTGCACTGAGACAGATTACATCCAGATGCCTTCCCTGCGGTATTTTCTAATTTCCCGCAAATACCGTTTTCTCTAAAAATATTTCCTCTGTATCACCTCTGTTTTCACTTTCCCTACGAGAAATTCATTTTTGTCAGCATTTTCTACAGATTGGTTTTTCGCATGCCAGGCATATTCTGGTCTTGTTTCATAACTTTCAAATTTTATCGAGACTTGATTATTTTCAAACTAAAAACTTTCTAATTCATGAACGTGTCTTCTTAGTATGTTTTTGAGTCATTCGTATAATTTTTCCTTCTAGGGTATTGTTCAGCTTAGCACACAGTTCCACTTTTTCTTTCCTTAATTCGCTAAGTTTTGGAGTAAAAGTAGAATTTTTCAATAGCTAGCACTGAAAGTTGTAAGACAATGACATAGCAAGGCCTTACACGTATACACATCGGTATTATACTTAATACATTACTGTTAATTGCCCAGTTAAGATGAACACTTTTAAACCTAATTATCTTTTAAGTATACTACTCTCTCCTCAAATACATACTTAAGACACATACAATATCTACCCCTTGCTTTATCTGAATCCGGAAAGCTGAATTATTTATGAAATCTGTTCCGAGAATTTCTATGGCTTTGGTTTATGCCTCTTCACAGGTGTGCATATAATTATCATACTTTGTCTGACAATGAAGAACAAGCGACAGCTCTGTTACTTTTATACAGTGGGATTTTACCGTAAAAAGTATATTAAATAAAAAACGAAAACTTGGACTACAATAGCACACTACCTTGTATACAAAAATGGTTAGGATTCGAACTTCTAGAAAATTTATAGTTCCAACATATTAGTGGATAATACAGAAATTTCACCAAAATCCCTTCGTTACATTTTGAATATATGTTAAACAAAATAGAAGCAGTCGTTTCCATATGGCAGACGCACTCTAAATTTTCTTATCGCCGGTCTCTGCAAATTTTCTGACGCAAGTTCATTTCATACATTTACTTCTTTTCTTCTCTAAAATTTCTGTCCATAACTCACAAATTTTGGAATTATTTTCAGTTTCTTCTATTTTCTTCCGATCACTCCATATTCACTTATCAACAACTTTGAATCAATTAATGCCAAGTACTAATAAATTTCATTTCATTGGCAAAAAAATAAGAAAATCTCGTGTCTTCAGCCTCAATGCAAAGTAAATTATTTCGAAAAAACGTGTCATAAACCCGTCCCACTAGATAAAAAAAATCCTTTTGAGTTTGCACCAAAAAACCGACCGAAATTGGATCGCTGTGAGTATCGGTCGAGCTACTCGAAAACAATAGATCTATAAAAAAAATTGACTTCTTGTGACCCAACTGCATTTATTACCTCTTTTCAAATTTGCCGACGAAGGCCCTCGATAATAGTCTCGTTGGAACTTCGAGTCATACTCGACTCGCGCTCGACTCGCAATATTTATACGTACCTTTTAGTTAAATGTATTGCACTAAATGGGATCAGTCGACTCTAAGATAAGCGCTTTTCAATATCAAAAAGATGATTTTGTAAACACTTTTAGTCACTTACCCCCTAATTTACTAACATGGTCTAACTTTTACACCGGTTTAAATTATCAAGTACAACAATTTAAATTGGGACGTACAACAATACGTCAAACAAGTTTCAAATAATAATGCACAGCAAAAATTGTTGGTATTTATTACCAAATCCTCAAAAATAGAAAATTGTGTTTATTCTCCAGAGATAACTATTCCCTCACAGATTCTAATGATTTATCTCTAGATTTTTCTCCTTAATTTTAATATGTAAAGATCTATTTGATGACACAATACTAATTATTTGATTTTGTTGATCGTTCCTGGGTGTAAATCCATAATAGCTTACGATTATGATAAGGAAAACACATTCTAACTTAAATCCCTAGAAATTCTAAGAGAAATAGCAATTAGTTCGACTTATCCAAAAAATAACAGTTCTAAATATGAAACATAAAAGATTTTTAAAAATGACGCTGTAAAAGAATATCATCTAAAATAAGAAACTAACAACATAAAATCTATAAAAGAAAAATCTAATGAAATTGTTTTTGCCAAAGGGGAGAAAGGTAACACCATTGTATCTATAAATGAAACCAGATTATATTCAAAAAACGCTGAACCCATTTTCGAATATTATAATCCTTCATAAAATTGCATAAACAAGGATATCCAATCAAACAAGTAGTATCGTTTTTTTATCGCTTCATCATAAAACAAATCTAAAAAAACTAATAATATCATTAAAGAAAACAGTAAATTTACGGCTAAATCTGTAATAAAAAAAACTCTGACTCAGCAAAGAAAATAGAAAGTATTGTTCTGCCCACTAATACTAAACTAATTTTCTTTCATATCATCAACTCATTTACCCGTATTCCAATAAGAGACACTTTGATTCTTATCGAAAAACTTCTAAAATCTACCCAACTAAATGAAATTAAAAAAAAAAATAAAAAATTATAGAAACCCTTCAAGTCTATAATAAAATTACTTTAAATTCAATAACAACATATATTATAACCGCAAAGAAGGATTAATTATAGGAAATCCTCTGAGCCCAAATATTTATGGTCTTTCTTAGAAACTAAAATCAAACTCTTTAAAATCTTCCTGTGCTGATATAGATATGTGGATTATGTGTTGATTTATTTTGTCTGATGCCTAAAATTTATAAACAATCTTCACCCAAACTTCAAATTTACAATTGAAAAAGAATGAGACAAATCCATTAACTTATTACATTTTACAATAAAAAGATAAGATAAAAACATAATTTATAAATTTTTCAAAAACCTTCACGCATCGACACAACAATACATAACAAATCATGTACACAACACAATTTAGCAGCATTTCACAGTATAGATTAATTTCAGTTCCACTCCAACCTAAATACTTTCAAAAAGAATTATAGTTATACACATTGCAGTATATAATCTCCGTAATTCAATAGTAAATAGTAAACTAAAAGCAGGAAAAAGTGTAAAGAAACAGCCATGGATGTCACAGGCAATGTTAGAGGTTTCAGAAGGACGAAGAAAACACAACAAAGAGGGTACAAAGAAATAAACAAAACCATTAACAAAAAGATCAAAGAAGCAAAACAGCTGTGGCAGCAAGACCGCTTTTAACCTACATAAGATGATCAAGCAATAACTCAATATTGGACAAACATAATAATGTGCTAAGCTAGAATGGGGGGAATATATGGAAGAATTATTCGTAGAAACGCAACAAACAGACGCCAGTGTCCTTGGATGTTCAGGACCACAAATAACACTCAGTGAGATAACACATGCGATAAAAAGACTGAAAAACAATAAGGCCCCTAAACCGGATAATATACAAGCCGAGATACTAAAACTATTTGAAGATGACCAACTTAAACTGCTAACAGGTCTACTTAACAAAATTTATGAAATTGGCGAATTTCCTATAGACTCCTTTGTTCCTCTTCTTAAGAGAGCAAACGTCATCAAATACTCTGGAATTAGAACTTTAAGCGTAATGAGCCATGCACTTAAAATCATTCTTAATATTATTGGTTCTCGTATATATGGAAGACTCGACGAAAACATTAGCAATGTTCAGTTTGGCTTTAGAAGCAGACTTGGGACACGAGAAGCTCTATTCTCTACACAATTGATAATACAGAGAGTTCAGGACGTAAACTGCAACATCACAAACTATTTCAAATAAAAAGGAAATCAGGTTTCGATGTCAAGGAGCTATGCCTAATTGAAAATTGGTACTTGCAGCAAAGGGCGACTGTACGTATAGGCAACGAAATCTCACAAGAATTTACAGTAAAACGGGGAGTTCACTAAGGATACATTTTGTTATCGACGTTATTCAATGCGTACTCGGAAATGTTAATCAGGGAAGTTATCAGTGGAGTGAGAGAGGACATAAGATTCAATGGTAAAATCATTAACAACTTACTATATGCAGATGACACAGTTCTGATAACTGATAATGCGGAGGATCTGCAGACACTAATAGACCGGGTAATAGAAACCTGTGACAAATGTGTAACCAGGCCAAAATCTTTACGGGACAACTCACAGGAGATTAAATGTCGCATAGAAAGGGCGAGAACTGTCTTGAACCACCCCAAAAATATCATATGTAGTATGCACCTAAACATTGATGTATGATGTAAGAGATTAAGATATTATATGTTCTCCACCCCCTTGAAAGCCTGGACCTTGACGGAAGCCACGTCTAAACGACTGAAAACCTTCGAAATGTGGTGCTCCGAAAGCACAGAATTTCCCATATACTCATCATGTCACAAACAATACCGTGATCCAACGTAAGAAAAAATATCAAGAAGTTATACGTACTGCAAAAATCAGAAAGATGTCATACTTAGGGCATGTAATGCGCAATAAGAAATACCAACTGATTCAGCTAATTCTGTACAGCAAGAGGGAAGGTAAAAGTCACAACAATACCGTGATCCAACGTAAGAAAAAATATCAAGAAGTTATACGTACTGCAAAAATCAGAAAGATGTCATACTTAGGGCATGTAATGCGCAATAAGAAATACCAACTGATTCAACTAATTCTGTACAGCAAGAGGGAAGGTAAAAGAACACAGGGGCGACGACGAACATCATTGCTAAAGAATAATTGGCAGTGGTCGGGAATGACGACCGTACACTTATTCAGAGCAGCTGTCAACAAAGTCATATGGACTAACATGATTGCCAACATCCACAGAAGATAGGCACCAACAAGAGTGTTAAATAATGAATACCTCCCGAAATCAAATGACAAAATATTTAAACAAAAAATTTACCAAAAAAAGCAATAGAAAAGGAAAAATAGAATCGTTATAAAATAATTACATATATATGAAATATTAGTACAAAAATAAGACAATTTTTAAGATATCTCAATATTAATAGAGCTTCCAAAAAACAAAATTCAGCGGGCAAATGAATAAAAAATAGCAAAACTAAATTTAGCCAATCAATCAATAATAAATAAACTCGGGACTGTCCAAAAACTTATGTAGAACAATTCAGGTAAAAACTTTTTAAAAACAATGAAGGAACATTTTAATAGTTTTATAAACGGTAAAAAGAACATATTCGAGGATTCATAATAAGAAATTACATTAAGAATATGACTTGCTAGAGAAAAATATATTATTGTTATTTGAAATACTTGATTTCCAAGAAATACCTTAAGAAGCTCGCTTAGTTCCATAACTTTAGCGAACATTTTCAATCGCAGTGCAAGGTTGCTAATATTCTTCATTTTTTTGATGTACTGTAACCCATACCTGAAAAAAAAAAAGAAAAAATATCAAAAATAATGTTAATACGCAATAAAAACATGTTCTAGTTCTGATCTGATTCGCGGACTAAGGGATCCGTCTCAGGGCTGACTAACAAAATAGGGACATGAAGTTAAAAAAAAAACATATTTCGCATAAAGTTCAAATTTGTCTAATTACAGGTTAATTTCTTTTACTTCCTTAAAATTTTTCAAGGATTTTTAAGAGTGATTAAGCAAACGAAAACTTCGAATATAATAAAGGTTATCTAATTTAGGTATCTGGTTCATTAATCAAAAAAATGCTATTCAATTTTAAAACAAGTTAAGGGTTTTATATTGACGTAAACCAATGAGTTAATAATTAATTATCATATTTATTTAATTTTATGTTACTTAGAGTTTTAGTGACAATTCGCTAAACGTAAACGAGAAAAATTTATTTGTATTAATTTTAGCTGGTGTAGTGCTTCGAAACTATTCGAAACGATTTAACAGTTCATTTAGGAATTTAGGCTTTTTTTTCCAACATTTACAACTTGACAAATTTCGACAAATAAAGTTTTTCTGACCATCACTACTAGATCTTAAATATACTAGTCAAGAAATACAAAAAAAAAAACGAAACTTATAGAATGTATCACTTATTTCTATCTAACACAAACATTTTTATATAATATTTATACATAAGTTCAAAATAATAAAAAAAAACAGATATTTTAAAGATAACGGTATTTGTTTACAAAAATACACATGAAAATACATTTATAGTAAGTCTTTTGTACATGCGCATATTTTGTACATTGCGCAAATGTTGACTTTCGTTTATATTCCGGATCGCTTTTTCTCATAAGGAACTAATAATAATCCCCCATCATTGCTGGTAGCATTGCTCCATTATTAATATGTCTTGGTGGAACCTTTCTCCTTGCTCGTCACTAACCGCACCTAAATTTTCTGGGAAAAACTTTAAAGGGGAGTACAAGAAAGACATGCGACAACCCATTTTGCAGTAGCTTTCAAGTATTTCTACAAATTTTTGGTAGTTTTCTACTTTTTTGTTTCCTAAAAACTCCGAAACAATTGTTTTAAAAGAACTCTACGCAGCTAATTCAACATCACTTAACTTTTTCTCAAACTGTTGATCCCTTAGTGTTTTTCTAATTTGTGGTCCAATAAATATTTCTTCCCTAAGGCTAACATCTCTTAGTTTAGAAACAATTGTTTAAGGTATTTAAATGCATCTCCTTCTTTATCTATTGCATTAACGAAATTTTTAATCAATCCCAGTTTAATGTGTAATGGAGGTAACAGTACTTTTTGGGATCAACAAGAGGTATATTCTTTACGTTAGCTTGACCTGAAATATATTGATCTCTCGAAAGCCATTTTTTTACTTGATAATGGCTCTGTGTTGCCGTACTGCCCCGAAGACACAGAAATCCGCAATACTTCGTGAATCCACCCTGAAGCCTTAGTAATAACCCTATGACTTTTACGTCACCACATATTTGCCACTGATACGTATCATAGGTTATTGCATTTAGAATAAGTGACATACTTTCGTATGTTTCGTTCATATCAACTGCATGTACAAGAGGAATAGAGAACCTTTTGTTGCCATTATGGAGCAGAAATGCTTTTAAACTTATTTTAAAAGTATACTAATTTTTCCATAACACTATTTGAGTACACATTTTTTCCTGCACAGTAAAAAATGATTATAGCTCATGGTTACGGTTCCTTAATATTGTAGCTTTGGTTTCAGTGGCTAATAAATTTCATTGTTCTAACCTAGACCCTAATACGTATACTCTTTGGACAAGTGGAGGTCCCGAACTGGATCATTTAATTCAGGTTGTTTAATTAAATGGGATGTTTTTCTTTCACTTTCGGAAAAATAAGAATCATCCTTTTCTGATACATTATCAGGTTCTGCCTTATCATCATACATTTCTAAATCTTCCTCTTATTTTGTCGAGGGTGCTGGAACTGGTAAACCTCCATGAAGAATCGGTTTTATTGATGAGGGAATATCCGAATATTCAATATTATGTTTGCTCTTTGTTGAAAAACCAGACACTTTTGTCATGCAAAAGTAACAGTAGTTAAAATGATTTGTTGATTCTCGCCAAATTATCGGAAATGCAAAAGACATAGAAGAGCGCTTGGCATCTAACGAGTTATTTAGATTTGCTACACAGGTTTGGCAACATATGTAAGGACTCCAGTCTCGATTTTGATCGCCAACAAGACATCCAAAATACTTATGATAAGTTACTTTGATCATTTTGTTGATTGTCCTTTTCTGCGATTTAGGGGTAAACTGACCACATAGGTTGCAAAAACTATCTGCGGAGTTAACACAGCCATGTTTCTGTACTTTACGACATTTTTTACTATCGCATACGTCGGTTCAGAGATGTGATACTACGTTTACAGGCATCAACTAACTTTATTCAACACAGAGCTAACACTAATACAAGGCTCTTACTATTGGCTTGTTCACGCATTTAGCTTCTCTATCTAATACTGAATACTACTCGTGCTAAACCAATTGATGATGCGAGTGTCGGCCAGCTGCTTTTCTAGCCATCCCGTACTTCTAGTATTTTCTAGAAACATCTGGTATAGGAAGTTCGAAAAGCGATGGCGTACTTACCGTATACAGGAGCCATCTATAAGATTCGGCTACGGGGCAGAGTAAAATTTGGAATTACATGGGTTAATTTAAGTTCTAGGGGGTTGAGACTTCGTGGTTGACTTGTCTTCCTTAGACACCCCCCACGTGATGTTGCCAGATTGTACACACTTTTCTTAACTTACGGAAAACGTAAATTTGGCAACTTAGCTCCAGTATATTACAACTCAAAAATCTTACGTGTT
Organism: Diaprepes abbreviatus; assembly: GCA_034092305.1. Taxonomy (NCBI): domain Eukaryota; kingdom Metazoa; phylum Arthropoda; class Insecta; order Coleoptera; family Curculionidae; genus Diaprepes; species Diaprepes abbreviatus. Next base: position 563,161 of record JASJET010000080.1, on the reverse strand, counting down.
AGAGAGTTTTTACCATCATTTTCGTGTTTAGAGACCAAAAATTACCCAAAGACTGCATTTTACGTTAAAGTCGCAAATTGGCTGTAAAGTACTGATATTACATTAAACCTACTTTTAATTTAACGTATACGGTATTTTTTATTTGCCACAGCTTCCTCTTAATAACATATATAAAATAAATGCTGCATCATACTCAGATGAAACTAATTTCTGAAACGAGAGTTTTAAAACAATTTACTTTTTTATTGCCCAGATTTTTAAGATTCAATTGTATATTGTGCACGAATAAACAGAAAATAGTACTATAGAAATTATTATGGCGAATAGAACGAAAATAGAAAATTTGCAGGATTTGATCAAGGATAGTATTGGTGGGGAGCTGGTGGAGCAGAAAGCGGAATCTTTGCTGCCTCCGGGAGAGAATTATGGCAGTGTTATGTATAAAGTGGATTTTAAGGTATGTCTTAGAAAAATAGAATAGCGCAATTCTGTAATATTCATAATATTACACTGTTCTGTGTTTTGAAATTGTTTGTCACTTCGTGATTTTATTTTGGGTTGTGTATACTGTAATGTGATGAATTCAATTATGAGCCTGGTTTTTACCGATCACCCATAAGATTTTAAAGAAGGAAAGAAGAATATATGATGATCCCAAAAACAAAAAAAAAATTTTACAAAATATATCTCATTTTGTATTGAGAAAAGTACAATATAATTAAATAAATTATTTTGTTGTCTTCGCTTGTATTCGCCGGGATAGTTTCACGTTTGATGATTCATCAGTAGTCCACTAACATGTTTGGGGTCCATTTTCCATTATATCGCTTCTCCATTTGAAAAATTTGCTGAATGAAATTTTTCGCCGTGTTCGTCTGAAACTGCACCTAAATGGTCAGGAAAAAATTCCAAATGGAAGTGAATAAAATGCAGCTTAAGTGACATGTTGCAACCTAACGTCTTGTAAGATTGGATAAGTTCTTGGTAGTTCTCCGATTTTTTGTTACCTAGGAAGTTGCTACATACATTTTTGAAGGCAGTCCATGCACTATTTTCCTTTCTCGAAAGTGTAGTTTCAAAATCTTTGTCTTTAAAAAGTTCTCGTATTTACGGCGAAAAGAATATTTCTTCTTTAAACTTTGCCTCACTTATACGCGCGAATTTCCGTCTCTAATAAAGAAGAGTATTTCCTTCTCTATTTAAGGCTTTAACAAAATGTTTTATAAGCCCCAGTTTTACGTGCTGCTCTACTAAGGATTCTTAAGAATGTTTTTCAGACCGGGCACAACGTTTTCACGTAACGGCCATTCTTTAACGACATAATGTTGGTTTCAGGCTCTGTTGTGTCATTCGCATAAAAATTGTAATTGTAATATTTGGTGCGACCACTTTGCAGTCCTGTAAGTAGTGCAATAACTTTAGATCGGCACAAATATTCCATTTATGATCTTTGTATTTTATGCTTTGAAGTGATATACGTATGTTCTCGTATGATTCTTTCATATTTACAGCATGACCCACGGGAACAGATGATTGTTCATTTCCTATAAACGAGCCATCGAAGAGTCAAGAAACAGTCGCCACTGGGTAGGTTTATAGGAAAGACCAAGTTAGTTGATTAAACCCGAAATATCATGGCACTAAACTAAGTCATTTGCCAATGAGAATAATACTGCCAGCATAGAGAGCCTTTTCTGAAGCATCGAAATTTTCGCTCTTTTTGTAAGAGATTGCACTGCTGTAAACGAGATCCAAGCAGTTGTGACTCTTCGTTCATTAAGCTCTTCTTGAGATAAAAAATGTTTTTTTTTTACTGCTAGTACATTCGTAATCGTCTCTCGTTTCAAAGATTGGACCACCTTTAGGTTTAAAATCATCAAGTTCATCCGATTCCGAGTCGATTTCGTTTTTTTCTGAAGGCTTACGTATGTATGTGCGTAAAATTGGAATCTATACACTGCGACTTGGTAGATCTACTATGTCTCCCAACTGCTGCCAGGTCAAAAGAACTAAGTTATTGGCTAGAGCAGGTCCTCCAGTCTCCTCTTCTTCGATTTGGTGCGTTCCCAAGGACCGCTTCCTAGGATTTTCTAGAGCGCCGCACTCTGAAAGGATATGATTATAGGTTTCGTCCTCCTCTTTACAGATTCTGCACTCTTCTCCTCCTATCAGTCCGAGTTTTTAAGGTGTCCCTTTAGGTGGCAATGCCCTATCAGAACCCCTATCAGAACTCTGAGTTGGTGTTTACTTAAGCTTATGCATTCTTTGAATCTATTCTGGTCGTACTTCCCAAGAAGTATGTTCGCTTGTCTCAATCCTTGCAGTTCCGTCCAATAATTGGATCTCCTGCTTTGGTTCTTCCAGTATTACGCTGCTACTAATTTCACAGAAAGGCTCTGGCCCCAAAAACGGTGTGTCAGCCCCTTTCCTCGCGAATCGGTCTATTATTTCATTCCCTTCTATCCCGATGTGCCCTGGTACCCACATGAGGATGACTTTACTATTCTTACTCGGATCATTTAATTCCTCTAGGCATTCTCAAACCATCTTAGAGCAACTTGAGAGCTCAGCGCACTGATGGCTGCTGGACTATCCCACATGATCATAATCTCTTTGCTGTGATAGATTTTTCCTTGTTGAATTGAATAATTTCCTAATGGCATGTATTTCTACCTGAAAAATGCTTAGTGACTTACCCAAGTTTTCGTAGTGTCTGGTGCCGGGTCCATACACTCCTATTTCAGTTCCCTCCGTTCTTTTGGAGCCGCCTATATACCACATAATGGATGTCTTGTTGAGTTTTTCAATGGTGTTTCTGTCCCATTCGCTTTTGCGAAGTTTCTCACAAAGTTGAATTTCTTTTACATTTGATTTTGGTGCATGTGCCAGATTTGTTGATTTCTGGATAAGAGATTGGGCCTTCGTTTTATGACCTCATCTTTCACCATCCTATAAATTGCCCCCTTGGCCAGACTCTCTACAAGTATATGTAGAGGTATGAGATTTAGGATCACTTGCATGGCGGCCGTTGGGCACGTTTTCATTGCCCCGGCTATACACGCACAGGCCAGTCTTTGAACTTTCGAGAGGTTAGCTCTCGTATTAGTCAGACTGGTTCTTTTGTTCTGAAGGCTTAGGGACAAGTATGCTAAAAGAGTCATGAGGTACAGATTTCATGACATATTAGGATATTCATTCAATTTTATGTTTGCTTTTACTGATCTTGATCGCCAACTTTGCACCAAAAATATAACTAGTAGGTTTTTCTTACAAGTAGGCTCAAAGTCTTAGGCGAGTTTTCAGTGTGACTCCACCATATATATCAACGAAGCTGTTCGGTTTGTTCAAACAGGATCTCGACAACATCCTTTGCACACGGCGAAAATAATAGCACTACTACAACGCTATCACTATCAAAATCAAAACATGTGGTTAATGTTCTCGACATTCTGCTACGTCATATGACAATTTACAGGTCAGTGTAAGAGGTACATAGGTAGAAATTACCGATATAACACATTTGTTTGGCGGGGATGATTTTCATGCAAAAATATTTATTTTTTCATATATTTTTATTTCATAGCTTTGCAGTATAAGATGGGATGTTAGTTTTTATACAATATTTGGCATTGCTTTCGGCAAAATAGCACTACAACTGACCTAATTGGTATGGACACTTACTAAGTTTTAAATATATAGCTTTACGTAGTTCTATTATAAAAGCCGAATGACTGGTTTAGATATTCTTGAGATATCTAATCAATAAGATATGATATAACAGACATTTATAAAGGCAAAGTTCAAGAATAATATAAAAATGTAATAATTATGTTTTTTTTTAATTAGATAGCCCTCCAAAAATAGGCCAAATAAATAATGAATATACATTTATTAAATTTATTATAACATAAAATAGCTTCTAATATTTTTTTTTTATTTTTAGAACATTTTTTTAAAATCGGTTTAATGAGAAACCGAATAATTCATTTTATTCTTTTTCAATTAGTCTTTAAAATGAATGAAAAGACCTTTGAAAGAGAGTAAAAAATGAAAAGAAACGTTAAGATAACATGGAAAAATACGTTGGCTCAAAAATAAACACAACAAAGAGATAAAAGACACAAACTATTTTCTTTTGCTTTCAACTGGTTTCGCTTATACACTGAAAGTAGCATTAAAATAATATAAAAAGATAATTACTTAAAATGCAAAACATGGAGATGTTGTCACAGATTGTAAAAGATACACACACACTTTTACATAGCAAAATTTCGAGCCTAAAAAATGGAAGAGAAATTAAATTTTTTTAACACTCTGTAGATTTTTGTTAATGTCAATTCTCACAATTAATCATAATAAGCAATATTTTGGTTGAATTATGTTAAAATATCTATTTCAAGATTGATAGATCTGCATTACTCATCTGGAACAGTTATCTTTCCCTGTGCTTTTATCCATCACCGTTTACAAACTCGTTACTTTTATCTGCTTATCCACTAAGTTACTTACTGAGTTATCGAATTGTAGGTAAAAAAAGATGGAAAAGAAGAAGAATACCATGCTGTAGCAAAATGTACCCCATTAAACCCGGTAACTCGAGAATTATTTAATATCCAAGTGACCTTCAAATCAGAAATTGCCTGGTACACTACAGTAATACCCGCTTTGAAACAGTTTCAACAGGAGCATGGTGTAGAGAAGGGAATAGATTTTTTTCAAAAATTCTACGGCGCGAGAATAAGTTTAGATCCTACAAGTGAAAAGGTGGATTTAGATGGAGTAATTTTGACCCAAAATTTGAAATATTTAGGTAAGAGTTGGTTTATAATGGAACAATTGGATAAACAGAAGAAAGGAATATCGAAGGGGTTCTGATCACCGTAACAATTTCAGAATCAACACAAACTGTTGTGAATTTGCAAGGATCTTTGAAAATTATTCAAAACTTATAGGCGCATTTTATTTTGCTAATAAAATTTTAGTATTCACTTAAACTTAGTTCAGGTTAGATATTTTGTAACCATTTGAAAACTTTGCAGAGAATTTGGGACTGTTCGCGGAAATTTTAGTATTTCTACAAGAATTCTAGCAAGGCTATAGGATTTTCTGAAAAGAATTCAAAAATTTTCACTAAAATTTCGTAGAGAATTCGGAAATTTCTAAAATTATGAGGGAAATCGGGAATAGGTATACTCCATTTTCACTAGTGTAAAACATCCCTCGCAACAACTAATGATTTTTTTAATTTTAGGGTACTACAACGAAGATCGTCACATTGGTTTTGATCTTCCCACAACCTATAATATCCTGAGAGATCTAGCAACTTTTCACGCTGTGCCTCTAGCTATGAGAGTTCAAAAGCCAGAACTTTTCGACCAAAAAATTAAGCCACACTTATCTCTATTTGCTCAGTTCGATGATGAAATGAAAAAAGGATTTACCAAACCACTGTATACAGCATTTGATCGAATTCCAGAATGTCAGCCATACATAGACCGGATAAAAAAATACATAGACGAAGCAAATATCTTTGGACCTCGTCCACTAAGAGAACCGTGGATTACTGTAGTTCATTTGGACTTCTGGGTTAACAATATAATGGTCACTGGAGGAGAAAATTCAAAAACAATGATTCTGGACCTTCAAATTCCTTACTTTGGTAGTCCCGCAGCTGATTTGGTTTTCTTTTTACTCACTTCGGTAAAACTTGATGAGATTCGAGAAAAATATGATGATTTTGTTAAATTTTACTATGATCAATTTATTAAAAACCTCAAAGAACTCAACGTTCCAATCGATGATTACACGTTCGAAGGTCTGCTTGAAGAAATTAGCACCGAAGTAAAAATTGGAGAGTTTGGTCATAGCTTAAGTCACACTAACGCGATAATGGCTGACAAAGGGAAATCAGAGTTGGATTCTTCCGATGAAAATTTTAAAGTGGAAAACTTCACAGAAGTAGATATTGTTATAAATGAAAGGCAAATTGAGAAGTTTAAATGGATTGCTAGCCATGCTATCGAAAAAAACTGGATATGAAATACCTAGAGGAAAGTGACCATATATAGAATATCATTTGGTTTTTTTGACAAAAAAGAAAATAATTGCTTATTTTAAAGATATTTAATGGTAATCGTAATCAGTTATATATTTTGCCTGACTTAGAACAGAATAAATATCTATATATGGAATACTAAAATAAAACATAATATTTATTTTAAGAAAATAATAAAAATAGTCTTTACCTTCTAAAAAAAGCAGGAAACTTTGGTCAAAAATAAGAAATAACTTAGTCTACTTGCAAAAATCACAAATCCAAGTGGTAAAGTGTGGACAGTCAAATCATTATGGGCCCAAACTCCATAGATTAGACATTTGATACACATACAGAACATATAATCTTCATCCGCAGAGTCGGAAGCTTCTTGTTTCATTACGTCATTAGGTTTGATATAGACAGTAGTCTATATCAAACTCGATTTCGTCTCTCGATCCTCAGAACCTGCATTATTAGATTTAGTGTTCTGTTTTTCTTGGTTTCCCTTTCTTTGTCTTTTTTTATTCCGTTTGTTGATCAATTTTTTTTCCTTTCCTATTTTTTTGTTATTTGTCTCGATCAGAATTTTTTTATAAGGCGAAAGAATTATTACTGATGCCACAGCAGCTTTTCTGCCCAAATAGAGATCTTCCTCTTTTTAATTGACATTGAACTTATGTCATAAGAAAATACTAGACATAAACTGCTAGTCTCGAAGTTGAAGGTTCGATATCAAGTAGCGTTTTATGTATAACAACGGGAACTGGTATTTTAGTTGAAATGAAGTTGAAGTTCAGATGCAGCGATTGAAGGTTCAGATGAAGGTTCTCGTTCTGTTTCAGATCTAGGTCTAGAGACTGATATTTCAGTTAAATTGTGACAATTAAGTGGATAAGTGATTTGAAACTGGTACTTGATGATTCCTCATTAGACGGGGTTGTTGAAGTAACATTGGTGCAATCATCTTTCACAGCATCTTGTTCGGCAGCAATAAAGCCTACATTACTGAATAAGTTTTTATTTAATGAGTCCTGTGACGTCAAATCCATTTGCTGCAACTTCCCTTATTTGTAGTTTCACGTAAGCATTACCGACGAGCTCCACAACATCGAAAGTATTTGTTTTTAATTCCGGTTCATTTTTTTTCACTTTAGAAGACTTTTAACGGTCCCATAAGCGGTTTGTCTAATGACTGGAGCTTGTGTGTTATGTGCGGAGGTATGTATACAATTTTTACATTTTTACGTTATTTTCTCAAACCAGTTCCATCTAATATGAGTGAAATTTTTGATTTTGGTGTTGGAATTATGTTTTTTATAAAATACTTGAATCATTCGGTGAATATGGTTAATTAAATCCATCCTGACGGAAGCAACAGCTCTTAAGGGAACTTCTTTTTAAATGAAGACTAATATTTTTCCTACGGAAAATTATGAAGAGTAGTACAAAATGACTGGTGGCATTCATGCAAAGAACTATTATAATTAGTGAACCTTTTTCTGCTGACATCAGTGAAGCTATTTGCCGTTTCTCTTTGTGATCGATGATTTGGGATATTTTATACGTATATATGATTCGGGGGATAATTATATATATATATATATATATATATATATATATATATATATATATATATATATATATATATATATATATCATATATCTTTTAAAAGTTTAAAAAATTTGTTAACATTTTCTTTATTGAATCCAAACGTTCGTGTGAAAGACGTGCCAGTGGGTCTTCTAAACGAAAGTTTGCTCTTATTGCACTTCAAAAATAATTTTTATCGCTTTGTCCAGGTCATTTCAAATTCGCCGAATGGATTTTGCAAGTTATTACGCTTTCATCGCACCATGGAATTTGCTCTCCAACTTCAAAATATATTTTATTAAAAGACTTTCAAGATGTGTACCCAACACCATTTTTTTTTTCTAATATGGTGACTGCTGCTTCATCCAGAGGTAGTTCATGCTTATCGCATAGTCGAAACAAAGTTACTCGGGGTTCTTGAAAATGTATCGCTGCTTTAAAATAACCCTTTTTTTTCTCGAACCATTTTATAGCCTCAATTATCTCATCTCAATTTCAATATTTTCGTTTTGCTTTTGAGTGCATCGATGGCATTCTAAAAATTAATATAGCACATTAGAAAAATAAGAATACAACCGCCTTAGTGTTAGAACCCACTTAGGGCAAATTCGATTATTGAACTGTTCATATTCACAATTTCAGACTGTTCAAAGTTGTCTCCGTATTTTACAAATGACAATACACGAAAGACCGATGAAATAACTATACTAAAGTAAGTACATGAAATAGAAGTGGCTTTGTATTGTGTCTTCAACTATTTGTTCTAGAGAAATGCTGGCACTGAATATTAAGGATGCTAGTCCATATTTGGTCACTCTCCTCTAGACATTAAATTATTTAATTTTTTGTTTATAATGCAACTGTTGTCAATAAACTATTTTAAAATTAAATTTCTTCTTTTTAATTAGACATGTATAGAAGGCAAGATTTCTTTTTTACCACTGTTACAATTTACAAGTGTATTTCAAATGAGAAAACTATGAAAAATCATATTTAAAAATAATTCAAGCAAACACACTACAAAAATAATTACAAATACGGTGTGACTCCGTAAGGCTAAAACTATTCGTATTAACATCCACTTGAAATTCCATTTTCCAAATGGCGCGATTTAAAGCGAATTTGCGGGATAATCAGCAAAATGCAGCTGCAAACATAAATTAAAGACTTTTAAATATATACCCGATGTTCAACATGTTCGTAGAAATACCCACACAGAACGTCATTTGGTCCATTGAAATTTTACAAAGCAGAGGCTTCAAGATGGCGCAGTCTTCAGCGACAACGCAGGATGCTGATAGCAAAATGTGGCTGCTAACAAAAATTAATGGCCTTTAGATGTATGCTTCAGGGCTGAAACACTTAATTTCAAACTTAGTTTAGTCCATTGTCATTTTTCAAAATGACATGGTTTTCAGCGAATTCGCAGGATCGTCAGCAGAATTCGGCTGGTACCAAAAGTTATAAAGCCTTAAAATATATGTCTGAAGCCTACAATTCTCACAGGATCGTTTGTCCCTGTAAATAAGATCTTTTGATGCAGTTACAAACATGTTGTAAGAAATACTCACAAGACGTAAAATTATTTCCATAGTAGATCTATTACAAGAAGAATTGTTGGTTGTCAGGCTTTATCGTGTTTCTGGGTCTCTTTCTGAGCCAACGTTTTTTTTTTAATCTAATATCAATTAAATATTTTCTTATCTTCACTCCCCTTTAAAGCCGCTTGCACACGATGCCAGCAGCCGAGCCAGGACAGTATTGTCTCCATGTACACGGTAATATTAGGACAGCGCAACTACCTCAATCCAGCAACGTTGCCAATATACCTTGTTAAACTTATAATCAATATGAATACAAATCGGTTTTATTCTTTTCTTTTTAATTAACTTGACAACTTACATTACTATCACTACTCTCGTTTTTTTTTTGGGCGAAAAAGAAGAATTGAAAATATTAATTGCATAATTTCTATTAACTACAGAGATACAAATTCTGTTCTATATATGGAAAGGCAAATTTGTATCTGTTTTTTTTGTTGTGCATTGGTAAACAAGGATAGAAATATAACGGATTTACATGTGCGGTCTAGTGATTTAAGGAACATTTTTCGGCCTTTAAGTATGAAATCGTTGAGATTTCGTAATGTACCTATTTTATAATTACTATAATGATATTATTATGTAATAATAATAAGGTTAATAAACATGCAATAAATTTTAATATAAACGGTTAGTGAAATAACGGTAGTAGCTCTCAATGAAAAAGGGTACATCTATCGTCAAAACGGTAGGGTTGGCAACACTGCAAGACTGTAATCAAGACAGGATTTTCAAGACAGTAACGTTCCTTTTTTATTGCACTGGTCAACAAGGATAGAATAACAACGGGTATAAGTCTGCAGCTTAGGTCTACCTAGTGAATTTAAGAAAATTCGTAGGCCTTTAAGCATGAAATCGTTTATATTTCGCAGCGTACCTATTTTATAATTAATGTAATGATAATATTATGCAATAATAATAGTTTTTTGTAATTACTTTAAATAAATACGTAATTAATTATAACCCAAACGGTGAGTAAAAAAACAGTAGATCACTTATGACAGGTAGAAGGGTAGCTCTCATTGAAAAACGGTGGATCTACCTTTAAAACGGCAGGGTTGGCAAGACTGCTGGCCTGTCTCACTGGACTGACTTACTGTTCTGGCTTCGTATGCAACCGGCATAAGGGATTATCACATGTTTGTGTAATATTCTTATAAACCAGACAAAAACAAATGGAAAAATGAACCATAAGTATAAAAATACTACGGTAATGTTACTAAAAAATACTAATCCACTCACAATTCTGCAATTACTATGGAGAAATGTCATAAGTAAATCTTAAATTTTACTTTCTTTTCTACTTTTTGGAACAAATTTTTTAAATCGCCTTCAAACTTGTTTATTTGTTTTTTTTAAGTTGCACATATACGGTATTTTCTACTTTCGACAGATCTCTATTAGTTACGTAGATAAAGTAAGTGCTACATATATAATAATCAGTTTTAATTTCGTTGGAACAAAACGATGTATTTTTCAATTGTCTAACGTATATTCGTTTCTATTATTTTCTACATAACATATACTGTCTACAAGTAAACAAAAAAAAGTACTAGATTAAATCACAATGGCAAAAAGAACGAAAATAGAAAATCTGCAGGACTTAATTAAAGATAGTATTGGTGGGGAGTTGGTGGAGCAGAAAGCGGAATCGTTACTGCCTCCTGGGGAAAATTATGGAAGTGTTATGTATAAAGTGGACTTTAAGGTACGTTGTAGAAAACTATAATGGCGCAATTTTCTGATATTTATATACATACTAATTTAAATTAGGACACAGGTGCGTAATATGATGCCCACTCATAAAGTTATCGCACAATTACCTAGAAAGATAACCGAATCCTCCCATGTTGGTTTTTATTTTACAATGAATTTATTTCTGAATATATTAATTCTTGTTACTGAGATTGTTTTAAATATAAGATGCCACTTTTATTAAGTAGCTGATTCCAGACGAATTATACCTTTTAGCCGATAACTTCCATACTTTCACCTGGAAACAAATATATACAGGGTGATTCAAAAGTCGATCACGAAACTTAAGGGGGTGATTCTACTTGACAAAATAAGGGTAGAGCTTCATATAATTTTTTTTCAAAATGTCATTCGTTTTCGAGTTACAAGCCGTCCAAGTTCAAGTTTTTATTTTTTGTTTTTTGAATTACTCGCTTACAGGAAAACCGATTTGACTAATATTTGAAAGATAGGCTAAGTCTTCTGCGCTTCATCATTTTAGTAACAATTCACATTGATTGTTTGCCGCTAGAGGGCACTTTACCTACATTGAAAATTGTTTTTTTGTCATAATTTTTTAGTGTTGACAGCTACAGTAGTTTTTGGCATAATTTCTGAAAGATTGATGCCAGGCCTTTAAAAAAGGTGCTCTTTATTTACATCGCTAAACCCAACGGTTTAGACGTAAATCACCCTTAAAAATTAAGTGGTAAATTTACTTTTCTCATTTCATTACCACCAGCTACCAGGTAAATAGCTATCAAAGTATACTAGAGCTGTCAGTTTAACATCAAATAAATTCGCATTTTAAACTATTTAATTTATAATCTTAAAATAACTAATAATGGCTAATCACCAATATTCAAATATCGAATATTGTGATATCCATTTTTGTTATGGAAAAGCAAATGGTAATGCAGAGTTGGCAAGAAGATATTATATGGAGAGTTATCCGGAAAAAAATATCCCTCATGCTCAAACATTTTCCAGTGTGCACAGGAGGCTTGCGGAATGTGGTTCCTTTAAAAGTTATAATGGAAATAGGGGAAGACCTAGAACTGCTAGAAACGTGCAACAAGAAGAAAGAGTGCTTGAAATTATTGAAGATAATCCAGGTATTAGTACTAGAAAAATTGGGAATTAAGTGCGGCTCTGTCAGGCTAGTTCATGGAGGATACTAAGAGAAGAACAACTCTACCCGTTTCATTCAAAAAAGGTGCAGGCTCTTTATGACGATGATCGGCCGAGACGGTTGGAAATGTGCAATCAGATCCTAGCTAAGTATGAACACGATAATCGATTAATTGGCGTCATATTATTCACTGACGAAGCTGGTTTCACTCGTGATGGCATAACAAATCTACACAACATCCACACATATGCTTACGAGAACCCAAACAATGTGGTAGAAACGAAACATCAGCGTAGATTTTCACTAAATGTGTGGGCAGGGATAATAGGAGATTACCTTATTGGTCCTCATTTCTTTGATGGCCCATTAACTGGTGACGTATACTTAGATTTTATCCAAAATCGTCTCCCATTGTATCTGGAAGATGTGCCATTGGAAGCAAGGGCCAACATGTGGATCCTCCAAGACGGAGCTCCGCCCCACTTTAGTATACGTGTCCGACAGTATTTGAATGCAACGTATCCTGAGCGATGGATAGGACGAAGTGGACCATTGGCATGGGCAGCGAGGTCACCAGACCTTAATCCTATGGATTTTTTCTTTTGGGGTCATTTGAAACAATTGGTGTACGATATTCCAGTAATCAACGTCGAGGATCTTCGCTTCAGGATAATCGAAAAGTGCCAAATTATTAAAGAAACACCAGAAATTTTTCATCGAGTTAGGCGACATTTTTTGAAGAGTGTTAGGAAATGTATGGAAGAAAATGGGGGACATTTTGAGAATCTTTTTTAGTTTGTTTGGTACTGTTTCATTAATTTTTATCAATTAAATGTATATCGCAATAATCCATAATATGAATATTTACTGATTAGCCATTATTAGTTATTTTAAGATTATAAATTAAATAGTTTAAAAAGCGAATTTATTTGATGTTAAACTGACAGCTCTAGTATACTTTGATAGCTATTTACCTGGTAGCTGGTGGTAATGAAATGAGAAAAGTAAATTTACCATTTAATTTTGAAGGGTGATTTACGTCTAAACCGTTGGGTTTAGCGATGTAAATAAAGAAAACCTTTTTTAAAGGCCTGGCATCAGTCTTTCAGAAATTATGCCAAAAACTACTGTAGCTGTCAACACTAAAAAATTATGACAAAAAAACAATTTTCAATGTAGGTAAAGTGCCCTCTAGCGGCAAACAATCAATGTGAATTGTTACTAAAATGATGAAGCGCAGAAGACTTAGCCTATCTTTCAAATATTAGTCAAATCGGTTTTCCTGTAAGCGAGTAATTCAAAAAACAAAAAATAAAAACTTGAACTTGGACGGCTTGTAACTCGAAAACGAATGACATTTTGAAAAAAAATTATATGAAGCTCTACCCTTATTTTGTCAAGTAGAATCACCCCCTTAAGTTTCGTGATCGATTTTTGCATCACCCTGTATATTACATGAATATGAATGAAAAGTGAATTAACTGATAAAATGAAAAATACTCTTTTGACACGTATTTTTTTTATATGTGCTTGAAGCATTATACAGGGTGTCCGGGAAAATGGGGGAAATCAACCGGATATGAAAAAAACATGTGGAAGGAAAACTACATGAATATTTCAATTTTTTTTAATATGCTGTATACCAGGTAAGACCCTTCAAATTACTCTCCAAGAAAGTGTTGTGAATTACTGATAGCTGCAGGGACAGACTAGCTGTAACACCCATGACTCAATTTTTTTACGCCCTATATGATGAGAACTTAGGACAACGTTTTTTACATACCTTTAACTATTGACTAAAAATTAAGTACTCTTCATTCAAGTCGCTAATCCTAACCGTTTTTGAAAAAACGTCATTTTAATTACACCGTTGGTCCCTTGGACTTCTGTCGGGAATTTTCCCCTGTCACCGTAGTTTCAATAAAAAGTTAAACTAACTGTCTGGTTAAAAACTTCATAAGAGGGTTCAACATGGGCTCCATAAAGTCTGATAAACTCGCGGGCACGACGAATTGAAGACTGCTGTATCCGCTACATTAACTCAGCATTGTTGATTATTTGATCACAATGAAACGGAATTCTCCATAGAAGTTCCTTCCTACTCTCAACCGGAGTGGAATACAACAAGATTTTAAGGTGTTCCCACCGAAAAACGGCAACGATCTTAGGTCGGGAGATCGAGGAGGCCATTCAATAGGTTCTCCTCTACCTATCCAACGGTTTGGTGGTCCCGCAGAGCAACACCGAACTAAGGTGGTGCCCCATCGTGCATATAGCACATGTTTCAGCGCGGTAATTGCTCTACTAAATCGTGAAAAACGTTCTGGAGGAACCCTAAATAAAGTCCTCCATTCAGTCGTGGCAGCAATACGAATGGTCCAATCAAAAAATTGCCAATGATTCCTACCTAAACATTAAATGATTGGAAATAATGTCGATGATGCGAAACAATAGTTCATGCGGACTTTCATCAGCCCATACATGTGAGTTGTGTAAATTTATGATATGATATATGTTTTCTAATCTGGAAGAGTACGATTAGGGTATCTGTCGTGATATAACCTACTTGCTTCCAAAGCACTGCAAGATGTAAGACCATACATCAGATGCATATCTGCATACTCAATAAATGTGTATTGCATATTTCGAATTATTTCGCAATTAAGTTCACCATAAAATCCAAAAATCAGTAAATTAATATCCAAGTAAAGAATCAATGTGTCAGTGATGTGAAAGTTGACAAGTTCTAAAATGTAGGATATTTATTTTTTTTTGTACATAGCAACGTTTTCAACAACAATACTTTGTTTTTGGTGTCAGAAGAATAAAACGTACTTTTTTGCGAACCTAGGCTGAACTGCAATTTACAGAATTAGACGTTTTTAACTAAAGAGGTAAACTCTAATTCTGATCGAATTGTTTTTATCATAAAGTTGAAGGTTGAAAATTTGATAGGAATAGAGATATATCTTTTATCGCCAAATACATGATGTAAATGACGCTTTTTCGAAAACGGTTAGGATTAGCGACATGAATGAAGAGTAGTTAATTTTTACTCAATAGTTAAAGGTATGTAAAAAACCTTGTCCAAAGTTCTTATCATACAGGGCGTAAAAAAATGAGGTCATGAGTGTCACAGCTTGTCCGTTCCTGCAGCTGTAAGTAATTCACGACACTTTCCTGGATAGTAATTTGAAGGGTCTTACCTGGTATACATCATATTTAAAAAAATTTAAATATACCTGGTGGTTTAATAATTATGTGTAAAAAACTTGATTTCATTGCAGCTCTTTGGGAGCCCATATCTCCGAAGAGGAGGTCTATACGAATAAAGATAATTGAGACTTGTAGTATTCGTTTCATTTGTTTCATTCATATCCGGGAAATTTCCATATTTTCTAGGACACCCTGTATATTAGGTTGTATATTTGGACTGAGGCATTTAGGACGCCCTGAAAATTTCAGTGAACCCAGTTTAGTATATTTCTTTGAACATCAAAAAACTAAATGAACAAATAATTACGCAAAAGTAGTACGATTGGCTTTGTTAAAAATTCATTATAGTCGAAAGCTTTCACGGCTTTGGTCAAGTTCAAAATCGTGGTTCTTGAATTCAGGCCGTGTCAAATAGGAGTTTCGTCTACGATTGCATGAGGCATCTTCAGGGAACTTCACTCCACAAGATTAGAACGCTGAATTCAGTGTTCATTAAATTTAATGTAGAATGGACATTAAATTTGCGTTAAATTTGAGGTTATTTTTAACAGTGTAAGCAATAGAATATGCAAACATCCACTAATACCAATCAGGACCGGTCTTAAGTGTTTTGCCCATGATGAAAAATTAGTAAAGACACTTATTAATCTGTTTAAAAATAAGCATGGAAACCATTAAAGCCGTTTTCCTCTTAAAAAATTTATCATCTGATATTCTTACCCATATTCGTAGTTATTGAAAACAGGATAGTACTTTTTCGTTACACCTAATATAGTTTACTCACTTTAATACATTATTTACCTGTCTACCTACTACTGACTTATTCAACTGTAGGTAAACAAGGATGGAAAAGAAGAAGAATACCATGCTGTAGCGAAATGTACTCCTTTAAACCCGGTAACTCGAGAATTATTTAATATTCAAGTGACTTTCAAATCAGAAATTGCCTGGTACACTACGGTAATACCGGCCTTAAAACAGTTCCAACAGGAGCATGGAGTAGGAAGGGGAATTGATTTTTTTCAACCGTTCTACGGGGCGAGAACAAGTTTAGATCCTACAAGCGAAAAAGTGGATTTAGATGGAGTAATTTTGACCCAAAATTTGAAATATTTGGGTAAGTATTCGATTATTACCGAATAATTGCTCAGAGGGAAACTGGGGGGTGTCTTACTACCGTAACAAATTACGGAATCTACACATATTATTGCGAATTTGTAAGGATTTTTATAGATTTTCATAATTTTTTGGAACTATTCAAAAATGAAGGGAATTTAAAATGATGACGTTTTTTTATCTTGCTAATACAATTTTATTACTTAAGGCTGGATCAATTTAAGAATTCGTAAAGCATTTGAAAGTTTTGCCGTGAATTAGAGATTTTTTATGGATGTTTCAGATTTTTGTATACGATTTTTAAACGAAATTCAAGTAATCTTATCGGATTTTTTGAATGGGATTCAAAAATTTTAACTAAATTTGGGATTTTTCAAGAAGAATTCGGGAACTTCTGAGAGTTCATGAAAAATCGGGAATAGCTATACTCAACTAGTTAAACATCCCTCGGAAAAAATAATGCTTTCTTTTAATTTTAGGATATTACAACGAAGATCGACACATTGGTTTTGATCTTTCCACAACTTATAACATCCTCAGAGACCTGGCAACTTTTCACGCTGTGCCTCTAGCTATGAGAGTTCAAAAGCCAGAACTTTTCGACCAAAAAATTAAACCCCACTTATCTCTACTTTCTGAGATGGGCGAAGCGCTGAAAAAAGAATTTAATTATCGACTTTATAGGGTATTTGATCAAATTCCAGAATGTCAGCCATACATAGACCGGATAAAAAAGTATATAGTCGAAGCAAATGTCTTTGGACCTCGTCCATTAAGGGAACCGTGGGTCACTATAGTTCATATGGACTTTTGGATAAACAATATAATGGTTACTGGGGGAGAAAATTCAAAAACAATGATTCTGGATCTTCAAATTCCTTACTTTGGCACTCCAGCAGCCGATTTGGTTTTCTTTTTACTGACTTCGGTAAAACTCGATGAAGTTCGAGAAAAATACGATGATCTGGTTAAATTTTACTATGATCAATTTGCCAAAAACCTTAAAGAACTGAACGTTTCACTTGATAATTACCCATTCGAAGGTCTGCTTGAAGAAATTAGTATGGAAATAAAAACTGGAGAGTTTAATCATAGTTTAGGTCACAGTCTGGGGATAATGGGTGAGAAAGGAAAATCGGAAATGGATTCCTCCGACGAAAATTTTACAGTGGAAAACTTTAAAGATGACGACAATGTTGTAAATGAAAGACAAATTGAAAAGCTTAAATGGATTGCCACCCATGCTTTCAAAAAGAATTGGATATGAAATTTTATATATATATATATATATATATATATATATATATATATATATATATATATATATATATATATATATATAGTCATGGATAAAAGTATGGGAATATTTTTATTTTGCACATTTTTTCAGCATGCCACGTATTCAACAATTATTTGTGTGTGATTATTTGTGGCTTTTATTTTAAAGTAAATTTTAAGTATTTGTTAAAGGCGGGTTTCCTAGCAACGCACATTTTGCGTCGCATAGAACGTAATTCGGCTGACGCAACGCAACAACCAATGCGCTGCCTAAAAGTGTTTTCCTAGGATTGTCAGTTGTTTGACGACCGTCGCGATGATTTATCTAAAAGTAAAAGAAAAGCTTTGGCTTTATTAATATTACAAGACGAAATTTTGAAAGAAGAAATTCTGCTAGTCAATTATTACAAAATAGAAGCAGCGAAGGAGCATTTAAATTACTTATCCATAGACATCTGCTTAACGACGAAGTAAAATTTAAAGCGTATTTTACATTTTGTTCTTTTCACTCCAAATTGTGTCCTTTTTGACAACATTTTTAAACTCTTGAAGCTTCATGTTCCAAAGAATAGGGAACCACTCACTATTTAAACCAATTGTTCGTCCTCGGTAGCACTAAAACGGATCTGTTGTTTTTGTGAACTCATTTTCAGCAAAATATCGGAGCACTTCTTTCATTATACGCAGCGTACAACTGAATAGACTGCTCTCGGAGCAGTCGTCCTGTTGCGTCGACCGTAATAAGATGGCGCAAGTCGTTTTTACGCAGTGTAGGAAAGCGCCTGCAATTGATTTTCATTAGAGAAGTTCTCGACGTTTTACGCCGACCGTATTAAATTATACGCCGCGTAAAATGTGCGCTGCTAGGAAAACCCGCCTTAAGGTATTGAATATTATAACACGTTTACATTTTGGGATATACACATTTCTTTCTTATCTGCCTTTTTTGTTTATGTCTTGCACATATATAAGGAAATATTATTTCTTCTGTGCATTTTTAAAATCATTGGATTAGTACTGTTGTGCCACTATTGCCACCAACACCGTATTAAGAATGGGCAAAGATAAGTATTTGCCAAAGTCAGAATTGTTGAATTAAAAAGATAAGGTGTAAAGCAATGCACTATAGCAAAAAATTTAGATATAATTGAGGGTGTTATTACGCAAATTCTACAGAAATTTCAATTACTGGGGAATGTTAATATCTGCCAAAGTCAGGTCGTCCTAGAAAAACTACCCCTATGTTGAAAAGTGCATTAAAAGAATTCGATAACTAATCCCCATAAGTCATCCGTAGATAGAGTAGAAATTCGCGAACATTTCAACACTGACATAACGGCTCGAACTGTGAGAAGACGTTTTTGTGAACTTGGATTGTTTGGAAGAGTTGCTGTCATAACACCTTTACTCTCAAAGAAAAAAATCGAAAGGCCAAACTTCAGCTTGCTCAGAGGCATTTAAATTGGACACCTCAAAACGATACGGTTCTCTAGAGTGACGAAAATAAATTTAAAGTATTTGGTTCAGACGGAAGGTCGTTTTTCAAAGGCCTGTAGGAAAAAAAACTGAAATTAAGTGTCAAAAACCTACTGTGAAGCATGGGGGTGACAGTATTATGGTCTAAGGATGCCTTCCAGGTGTGAGACAGCCCCGATAGTGAAAATAAGTGGGCAAATGGATCGACTTATTTACCGCGATATATTACAGAATATTATGTTGTCCTATGCCGAAGAAGAAATGCCGGTTTTATGGAGGTATCAAAAGATAATGATCCCAGTCACTAATCCCGTATAGTAAAAAATTGTTTTTAAAAAAAAATTTGTTGATTTACTGGAATGGCCTTCTCAATCGCCGGACCTAAATCCGATTTAGCACCTTTTGAAACACTTGGACCGAAAAATTAGGGAAAGAATAATTTATAATGAAAATCATCTATGGGAAGATGAATGGCGGAAGATTCCAGTTGATGTATGTCAAAATCTTTTCGATACAATTTCAAGAAGATGCAGAGAAGTCATTAAGGCGAAGGGGTTTTCAAACTTTGTTTATTTAATTTGTACAAACTTAATTATTTTTTGTGGAAACAATATTCTTGCCATACTTTAGTCCCAAGTGTTTTTTATTTATCATAGGAAAATTTTGTATTATTTTATATTATCATTTGTTGAATAAAAAGTTATCAATTTCGTAGTGTATGTTTATTTTTTGATAGTTTGATATATATATATATATATATATATATATATATATATATATATATATATATATATATATATATATATATATAAAGTTATTTTTTAATTTGGTAATCGGGGTAATTAGTTACTATGCCGCGGCATGTAGCCGTGCATTAAACCCCATCTATATATTTTATATTTGACGTGTATAACCGATAATTTTATGATGTGAATAATTTTTTGATATTAGAGTTTTAGTGAAAATTCCCTAATATGTGACCGTAAAATATTAATTGTAAACACTGCAGCTGACGTAGAGCTTCGGGACTATTCGGAAATTATTTCTCAGCTTACACATTAGATATTTAACATGTAGAAAGGTTAAAGAGATGTAGCTGATAATTAGAGCGATTATTTAAACTTAGACCTAGCTAATAGTACGCTTATTTCGCTACTGGATTGCCTGCTTAATTTCACCGCTAGTTTCCCAGTAACCTATAATGCTGGACGTTATAATGGTTCCTCAACGGTGTTAACTTTATACGATTGTGTTACTAAACAGGGTTTATAGATAATTCCAATGGCTGCAAAATGATAGAGAGGAAGAATGTGACAAATTTTCCATAAAAATTTACTGCAATTTAAGAGTTTTACAAGAATTAATTATTTTCTTTATAAATTTATTAACAGTTACCAGTCGCGGTTTTACCCGCAGGGGTAGTGAGGAATGGCTTTAGGAGGCTAATACATTACGCAGCTATAATGCATTTACTTTGTTCGTTATTATTCTGCTTCTATTAATGATAACAATGTAAAATAAACTTTATACTATTGGGTCTGCAAGAAAGTATTTTTGGTTGTCACACATAGAGAACCTTGTAATTGTTTTAGACGACTTCTGTCAATGTTACGGTTTTTTCCTTTTGACATTTTATATCAGTTACATTCAGATTACTTTAGAAGCAACTTATGCGTAATTTTGTTTGCAGCTGTTCGTTTAAGATCAGAGCTAGCATGGAGTGCGTATCTTATGCCTTATCTATCTAAGGTTGTTCTGACTTCTTGTTAGCCTCTGTCGCTCTTATTTTTCAAGTTACCCTTAAAAAAAATTTACCAGTATATTTAATGTTGGTAAACAAAAAAATATTGAAAATTATAGACCAATTAATATACTTAATTTACTTGCAAAGATAGTTGGGATGATCCTTTCTAATGACATTGTAAACATCACAGATAAAATAGTAGAACAATACGGATTTGTAAGTGGAAAGTCAGCAGTAACAAATTTATGTGTGTTTACAAATCATGCCTCTGAAGCTATTGATAGCGGGGAGCAGTTTGGTATAGTTTATATTGATTACGCAAAAGCATTTGATAAGGTGGATCATCGGATGTTGCCGGGTAAGCTTGCCGAGTCTGGATTTTCTAGGAATGCTACCTCTTTATGGAAAATTATCTTACCTGTAGACCACACATGGTAAGGGTGGAAGTGTCATTTTCTCAGATTTTTAAGGCAACATCTGGTAACAACTTGTTTTTAAAGTTTATAAACGATTTTCCTAATAGTGTTAATCATTCTGATAGTCTCTTATTTGCAGATTACTATAAAATATTTAAGAAAGTAACAAACAGTAATAATTTCAGTACACCGCAAGCAGACCTAAATTCAGTAACGGAATGGTTTGAACTAAATAGAATATTTTTAAATACTAATAGATGTTTTTTGTCACACAGATAAAACAAATCCTTTTAATTTTAATTATTTTATTGATGAAACAAAACTGCAAAAAAAGGCTGAATGCAGGGATTTGGGAGTGCACTTTCAGTCTGATTAGAAATATAAGCCATTTTAATAATCATAATATAATGATAAAATTGTTTAATGCAATTGTTAGTTCTCGTCTAGAATATCAGTTGTCAATGGGTCCCTAGTAGGCAGAAACGACCTAAAATGAACCGGTTCCAGCAAATAGTGTTGTCATCACCTGATGAGCTTTTGATCCGCCTATCAGAGTTTGCCTTGATCCGCTTCACGGCCGCGAAGTGGATCAAAGCCTTTCATCTTTATTTAATCATGGGAAGCTTGGCTGGGAAGTGATATCCCATCTCACATGTAGCCTTAACCTGGCACCGCCAGTCATGAAAAAAAAAACAATAAACTTTAATAAATAAGGCGCCATTATTTGTTGGGAGCCTTCATAGTTAATTGACTATTGACAGTTGCGATAACCTCATGCTCAAGTGACAAAACGTGACTTTCTCAAAAAAAAATAATAATAAGCACGAAAAACAGAATATAATCCATCACGAAATTCTAACAAAATCCCTTGCAAAGAAATCCTCAATGCCATCATTTTCCATCACTGGAGTCAACATGGTTGCTATCACAGGTCCCAGTACGCAACCTAGCAGAGAAACAAGCGTCATGTAAACTTCAGTAAGATCCCGTGACTCTGAAATAAGAGCTTTTCTACTTAAAAAGGACTTTTTTCTGAACACATTTGGTCCTTTATTGCTCCCATAATATTCAAACTTGTAAGGACGTTTAAAACCGAAAAAAACCAATTGTTAGGTCTTTTTAATCTAATCTCAACAAAATATTTTTTTTCTTTCGTTCTCTTTTAAAGGACTTTCCTTCATTTTTCAAATATTCTTATTAGCAAATAAAACATAAATCTAAAGGTTTAAAAATAATACAATAATGAATACTGGTAAAATGACTCTTCTCCCAAAATTAATTTAAAAACAACTCCTGCAATTACTGCGGCGCGGAATTCAAGAAAGTGCCAAATTAAAAGTAAATCTTTAATTTAATAACCATTATTCTCTTTTTTACTTTTTGGTTCAATTTTTTCATGCCGCTTTACTTTTTTTCCTAATTTTTAGCTTAAATGACACCACATAACTATTTATTTATTTTTACGTTATACGTATACGATATTTTGTACTCTCTCTAGATCTCATAAATTACACAGATAAAATAAATGCTACATTATAATCCGCTTCAATTTCTCTGAAACAAAACATAAAATGTTAGACAATTTATTTTTAAATTACTCAGAAACTCAAGGCTTACCTGTATATTCGTTTTTATTATTTAATCATTTCTCACATAATAAATTGTCCCCAAGAAAATAATACTTTTACATTGTAATGGCAACCAGAACGAAAATAGAAAATTTGCAGGATTTGATCAAGGATAGTATTGGTGGGGACTTGGTGGAGCAGAAAGTGGAATTGTTGCTACTTCCGGGAGAAAATTATGGAAGTGTTGTCTATAAAGTGGACTTTAAGGTATGCTTTATAATACTAAGATAGCCGAGTTCTCTAAAATTATTTATATATACCATGTTACGCTTAGCTCAAGAAAACAATAGTTACTCACGAATTTTGGTTTCTTATATATTTTTATTTACTGGCTTTGCAGAAAAAGGTGCAAAAATTAAGGCAAAATTACGCAATATCATGCAGTATTATTCAAACTTGGGATCACGTGATTCTACACTGCACATTTTTAAAAAAATTTTTGTCTTTTTTTTCCAATAACTGTCAAAACAAAATATATGTAAAAATTGGAATTTCAGGTAAAGTAATCTCTGGTGCACAGTAGAGAAACATTTTTATAACAAAACTAAAGAAGTTATTAAGCAAAGTACCGAATATCAACTTGATAAGTTAAAAACTAACCCCAAAATCTTAAAAATAAAAAAATAAAAATTTTACAGGCTGTAACTCGAAAAGTATTGAGTTTATGACTCCTGATGCATTATCCAAAAACCCTATATACTCAAATTTCGAGCCTAAAAATGTGAGGAAGATCAGATTTTGTGAATATGTGAATTCTGTAAATGCTAATTTTGATAACTCAACAAGGAAGTTATCGCATTAGATAGAAATGCCTTGGCTGAAACAAGGTTCAATAGCACATGTTAAAGGATCTGCTGAATCCAAATACGACACCCATTTTCCCCCATCACCCACTATTTTAGGGGGAACACCAGCCCCTAATTTTATCACTTTTCGATAATAATTGTATGGTCATGAATTTGATTTGGAAGGGTGAAAAGGATTATTTTAGCTGTAAAATTTCTTCATCTGGTGCTTCCTTTCCTTTTGTACCCTAAAATGGAAGTTTCTCGTACCAATTCCCAGCAGTAGTCTGCGAACATGCTCGTATTCCACTTCCCTGAAAATCTCTTTTCGAACACAGTGATGAGTCTTGATGAAATTGTTCCCCGTATTCATCCGAAACTGCTCTTAAATTTTCAGGAAAGAGACATGTTACACCTCATGGCCTTGTAAGCTGACAATAAGTATTCGACATGAATGACATAAGCATCATTCTTGTTGTTACCCAAAAAGTTCTCACACATGTTTTGGAATGCAAGCTAAGTTCGTTTTTCTTTTCGATTGAGGTGTTCCACAAATGTCGAATCATGGAAAAGGTGTTATATCTGGGGGCCCACGAAAATTCTTTCCTTGGTTTTAGCTTCACTAAGACGAGAAAATTTAGTTTTTAAAAATTAAAATTCATTACCTGTTTTGTCCACTGCTTACAAAAATTGTTTGACCAATCCAACTTTAAAATCCAAAAGCAACAAGTAAATATTTTCCTTCGGAACCAAAGAATTGTGAATGAGAATATTCTAACCAGGAGTAACACTTTCTCGCAGATGCCAGTTCCGTACGATGTAATGTTTGCCTCTGGCTCGGCCGTCCATTCACATAAAAAGCAGCAGTATTTTCTCTAACCTGAGACAGCAATAACTTTTAAGTCAGCGTAAAGTTTCCAATTATAATCACGATAACTGATTTTATCATGAATTCAGCTGATGTTTCGTACGTCTCCTTCATATTCATAGAGTATGCAATCGGGACTGATGGTAACTCATTCTCATTGATCAACAGAACAACTTTTAAGCTTGTCTTTGACAGATCCATAAATAGTCTTCATTTGTCTGGGGGTCATCACATGGTATATTCATATCTATCATCAATGCATTTGAATTAGGACAGAACACTAAATCTTCATCTTCTGAGAAAAGTAACTTCAGGGTTCACTACCTGGTCCTGCAAGAAGAGAATTTTAAGCCCTTTTCTAAGAGAGTCTACTACTGAAGGCAAGATCCAAGAAGACTCGAGATCATTTTATACCATCTGAGTCATGAGGTGACATTATCGATAAGCTAAATTAACTAAAAACTCTTCATCATCGACGGAAGCATTATTTGATGATCCAGGCTGTGGTACAAAGTATTCCGAAATCCCTTTCTGACTATAGAGTATAGGTTTTTGGGGGGCACTGGAATTGGCAAAGATTCGTTGTGAGGAACTGATCTTAGAGCTGAAGGAATTTAAGATACTGAATTGTATGTTTACTTTTGCTGGCAAACCTGACGGTGGAAATCACACAAAAGTAACAGCGAGGTTCGCTCCACACTATGGGCACAACAAAGGGTATAGATTTACGGGTACCTTTAAGGCATTTGGTCAAGCAACTGTAACCCGTAGTGTAGCAAATTTTTGAAGTCCAATCCTTATCCTGATTGCCGACTTGTCAATGATAGGAAGTTTCGTTGCGCTTTTAAAGACAATTCTCCGCAAACATACCAGAAGCTATTGGGATGATTTTTACACTCGCATGGCATATAAATATTAAACAGTAAATCAATGCTTGATATTACTCCCAATGATTTACACAACTTCGAAACACAAAATTCCTGTCTAGAACATCGATGTTGATGTGTGATGGAAGATTAGGAAACCATGTAGGACTATAATGACGAAAGCAAGGCAGGTTTTAACTTGTTAAAACAAAACAATTCCTGTGCAAGCCAGTTCTGTTCACGCGAGGTATTGAAAATGCCTCAAAATCAAATTATTATCGAAAAGTGATAAAAGCAGAGACGGAGCACCCACAAAAATGGTGGGAGGCGGGGCAAAACGGGTGTCTTATTCGGATTCAGGAGATCATTTTACATAAAAATCAGCAGGAATGGTGTCAAGGCTGATTTTCATGCAGATTAGTGTAATTTATTTAAAAATTGACACGACATTAAGGCCAGTCTCCCTCTTATTTTCCGGTTTTAATTTTATCATTTGATATTCTACAAGGGAGGATTCAGGATTATTTTCCGGGGGGGGGGGGGAGCTACAAAGGGGCATACAGGCAAAAAATGTTTTCCAGGATTTATTTTTGGGGGGCACAAGAGGCAGACGGACAAAAACTGTTATTCAGGATTTATTTCTGGGAGTACAAAGGGCCGACGGGCAAAAAATATTTTCATTTTTGCGATCAACAAACTACATACAACAGGACTGTAAGAACTAAACTTGCAATATTAATATAGAGGTTTATTAGAACGAAAACGATAGAAAAATTACATATTTAATAAAGACAGTTTTCTTTTGGTTCCTTTTTAACCGACTCTGGGTTGAGGGTACGTGCCCCCGTGTATTATCCTTCTGTCATTGTTATTAAGGGTCGTATTTTTTCTTTGCATCTATCACCGTCTTACTTTTACCTTACTTACTTCTGAATCACTTATTGACATATTCTACTGAAGGTAAAAAAAGATGGAAAAGAAGAAGAATACCACGCCGTAGCAAAATGCATCCCATTAGACCGCGAAACTCAAGAACTGTTTGACATTCAAAAAACATTCAAAGCAGAAATAGCTTGGTATACTACAGTAATACCAGCTTTAAAAAAATTCCAACAGGACCATGGAGTAGAGAAAGGAATAGATTTTTTTCAACCGTTCTATGGGGCGAGAATAAGTTTAGATCCTACATCCGAAAAAGTGGATTTAGATGGAGTAATTTTGACTCAAAATCTGAAATATTTAGGTAAGAATTAAATTAATACAAATGAATTTGAAAGAAATACCAAGAAATAGTCTAATCGGAAATTTTTTTTTTCAAAATTACTTGAGGATTTTTTAGAAATTTCATAATTTCTTTAAATACACGTTACAGCCAAATTCACAAAGAAAATTTAAGCTTTAAAGCCAATCTAGTTGCAATGAAAAATAGATCTTCTAGTCGATGAGTTTTGTTTTGCTTATGATTTTCTCATAATTTATATTACATATGTCAACAAATAAACGCTTATATAAGGCTAAGAACATAGAGATAAAGTCTTGAAATATGTAAGAGAAATAGTTGTATCCCGAAAATAAATATAATTCTCCATTTTTAACGGTTCAGTAGTAAAAGAAAATTACTTTTTTATGCTGCATTCTTAGGGTTTAAAACTTGCTTGACTTATTGTTAATCTTGTCAGTTTAAACACTCTGCCATCAATTTAGAACGGTTTTAAGGTTAGACCATGATTGTGAATTAGGAAGTTAATGTTTTTGGCATCTTCAGAATTGTACAGTATTTTTGAAATATTTTTTTTAATTTTCTTTTTTAGATTTGTACCAAAATTTTCAAGACTTCTAATTTTTCGACATTTGAATAAAATCGAAAGTTAGCGGACTTTATCGGAAATTCTTGGAAGTTCCGGACTTTTTTGGCATTTCTTATGATTTTTCAAAATAATTTGAGGATTTACCAAAAATTTCAAATATTTTTTAAATATAACAGCAACTTTAATGCCTACGAATTTTCAAGATTTTACGAGATTTCCGAGGCTTTCAGAATTTTTGGAGGATTTTTAGAAGTTTTAGACGGAATTTCCGTAACTTTGAAAGATTTCTCGGTATCGTCATAAAATTTCCTGATTTTCCCAGGATTTTTATGGATTCATCCGGATTTTTACAGATTTTTGTGGATTCTTTCAGATATTATTAGATTTTTGGTAACTTTCAGGAAATTCAAGGAATTTTAATATTACTTTTTGAGATAGGCGGAGAACGCATTACATTCTTACAGATAAAAAAATTACTCGAACATTACTCGTGTATAAAGGACGCCCTAAAAAATTGGGAATAGGTGTACTAAATTTCAATTATAGAAACAAACTTAGAAAAACTAATATTTTCTTTTAATTTTAGGGTATCACAATGAAGATCGTCACACTGGCTTTAATCTTCCCACAACGTATAATATCCTCAGAGACCTGGCAACTTTTCATGCTGTGCCTCTAGCTATGCGAGTTCAAAATCCAGAACTTTTCAATAAACAAATTAAGCCCCATTTATCGATATTTTCTACGCTGGATGAAGAAGTGAAAAAAGGATTTAATAAACCACTATATAAGGTCTTTGACCAAATTCCCGAATGTCAGATATACATGGATAGGATAAGAAAGTATATAGAAGGAGCAAATTTGATTGGACCTTGTCCGGTAAGAGAACCATGGGTCACTGTAGCTCATTTGGACTTCTGTGTAGACAATATAATGGTTACTGGAGGGGAACATTCAAAAACAATGATTCTAGATTTCCAGTTTCCTTATATTGGCGGTCCTGCAGCTGATTTGGTTTTCTTTTTACTCACTTCGGTAAAACTTGATGAGGTTCAAGAAAAATACGATGATTTTGTTAAATTTTATTATGATCAATTCATTAAAAATCTCAAAGAACTCAACGTTCCAATCGATGATTATTCGTTCAAAGGTCTGCTTGAAGAAATTAGTACGGAAGTAAAAATTGATGAGCTGGCTCATAGCTTAAATCACACTTATATGGCGATGAATGACAGAGGAAAATCAGATTGCGATTCCTCCGATGAAAATTTTAAAGTGGAAAACTTCAATGAAGAGGAGATTGTTATAAATCAAAGACAAATTGAAAGGTTTCGATGGATTGCTACCCATGCTGTCAAGAAAAATTGGATATGAATTCCATAGATTTTAAATTTTTATATTGTTTATTTTTTATGTTATTGTTCAACATTAAAAAAAAATATATTTTATTCTTTTTAATTAAAGGCAGGTGTTTAAAATTTGCGTGTCCACTTGGTAGCCTACATTTTTTCCTAATCACTTCTCAAGTTTACTTTTAGCTGAAAGCATATGCCCTTAAAGCTTACTACGATACCTATAAGGGTTCCTGGCTGGCTATGGAACCCTACTACCAAATATAGCCGACTCAATAATTGACAGACGAAAATGGCTCGCGAGACACTCTTTACAAAGGTTTGTTTATTGACGTATATAATACAAATTATAATAATATCATAAGCAAAGTAAAATTTATTAACAAAAAGGTCTGAGTTCTGGGACTTTTGATAAATTATAAAAGCAACTAACAAGCACAAAAAATGCCAAATGAGAAACCAAAACAACGAATGGATGTACTCCAGGATTAATTCCGAATCATATATATATATATATATATATATATATATATATATATATATATATATATATATATATATATATATATATATATACGGACAAAGACCGTTGAAAAATATTATTCTCATGTTAAAAAGTGCGGAGAATTCCAAGATCATGACAAAATTCCGGGTCCGAAAAATGACGACAGCGCTGTTTCGTACTATTATGGGACTCATGCTGATGCCAGAGAATGCGGATTCTATCCTTAGAGTAGCACATTTCGTGTGTCGAGTTTTGATATATTCGTTTTTTAATTTATCGTCGCGCTATCACATGGCGGTTTTATACAACATTGTTGATATGTGCAGTTCTTGTGTTATTGAGTGAGCCATCGAGATGTCGCTACTGTGTCTTATTTACTATTTTTCAACCGTGAAATCTGTTTATAGGACACAGATGCGAGATGATGGTTTGTACTGAATGCAATGGCCTGATGAGCTCCATAATAGGGCGAAGCAGCACTGTTGTCAATTTTCGGACCCGGAGTTTTGCCATTATCTTGGAATTCTCCGGACTTTTTAATATGAGAGTAATATTTATCAACGATCTTTATCCGCATAGCCGAGAATTTCCTATTTTATTATATATATATATATATATATATATATATATATATATATATATATATATATATATATATATATATATATATATATAATAGCGTGACCAGCAGAAATTGCGTAGCATATGGGAAAATTTTTTATCTTTGAATTTAATTAATTTGTTTTATCCTGGAAAAGTTCTACATATCCCCAAACCAAAATAACACCAATCAAATCCGGTAAAAGTTTTATGTTATACAAGGGAGAATCAAAAATTTTAAATTAAGAATAAAGTACCCCAATTTTCAGTTTTGAAAATATTTTTATAAAAAAATGTTGCTTCAACTTAACAGTTAAATCCAATTATAGAATTTTGCTCATTTTTGATAAAAATAGGATTTAATCGTTTTTGTTTCTGGGTTGCCCTGTATAAAAAAGAAGATCCCAGTCACATATTACGCAAATACTATTTTCTGTAGACTATGTTAGTGAAAATCGTAAATATTGTATCAGATTAGTTAGTTTCAGAAATATTATGGTATTTAAAAATATTAACCTAAAAATATTAAGCATTTTTGTCGCACATCGTATTTTGTTTTTAAGGAATCAAAATAATCTAATCTAACTGATATTATAAAAAAATTGAAAAATAAAAAATATTTTTTGTATGTATTTTATTTGCCACCAGAATAAAATTCAAAATAATTTTGGACAAAAAGCGTATTTTTCATTTATAATACATAGAAACTTAACTTTATATTATCCTTTTCACGATCAATACTAGTATAGCTAAGATCATAATATCTATGAAAACAAGTGAAAAAAAGGAATTAAGTATATGTCATCTATTTGGTTGTATTGGCAAAATAGAAGCTAAAAATTTAAATGCCGCTAGATATTTAGAATTCTTGCGCCATCAATTTATATTTAAGAGAAAATATTTATTTTCAACAAGATGATGCTTATATCCATAGCACCTTACAAGTTCGAGAATAGCTAAATCGACAATTCCCCAACAAATTGATCAAACGTTTTCAGAAAATCCGTGGCCTTCAAGATCACCGGACTTTACCTCATTCGACTTTTTTCTCTGAGGATACTTAAAAAACCAAGTATATAAATAACGGCCTTTTAGAAATTTTGAATAGGTGAAAAATGTTATTAGACACTGTATAGTTCAAATTAATTCTGTTGTTTTAAGGAATGTAATAAGAGAATTCAACATAAGAACAATAAAATGAATAGAAAATGGAAGACACGTAAAAATGTGAAGTTATCATTGTTAATGAAAATAGTTTTATTTAATAGTTTTGTCCACTGTCGATTTATAGTTATCAGTTAAATTATCCTCAAAATTAATTTGAAAAATAAAAATTACTATATTGATCACGATTAAGACCTGAATAAAAAAAGGAGTTTTAGAAATAAATATACTATTATGAAGGTATGAATTAAAGTGTTTTAGAAAATTATAGTTAGAAAAATTTTTTTGATTCCTCAAAAAATAAAATAAATAATATATTTTTGTTTTTATTTTCAAATGCCATACTATTTCTGAAACTCATTAATCTGAAATAGTATTTACACTTTTGTCTAACAAAGTCAACAGTAAGTAGAATTTATGTACTATTGTTGGATGCAATCTACTTTTTATACAGAGTTATTCAGAAAAAATGGTTTGATCTTATTTTTTGTAAAAGTGAATAAAATTTAATAATTGCATACAACTATTATATAAATAGCATCTCTTAATAAAAATATTTTTTAAAGTGTAACATACGGGTACTTTACTCTTAGCGCAATTTCAAATTTTAACTTTCCCTCGTCTACTATAAGAGTTCCGCCAGATTTGATGGGTCCTCTTTTGATTGGGGACATGCAGAACTTTTTCGAAATAAAATAAAATAAATTCATTAAATTCGAAGATAAACATTTTTCCCATGAGCTTTGCACTTTCCGCCGTCACACACACACATCCATATATATATATATATATATATATATATATATATATATATATATATATATATATATATATGTATATAAAGGGTGTTTTTTATAGAAGTATAGAACTTTTAAATGAAATAAAACAAAGATGAATTTTTTAAATTGACATGAAATTTACTTTATTCGAAAGATAACCTTCTGGCATTATAATTTAAATATGACTTCTGGCATATGACCGCCACGGCTGGCGCGGACGTAGTCTAATCTGGAGGTCCAATTTTCGATGACTTTTTCCAACATTTGTGGCCGTATATCGGCAATAACGCGGCGAATGTTGTCCTCCAAGTGATCAATCGTTTCGGGCTTATCGGCGTAGACTAGCGACTTCACATATCCCCACAGAAAATAGTCTAGCGGCGTTAAGTCGCACGATCTTGGAGGCCAATTCACGGGTCCGAAACGTGTAACTATGCGGTTACCAAACGTTTCCTTCAATAAATCAATTGTGGCACGAGCTGCGTGACATGTTGCGCTATCTTGTTGAAACCACAGCTCCTGCACATCATGATTGTTCAATTGATGAACGAAAAAGTCAGTAATCATGGCTCTATAGCGGTCACCATTGACTGTAACGTTCTGACCAGCATCGTTTTTAAAGAAGTACGGACCAATGATTCCACCAGCTCATAAAGCACACCAAACAGTCAGTTTTTCTGGATGTAACGGTGTCTCAACATACACTTGAGGATTATCATCACTCCAAATACGGCAGTTTTGTTTATTGACGTATCCATTCAAACAAAAGTGAGCTTCATCGCTAAACAAAATTCGCTTATGAAAATCGGGATCAACGGCAATCTTGTTTTGGGCCCATTCACCGAATCTACGCCTTGCTAGGTGATCCTGTGGCTTCAATTCTTGCACGAGTTAGATTTTCTAAGCACGCAAACCAAGATCTTTCCGCAAAATCTTCCATAAAGTGAATGGACACATATCCAATTCCTGTGCAAGATGACGGATATACTGATTCGGGTCTTCCTCTACACTCCTACAGCAGCAATGACTTCTTCTGTACGCACTGTACGACGTCTCTGTGGATGCGTATTATCATTTAGAGTAAACCTGGTGCGAAAACGTTCCATAGTTAATCGAATTAATTGCTCTGATGGACGATTATGTTGACCGTAATATGGACGTAGTGCGCGATACGTATTTCGAACAGAACCATGATTTTCAAAATAAATTTGCACAATTTGGAAGCGTTGTTGAGGCGTCAGTCTATTTATGTTAAAATGCCAAACCAAACTAAACATAAATCATTTGACAGCTGACAAAATGGCCGCCAGTTAAAAAAGTGTTTCAGGAAGGGAACATGTGATTCAGTATTAATCAGGGAATACATCAGTTCATTCGTTTGATTTCTTGTAGTTACAGTTTCGCCAAAATCTCATTTGGCATCTTCTGTGCCGCCGTTAGTGTCAATTTAAGAGTGGCATGCGTGTCGGCACAATGGTCACATTTAAAGAGAGTTTTCCAAATAGAAGGAAGATTAAGTGCATCATCTCTCTTAAGCAAAGTGTCGTTCTTTTCAATTTCGATGGATTCACGAATCAATATTGCCTTGTAGTGTTCTATATTAGCGACTTGCTGGCAGGTGTCAAAATCAATTTTGTGTCCTGTCTCGTGCTGGTGTTGAAAAAGTGCCGATGTGGTCTGTTTGTTTGTTAAACTAAGTTTATGATCTTCTAGTCTCGCTGATATTCTTCTATTGATCTGGCTTATGTATGTTTTATTGCCGGTGTCACATGTGATTTTATGTACGCCTTGATTTTCTAGATTGATTATTTTTTGGATTTCTTAAAGGAGAGCATATAGTTTTGTGTGGTTTGTAGGCTGTGTTATGTTTCCGGAACAATCTGTCGATTCTATCTGTTGTGCCTTTTATGTTAGGAAGTATACCACTTAGTAACGAAACAGATTACAACTCGGCAACGCAACCCCAAACACTGGCAACAGGGCCGATGACGCGCAGCAGGTCTCGCAACGTGATTGGCCAGAACCATTCGGAAAACGTGCGCGTCCGACGTACACACGGGACCGACAGCACCAGAGTTGCGGGCGTCAGTTCAATCGTAGACGCCATACAGTGAGCTTTGAAAATGGTGAATGAGATTTCACCAAAACGTCAGCTGCCCCTACAGTCCTAAGAGGGACTCACCACATACATGGTATGCCCGAAAACCTTCGATTACACACACATACACACACATACATATATATATATATATATATATATATATATATATATATATATTAATTTAAGCTGGATATTATCAATTTAACCAATGTTAAAACTAGATCATGACTTAGTTATAGTTAGCAGTTATCCGAAAGTCTTGAGTTAAACATCTTTATAACTTCAAATTATTAATATATACTGTTGTACAAAAATTCTAATTCGAAATAAAATTTTTTGAAGGATTACTCTGCATAACACTTGCGTTAAAAAAAATTAAACTACATAATACGTTGTCCGTTAAGTATAATAATTTACAAAATAAACTTAAATATGAGAAATGATATCATTTCTATACATCGATAATTCCAAAATAAACTTAAAACCAGGAATCATTATTTTCTGATAAGAAATTAGAGGTTTGATGCAAATGAACGTTAACAAAATTCGAAAACGTTATTATTCAGAACATACAGTATGCCAAAAAGTATTCGTCTGGGTGAGCTATATTCTTCAATTACAATGCGTTCGTAAAATCAATAAAAATATAAATTAGGAAACAACAAAAAATTCTGATAATTTAAATCATTAAATGCTTTGTACCAGAAAGCAGGGCCGGATCCAGGTGAAGGGATGATTGAGTATCCATCCCAAGAGCTTCATATTGAGAAAAACAGAGTCGCCTGCTAGCTGCATTAGGAACGTGGATTTCGCTGAACCCCCCTGATTTTGGTAGCTTGCGCTTAGGGCACACTGAATTAATTCTGTCAACTCACTTTCTCTTGTCTGGATCGGCCCCAGCTCGGAAGAACTGTTAACTTTACTAATTTGAAATGAAGAATATTACGATTTAATGAAAAGAAAATCGTCATAAAAAAATTAACATTAAATGTTATGAACATATGTACCAGAGTGGGTTGATAACTCTCCACCCTGACCAAAAAAACAGCAGTTTTTTGTTTGTTTGTTATTTTTTTATTTTTCAATATAATCTCCACAGAGACTAATACACTTTTCATAATGGTATTCGAATGCAATTATATCAATTTATATTGTAATTCGTCAAGCTCCTAGAAATACCCATTTACAGCATCAATGACTCCTTCTTGCACATAAATCGTTATTTACCGAGCTATATTTTAAGGTTAGTAAATAGCTGATAGTCTCTGGATACTAAATCTGGCGAATAAGGTGGTTGGGGCAGCAATTGGAAATTCAGATCGTTGATTTTAGTCTTTGCAACGCTCGATGAACATACTGGTGTATTGTCCTGATGAAGAGATTTTTTACGCTTTTAATTTTCTCGCTTAAATATTATAATAAGTAGTAATATCTATTGATTCACCCTTTTCACGGTAACCAATAATGATCATTTCATTTGCGTTTCAGAAAACAGTTGTCTTAACCTTATTGGCTGACAAAGTTGTTTTTGTCTTCTTAGAGGATGGTTCATCCGGTCGTTTCTAGTGTTTTGACTGTTTTTTACTTTTAAGAGTGTAGTGATGGTCCTAATTTTATCTACAGTTATAAAATCGGTGTAAAAATTCATTAGGGTTTCGCTTGTACAGAGCCAATTTCTCAGTTGAAATAATTATTCGTTACTTACCATTTTTGCCAGCGCGTTCGCATACGCAGCATTTAACATCTAAACGTCCAAATTATTATGTAATAAATTACCTATACATTCATTTAACATCATAACAGTCTAAGCTATCTCACTTATTTTTAGTCTGCGGTCTCCCAGCAGGATTCTATGTATTATCTATTATCATTTCGAGAGTTGTAGCCTCAACGGAACGTCCGAAGCGTGGATCACTTATGGCCTTTTTAAATTCCTATTATTTTAGCGCTGAATATAACCGAGAAATGTATTTTAATATATAATTAATTTATTGTTTGATCCTAGACGACGTTGACACACGTTTTCTAATTTCTCTAACATAAACCAGCAGAATTGCTAATCTAAAATTTGGTATACAAATCGATCAAAGATAGTAACTACAGTCTTCAATTTGTCTCATTCTGTAATATGTTGGAGTATACCAAAAAATATCCAACACGTGTTTTTTTACGTCTTGAATTTCATTTTTAAGGGATGATAAAAATCCCGAAAGTTCATCACTAAAACATTTTTTTTTATTATAATTTGAAAGGCTGGTTTTTCGTGTAAAATCAATACCCGTCAACTTATGTTATCATATTCATATACA
This sequence comes from Diaprepes abbreviatus, assembly GCA_034092305.1. Lineage (NCBI taxonomy): Eukaryota > Metazoa > Arthropoda > Insecta > Coleoptera > Curculionidae > Diaprepes > Diaprepes abbreviatus. The sequence continues at coordinate 527,055 of JASJET010000080.1, read as the reverse complement.
TCTAACGAGACAACGAAATAAGTAAATTTATACAGTTATTGAATAGATACAACAAAAAAATTACCTGTATAAAAAATGCAAAGCAAATCCTTAGTCAGAGAAGGGCTCTATAAATGCAATTCAGGACGTACAAAAAAATTCGTGTAGTATATTTGTTGATATTATAGAATGAGACAAATCAGAGGCGCACCGTGGTCAGAAAAGTTTGAATGTATTATGTATTCTTGAGTAATTGCATTCCATTCATACTGTGTTGCAAACCAAACCTCTTCTATTGTACTAAAAATTTGATTTCTTCGTTATATATAACCTCTTTGCTGATTTCATATGTGGTTTATTGGATGTAAATCTGGGCTAAACAGTGAACAATTTTGTTTTTGAATCTGAACCGCATAGAGGTAACTAGTCACTCTATCGCTGCATATAGTCGAGTATTATCATGCATTAATACCTATGTTTATATTTTATAGTTGACATATAAAACTTAATGCGATTTGTTATTGGAGTTTTAGTGAAAATTTCCTAATTTAAAACGCTAAAATCTTAACTGTAAATACTGCAGCTAACGTAGAGCTTTGGTACTGATTTGATGGTTGGATGTAAAATTGCTGCTCTGTTTTATATTATAAACTAACTTTTACCCGCGATTTAGACTAAAATTTGGGAAATAAATAATAAAAACAATTGTTATAAACAAAAGTAGTCTTTATTACTCTTGACAATCTCTACGTCTCTGTAAAGTTTAATCGAAATCGGTTCAGCCGCTTCAAAGATTTGTGCCTGTAGACTGAGAGACAAACAGACAGAAAAAAGAGCATAGATCACTCCAGACAACCTCCTCTTCATGTCTGTAAAGTTTAATTGAAAAACAGACAGACACACAACTTTATTTTTATGTATAGATGTATAAATTACACAATAGTAGTAGAATTACATAATATTCACACTTGCAAGGAGGTTTAATACATAAAACGCTCAAAAAAATTGTTAGTAGCCCAATTAAAACATGTTTCTTTGTTTCTTTTTGACCCAACGCCTTTTTAATCTGCCTTGAACGAAATACTTTCTTTTATTCACTCCCTTTAGAAATGATGTAACATGTAACATTATTTTTAGACGAAACAAAAACAAATGAGACCTATATCTGAAGATATAAAAACAATAGAATAATGAAACTGAAAAAATTGGAATCCACTCAAAATTAATTTAAAAATAACCCCTACAATTGCTGCGGTGCGGAGTTTAAAAAAGTGCTAAGAAAAAAGTGAATCTTAAATTTACCCATCATTATTTTATCTTTTACTTTTTTGAGATAATTTTTTCAAGCCGCTTTATTTATTTTTTTGCATAATTTTGCTCTTAAATGACACATTTATTTATTTATTTTAACGTTATACGTGTACGTTATTTTCTACTTTCCACAAATCTCTATTAAATACACAGATAAAGTAAACGCTACAAATATAATAATCGGCTCAATTTCTCTGGAGCAAAACACGAAATTTAAAACAATTTATTTTTAAATTACTCAAAAATTCAAGGTTCAGCTGTATATTCGTTTCTGTTAGTTAATATATTGTGCACAAGCAAACAGAAAATATTACCGTTAAATTGTAATGGCAAACAGAACGAAAATAGAAAATTTGCAGGATCTGATCACGGATAGTATTGGTGGGGAGTTGGTGGAGCAGAAAGCGGAACCGTTGCTGCCTCCGGGAGAAAATTATGGGAGTGTTATGTTTAAAGTGGACTTCAAGGTATTAGAATTAGGTTTAAGAATACTAGAAACGCGGAGTTTTTTTAAATTCTCTTTGTTAAGTTATTTTTAGCTCAAGGAAACAATATTTATTTACGAATTTTCGATTATTTATATATTTTTATTTAGCGGCTTCGAGGAAGGAAACAGTTAAATTCAGGAAAAATTAGGTAATATCATGCCTTTCCACACAATTACCTAGAAATAATAATGAATTTCTATTTAATAAAATAGAAAATACTCTCTACTGATGATCTTTTCAAGTTTTTTAGACACAACATGTTATTTTTAAATAAATATGTTTCGTCTTACAGAGTTTTATCATCAGGGCCAGACGGATTTTAGTCGGGGAGAACACCAAGATTTTATATGTATTTTGATCCCTTTATTACGAATATCGAGTGTGGATTCCCAAAAAATGATCAGGTAATTTGCTATAAACAAAAAAATTGTTAATAAATAAAAAAATTGTTTTTTGTAAAATCAAATATTTACGTGTTACTTGATCGATTCTAAGCAAAAAGTGTCGCTAGTTGGCACTTTTCAATATGAACAACTTTTAATTAAATAAGCATTTTCAAATTCTGCATCAAGCAATTGATAGTTCATGTCAAGAATTATAAGCTGGGATTAATCACAATGAAAACATGTAGTATTTTTTTTTTCTGATGTAGTTGAGAATTTTCTTTGTACAATGTTTTCTGGTAAATGATACATTTGTTAGTATCTATCACATAACTATTAGAGCGCCTCGTTGATAATTGTGTTGGTATTGATTCTTGGCTAAAATTTGCTTTTTAACCTTTCTCAATACTATCTTTATTTAGACCACTATTTGCTCTTTTTAGATTTTCATTTTTAAATTTTAAACTACGGTTTTTTTGTGTATTTATTATTTAAAGCACTCATTGGTCATGTGGTACTTGAACAAATCACTTCTTATATTTAATTAATGTTTATTTAAAGTTGGAACTAAACAAAATATTTCAACTCTAGAATTATATGCATAAAGTTTATAATCCAGTAATTTTGCCTTCTTTGGCTGTTACATACAAGCGCTAAAACACAACGTCCTGGTATAATTATGCAGCTTCGCGTATTTAACGTCTGCCTTGGTCAGTAAATTTATGCCTTTATTATTTTCTCGATAAATAACGCACACATCAATCTTCAAAAATAATCTTTTTTAGATTTACCCACATTATTACCTTCAACAACTTGTCTAAAATTGTGAATAATTTACATTTACTTTGAATTTAAAGCAATTCATTGAAATATTAGTTTGTTGTACATTAAATTTGATAAATGGTATCTTAAATTTCAATAATATAACTGAAAATATATTCAAACTTTCTGTACCTTAAAATTAATTCATATGTATTACATTATTACATTATTATTCATGGTATATTGTATGAGATTCCGGAGATGGCGCAACTTGTATTGAATTTTTTATTTAGTATGATATAAGTTGCTTAAAGGACTCAATTTTCTTATGATGAGGTTTACATATCTGCCAGTATTGACGGAGACCAATGAGTTTGAACCCGGTCTACGGATGACGGTACACTACCTATGGGAAAAATTTTCACCTTTTCCTGGTAACAGAATAAACGAATATTATTTGACAACTCCGCAAGCTCCGATAACAATAAAAAGCATTTCCTTTTTCAATTTCAAAACAATCCTGACAATTACAATTTTTTCCTGTTCGCCTGACAGGCCTATACAGAACAGATATCAACCCGCCTGCTCTCCAATATAATAATAATAATAACGGAAGTTTCTTATGCTAAAGTATTGTTTAATTTATAATTAAGTGCTTATAATTAATAAATAAAAATAGATATATATATATATATATATATATATATATATATATATATATATATATATATATACTTATTAGGTACACCTTATAATACTGCAGTTATTACATGTAAACTCAAAAACTATGCGTCGGACGAAAAAATCACAAAAGACACTTTTTGCTTAGAATCGACCGAGGAACACGAAAGTATTTTTTTTATATTTTGTTTTGCAAAAAAAAAAACAATTTTTTAATTATCAACAATTTTTTTTGTTTATAACTAAAGACCTGACAATTTTTCGGGAATCCGCACTCGATATTCGTAATGAGGGATTAAAAATATATATAAAAAACTTTGGTACAGCCATTTCTCTTCATAGGCTATGAAAACTCACTAGGTTCCCGCACTATCTCTTTTTCTCATGATGTTTTATAAAAAATGAAATATTCACATTTTTCATAAATAATATTTAAGGGTAAGACAAGGTTTTTTTCAATTAAATTAACGGTAAAATCGTAATGTTTAGAATACTAATTTTTTGGTCCCTTCCTCCAATCTAAGATCAGATGACATAATCTCGACACTAATGTGAGTCTAATTTAAAAAGTAATGTAATAACTCATTATTTTATTAAACTAAACCGACTTCAAAACAGTGCTAAATTAATAAGTAGATCTACAACGATTAAATTAATAGCAACACCAAACAACTGATAAACTGATTTATTTATTTCTTTATTCATCCCGTCATAAATATTCAAATTGAACTTTGACATCGTCATAACTTTGAAACATTAAAGACCTATTATGTAAATATACTACAGATAATAATAAAGCAAAAAATAAACATACAAAACAAACGAAATAAATATAGTACGAAAACGAAAACCATTAAAAATTATACACACTTAAAAAATTCAAACAATACAATTTAAAATAATCTATTTAAGAGTTAAAATATATTTGTTTAAAGAATAAAATTGACTGTCAATTAAAACGTTTTGACAAGTTCTTTTAAACGTATTAACATTATTGTCCATAACTATCTCATTCGAAAGAAGGGGAGTGCAGTGCATTGGAATACTTAAAGCAGTATATATGAAGTGAGTTGCGAACAGTACATGCACAGTTCATTCCATCATATATTTTCCTTGTTAGCAGTTGCACAGGTTAAAGAGATTATGACAAAACACAATTTATCCTATTACACCACCTCGGGATGATGTGGATATAACCCCTGCTAATGCATCTTACACGAAGAGATCCGTAAAAGTTGCATAAACATACGTACACTATCCGGCGGGACGTAGGCGAAAATGAGTTCAGTGTTGCATACTTCGTTACGATCTGTCCTTTGCATAAATAGGTACCAGTCGGTAACATGATGAGTCTAGTAAGAGACGAAACATTTACCCCTCTAGCGAGAAGGATGAGTTGTGACTTTCTTCTCGATATGGTAGTAAAGGTAAGCCATAATCTCAATGGTGGTAGAATAGAATAAATTGTATTTTGTTGCAATCTATTTAACCTAACACGCAAAGGATATGATAGAACGAGTAATTATATTTTATTTTAGAGGTATTTACCTGCATTATCCTCGCAAATAAGTTAACACAGACATGTCTGGTTTTAGATTGTCCATATTATATTCTTCATTAAAGTATTTTCGAGTATATATACTACATCTCGTCTAAATAGAGGTCAATATGAATTTCACCCATTAATAGATAAATATATTTGTCGTATTCATTCAAATATTTAAAAATATTTTGGGCGTAAGTTAAAAAAAAATTCTCGTGAATATGAGGATCGGTTAAAAAATTCTTACACAGAACCCTGATGGTATCAAGATGGCGTAAAATTATTGGCCAATAACTTCTTAAAAATCTGTGGACTGAGTACTGATTGTGCGTACAATGGAACAAAAGACCATCGTTGCAGTGGTATATCGATGATATGGTTTTTTAAGATCCCTTAATTAAAAATAAAATTGTTTATATAATTCGGTTTAGTTTCAAATAGTATTTAAAGAGGGTTGAAAGACTTTTAGAAGAGTGTAAAAATTAGAAGAAACTTTACTCATTTAAATCGAAGAAAATATTTTCAAAAATATTACCACCAACATATATAATACAGACGATTATATAATAAAACTGCGATCCTAAAAATGGGAGGAAAACTAAATTTTCTTAACATCCTGTAGATTTCTGTGAATTCCCATAATTTACCAAGAAAGCAAGTGATTATGTTGGATAGAAATATTTTGGTTGAAAAAACGTTAAATAATTCATCTAACTATGCACCTACTTATTTATCTCAGTCTTCTCCATTTTACCTTACTTACTAGGTTACCAGCTGAATCACTAATTGACATATTGAATTATAGGTAAAGAAAGATGGAAAAGAGGAAGAATACCACGCCGTAGCAAAATGTACCCCATTAAACCCCGTAACTCAAGAATTATTTAACATTCAAGAAACATTCAAATCAGAAATAGCCTGGTACACTACAGTAATACCAGCTTACAAAAAGTTTCAACAGGACCATGGAGTAGAGAAACGAATAGACTTCTTTCAACCGTTCTACGGGGCGAGAATAAGTTTAGATCCTACAAGCGATAAAGTGGATTTAGATGGGGTTATTTTGACTAAAAATCTGAAATATTTAGGTAAAGATTAAATTAATATAGAAGAAATTATCATCATTTTTCCAAATTTCTCAAGATTTTTTGGCAGTTTATTATGATTTTTCAAAATTGTTTGATGATATTTCAAAATTTTCGTAGTTACTTAGAATTAAACAGCCAGATTCATAAAGAAGGTTTGACTTCAATTCAATCCAGTTACCATGGAAGTTAAATATTCTAGGATAGTTTTGTCTTGCTTATATTCTCAAAATTTATATCATATATCACTAATAAACACTTATATAGGTATACTAGGAATAAGAACCTAGCGATAAAACCATCAAATAAGTGAGAGAAATAGTTATATCGTTTGTTTGAAGGTTGTAGACAATGTTGAAGATGTTACAAAATAGTGGTTGCCAAAGATTAGGTATCTCAACAATGGATTTACTGAAAATTCCATTATTATTTTTAATAGAAACAGCTTACATTAAAAATAATAATGGAATATTCAGTAAACCCAGTGTTGAGATACATAATCTTTGGCAACCATTACTTTGTAGCATCAAATCATTGAGAGGTATACAGTGAAGAGAAACTGTGCGCTTCAATGGAGACAGTCCTAACTGCGAATTTATAAAACACAAATAAAGACAATGCAAGTCCAACAAACACATTTTAGTGAAGTAGTTATATCCCGAAAATAAAAAAAAATTTCCCTTGTTGTCCGTTCACTAATAAAAGAAAATTATTTTGTTAAGCTTGTATTTTTAGATTTTAAAACGTCCTTGACTCATTGTTGCTTTTGTCAATTTAAACTATTGCTGTCAATTTAGAAGGATTTCAAAAGTTAGACCATGTTAGTGAATTAGGAGGTAAATGTCTATGAAATTTTCGAGATTGCACGGGATTTTTCGAATTTTGTTTTATTTTTTGGGGATTTTAGAATTTTTATCGGAATTTTCGAGACTTCTAATTTATCAACGATTTAATAAAATTTCTTAGAAATATTCGGAAATTAGCAGAATGTTATCATTGTAAAAATTTTTCATGATTTTTCAAAATACTCAAATTATTTTCCAGAAATCTCAAAGATTTTCTTAAATATTTTTGCAAGTCATTATTTAAGGGCTTGTCAAAATTTTTAAAAAATTCTTGGACTTTTCAGGATATGTTTTTATTTTGTTAATAAAATTTTATTACTTAAAAATAGTCCAAGTTAGGATAATTATTAGAAAATTTCTTAAAAAATAGCAAATTTTTTATGCTGTTCTTGACAGAAAATTCTAAAACAATCTGGTTAATTTACAAGATTTCTGGAATTTCTGAAGGAATTTCAAAAATTTTCATTAAAATTTCTTGTAAGAAACAGGTGTACAAATTTTAACTATCGCAACATATTTAGAAAAAACTACTGTTTTCTTTTAATTTTAGGGTATTACAACGAAGATCGTCACATTGGTTTTGATCTTCCCACAACCTATAACGTCCTTAGAGACCTGGCAACTTTTCACGCTGTGCCTCTCGCAATAAGAGTTCTAAATCCAGAACTTTTCGATGAAAAGATTAAGCCCTATTTATCTCTATTTTCTGAGTTGGATGAAGAAGTTAAAAAAGGATTTAATAAACCCATATATATGATAGTTGATCGAATTCCCGAATGTCAACCGTATATGGAGAGGATAAGAAAGTATGTAGAAGAGGCTAATATGTTTGGACCTCGTCCGGTAAGAGAACCATGGGTCACTGTAGCTCACTTGGACTTCTGGATAAATAATATAATGGTTACTGGAGGGGAAAATTCAAAAACAATGATTCTAGATCTTCAAATTCCTTACTTTGGCAGTCCTGCAGCTGATTTGGTTTTCTTTTTACTCACTTCAGTAAAACTTGATGAGGTTCGCGAAAAATACGACGATTTTGTTAAATTTTATTACGATCAATTAATTAAAAACCTCAAAGAACTTCACGTTCCAACAGATGATTACCCGTTCGAAGGTTTGCTTGAAGAAATTAGCACGGAAGTAAAAATTGGAGAGTTTGGTCATAGCTTAGGTCACAGTTATATGATAATGGATGACAAAGGCAAATCAGATTGGGATTCATCCGATGAAAATTTTAAAATGGAACACTTCGAAGAACAGGAATTTGTTGTAAATGAAAGACAAATTGAGAAGTTCAGGTGGATTATTACTCATGCTATCAAAAAGAACTGGATATGAATTTCATATATTCTAAATTATTAAAATGTTTGTTTTTATGTTATGCCGTTAATAAAACATTTAAAAAATTATTTTCTTCTTTTAAATTAAAATTTTTGTTTTAAATTTGTAAGTTCTCTCACGTACTTATTACTGATTATTCGGTATAATTTGTGTAGTGAAACGCTTGATTGTCACAATATCTAATATAATTAATAACAAAGTTTTAAGTAATTTTCATTTTGTTTACCTATTTTCTATATAAAGAATAATGTTAATGTACCCCATAATGATCTAAACATTTCTGCAACACTTTTTTATATTTCGTTACGTTGAGTTTATCATCATCCTTTTGAGATAAAAATTTCTTAACTTTTATTTCTCCTTCATTTGTATATAATAGGACTAAAGAATCGCTTATAATATTTTGTTTAAAATATGTTATTAAAAATTTTCAAACGTTTTAATCCTACTTTAATCTTGCAGTTATCAATTAATTCTGTTAAACTTTTTTGAAGAAATATTGAGTTTGACAAAAACCTACATTCAGCTCCAAGAAAAAGTGACATCAAATACAGCATTATCATTTTCAAGGCCTCCAGCCTTAGAAACGAAATGTCTGTGTGAACTTCATCGTGTATTTTACATTCTGCACAAAATACTGTGCAAACCGAGACGTTTTTTAGTAGTTATATTCATCAAATCAAGAGCATTTTTGCAAATGCAACAATTTGAATTTGTTAACATGTGAGTCACATTTATGATACCCAATCCTTTTTTTAAACTACTTTTTTGATATCCAGTTTTTTCTTAATGCCATGACTGCTGCATATTATATTTCTTTGGAACCGACCCTCTTCTTACAAAACCTTCCGTTCGATTTTCAATATCGATTCAACTTATTATTTACACAACAGTGACACGGACATGCTCGGCCCACGTCGGGTACAAGCAGTGTTGCCGAATCACCACTTCGTTATTCATACACGGATGGCTATACAAGAAGTTATAGTCAGCGTGAAAAGTTCAGGATCAAAGTAAAAGGGTGAGTTATACAAAAGAGCATTGAATCGCACATGATACTTGTGGCTACGATTACAACCGATGAACTATATTAAAGAGCGTATTTTTCCAGATCTGTGGAAGGAACTAAAAATCTGTCTGATGTCCAACGATAATACTCAATTTTGCAAAGGTACGGACACGTTCGGCCCACGTCGGGTACAAGCAGCATTGCGGATTTACCGCTTCATTATTCATACACGGATGGCTATATAAGAACGTATAGTCAGCGTGAAAAGGTCAGGACCAAAGTAAGGGGGCGTGTTATACAGAAGAGCATTGAATCGCCCGTGATACTTTTGACTACGATTACAACCGATGAGCTATATTAAAGAGCATATTTTCCCACATCTGTAGAGGGAATCAAAGATCTGTCTGATATTCAAGCGATGATGCGCAATTTTATAAAGGTATTTAAGCGAGTCTTTCAGAAACAACTATCCTTTTACATGGCGCCTCTTATGATGTGACCAACCTTTACACTATTGCGTAAAATTTTTTCCAATGTATCTAATTGAGTTGGTCATCCCGTTTTACTTTCTTAATTCTCGAATTTTGATGTTAATGACAATCTTAATAAATTTTTTAAAACGCTCTCAATATGTAGTAACGTGATCATAGATCGAAAATTTTGTAGTTCCCGCCCTGTTTTCCAGGGGTCGATTTTAGGCTTCTTATTTTTTGACGTTTTTATTAATTTTGTCACTTGTCGCTTAAATTACAACTAATTTTTTATGGACAATTTAAACATTTTCCGGGACACCAGGAACCTTTGTGATTTCTTGAACCTTAAACTGGACCGCGTTAATCTAAAAAATAAACTGCCTTTAAACCTAACTAAATATAATGCTGTATCCTCAAGAATTAAAACCCCATACTACGTGATTATAAAGTCAACGGTACTTTTTTTAAGGCGGGTTGACTACATTAAAAACCTGGAATTCATGTTTGACTTGAGGTTGCCCTTTCTAGTAGCAAGTTAGAATATAGCTCATCTATCTGGCATCCGTATTCCATGTACAGTTTAAATAATTAGTGAAAATTCAATATCATCTCTTAAGATCCTTCAGCTCTAAAACGAATCGATTCTATCCACAGGGTAATAATCCTCATGTATACACTGATTAATAAGAAAATTTTTGCACCTGATCTGCTTTTTTGCCTAAAACCAGGACCAATGTACTAGAATTCTCCCCAGGATACTGAATGGGTTCGCTTTATGATCGCGTAAAAAACAAATCTGATATATTTAACAGCAATTATTCTATTACCAAATCGATTTGATATAAATGTTTATGATTGATTTATAAGCTATTTCACACTTATGGAACTCTATGTATTATGTATTTAATAGAATTAATACATAATAAGTAACACTGTTCTATCTCCTGCTCAATAATAGGGATTTTTGATCCTGTAGGGAAATGTAATTTAAAAAGTAACTGCAATAAATTACAGTTTTGAGTTGATGTCTTTATAACAACACATGCTGGAAATTCTTAATATCCTTAAATATTTGAAAATTACACTATTTTACAGCCAATTTGCGATTGTAAAGTAAAAGGCAGTCTTTGGTGAAGTTTTGATCTCTAAAAACTTATTAACATGCAAGATTTTTGAGTTATGCCTTTCTCCATAAGTTAGGGAAATTGTGCAAAATCTGACAATATCACGTGGGAGTGTCTAAGGATGACAAATCAACCACGAAGTCTCAACTCCTTAGGGCTCAAAATAATGAAAGTATTCATTTAAGCCCATATAATTCCAAATTTCACTCCGCCGCATAGCCGAATCTACTTATAGATGGCCCCCTGTATACGAGAAGTAAACCGTCGCTTTTCGAACTTCCGATATTCGATGTTTCTAGCCAATGATTGACAAGCCAATAGTAAAAGCCTTGTATTAGTGTTAACTTTCTGTTGAATAAAGTTAATTGACGCCTCTGAACCGACGTACGCGAGAGTACAAAAATGTCTAAAGTGCAGAAACGTGGCTGTGTTAACCCCACGGATAATTTTTGCTTCATATGTGGTCAGTTTACTTGTAAATCGCAAAAAATGATAATTAAGATGACCAAAGTAGCTTATCATAAGTATTGTGGATGTCTTGCTGGCGATCAAGATCGGGACTGGGTTCCTCACATATGTTGCCAAACCTGTGCAGCAAATCTAAGTAACTGGTTAAATGGCAAACGCTCTTCTATGCCTTTTGCAGTTCCAACGATTTGGTGAGAACCAAGAAATCATTTTAACGACTGTTATTTTTGCATGACAAAAGTGTTTGGTTTTGCAAGAAAGAGAAACATAATATTAAATATCCGGATATTCCTTCAGCAATGGCGTCCTCGACAAAAAGGGAGGAAGATTTAGAAATGTATGATGATAGGGCAAAACCCGGTATCAGAAAAAGGACGATTCGTATTTTCCGGAAAGTGAAGGAAAGCACTCCATTTAATAGAACAACCTCAATTAAATGATCTAGTTCGGGACCCTCCACTTATCCAGATAGCAGAATGGCGCTTATTTATAGATTCCTCTAAAATAAGTTTAAAAGCAGTTCTGCTCCATAATGACAACAAAGGACCTTCTATTTCTCCTGCACATGCAGTTGAGATGATGGAAACATACGCAAGTATGTCACTTATTCTAAATGCAATAAGTTATAATAGGTATAAGTGACAAATATGTGGTGACCTAAAAGTCATGGGACTGTTACTAGGGTTTCAGAGTGGGTTTACAAAGTACTGCTGTTTCCTTTATCTTTGGGACAGTAGAGCAAGATTAAAAATTTCGTTAAAGCATTAGATAAAGGAGATGCATTTAAATACCTTAAACAAATTTTTCCTAAACTAAGTAAAGCTAAGCTTAAAGAAGGAATATTTGTTAAACCGCAAATAAGAGAAATAGTAAGGGATCAACAGTTTAATCAAAAATTAAGTGATGTGAGAATTCACAATCAGGATGCCTCAAACTCCCACGAACAGCCGTTATAACATCAGTCGCAATTTTTTTTGTATTTGTTGACTAGTATTATTCTAGACCAAAAATTCTAATTCGAAATCAACTTTTTTGAAGGATTTAGTGTGCATGCTACTTGCATTCGTAAAAATTTTACTACATATTTCGTAGTCTACTAAGTATAGTAATTTAAAAATTATTTCATAGCACTAAGATAAATCGATAATTCACAAAAAAAAAACTTATCACTAGAAATTATTTTCTAATCTAAAATTAGAGACATACTGCAAAATGGACTTAACCGACTCCGAAAAAGTTCTTATTCAGAATACAGTATGCCTAAAAGATATTTGTCGTGGGCATTTCTAAAATCGATAAAAATACAAATTCTCTTTTCCACTCCGTTTTAAAGAACTTTCACGCGTTTTTTAATATTCTTACTAGACCAGACAAAGACAAATGAAACACGAATCAAAAAGTATGAGAACGATACTATAAAGATACTGAAAAAATACCAATTCATCCAGAATTAATTTCAACATAATCTCTGTTATTATTGCGGCGCGAAGTCCAAAAAAGTACCAAATTAAAAGTAAATCTTAAATTTAACAATCATTACGTCATATTTCATTTTTTTGGGACAATTTTTCAAGAAGCTTGATTTTTTTCCATAATTTTGATCACACATACTTATGTGTTTATTTTAAAGTTACATTTTCTACACATCTCTATTAATTACACAAGTAAAGTGGTACGTACATCTATAATAATCAGTTTCAATTTCTCTGGAGCAAAACAAGATTACTCAAATAATACCCAAGATTCAACTGTATCCCGTCTTTATTAGTATTTTTCACATAATATATTGTGCCCAAGCAAACAGAACATAGTACTATTAAATTATAATGGCCAACAGAACGAAAATAGAAAATTTGCAGGATCTGATCAAGGATAGTATTGGAGGGGCGTTAGTGGAGCAGAAAGCGGAATTGTTGCTACCTCCGGGAGAAAATTATGGAAGTGTTATGTACAAAGTTGACTTTAAGGTATATTTTAGAATACAACGATATATTATCAAATTCAATTTTTAAAATTATCTATGTATACCATATTATGCTTAGCTTAAGGAAAAAATACTTTTTCGATATAATGCCTACTGATAATGTTATCACACAAGTACTTGAAAAAAAAAAAGAATTTTTGCATGTCAAGTTTTATTTTTTATTTTTAACATATTAAATCCTAAATACAATCACTTCTTCTTCTTCTTCTTCTTCTTCTAGGTAGAACCAAGTTCTGTTATCTACACAATGCCTCATCGATCCTCGTTTGAAGTCGAAATCCAGCTGTCTCTCCATTTTTGGGGGGCCATCCAGGCGGCCGTTTGGTGTTTGGTTTCTCTCTCATCTCAAGGTTTTTGCTAGTCTGTCATCGTCCATTCGTTCCACGTGATCTCTCCACTGCCTACGACGGTTTCGAACCCACTTCACAACATCCCCCACTCCGCTGTCCTCGCGTATTTTTGCGTTTCTTATTCTATCTCTTAAACTTGTTCCCGTGATCATTCTCAGCGTTTTCATTTCTGTGGATCTCATAATTTGTTTTGTCTTTGTTGTTTCATTTCTTGTTTCTGCGCCGTAGGTCAGTATCGGTCTTACACAAACCTTGTAAATTCTTGCTTTGCTCTCAACCATCATATGTTTATTGTTCCAGATTATGTCTCTTAGTTGGCCTGATATCATGGCCGCTTTGTTGGCTTGTGTGCGTACTTCTTCCGTTACTGCCCTGTTACTTGTTATATGTGCTCCCAGGTATTTAAACTTCCCAACCTGTTCCATACGTTTGTCATCAACCATTAGTTTGCATCTTACCGGTTCTTTTGCTATTACCATTGCTTTGGTTTTCTCTACAGATATTTTCATATTATACTGTTTGGCTGTTGAGATGGAAAAGCATTCTTTGTAAGTTGTCCTCGCTATCTGCTGTCAAGGCAACATCGTCTGCAAAACATATAATCTGAACGGTGTTGTGTCCCATTGGGTACCCAATATTTGTGCTTTTTACCTCATCAATGATTTTATCCATGATTACATTGAAAAGTGTTGGACTTAGGCTATCACCCTGTCTTATTCCTATGGATAGTGGGATTTCCTCTATTAGAGTGTTATTTGTTTTAATTACCATGGTGTTTTTGGAATTCAGTTCGTATATACAATCACATTCATTATAAATAAATCATAACCCAATGAATTTAAAACAAACTACTTACTCTTAGTTTTATAAAAAAAAATTCTTATCGCGTTTTTATTATATCGTTTTGGGGGTAAAACCATTGTACATTTTTTGGCCCCTCCTGCAATCTAAAATCCAAAAGATAGGCCATAATATAGTATAGATACGAGGGCAAAATTTAAGAAATATAGTAAAAATAATAATAAATTATTTTTTGAATAAATGAAACTGAACTTAAAAAAAGTGCTTAAATAACAATATCATAAAAGAGTAATTAATTCATTTTTCACGATTTCCTGTAGATTTCTGTGAACGTCAATTCTCACGATTTAACAAGAAAGTAATTATGTTAGATAGAAATACTTTGTTGCATAATGTTAATAAAAGGGTGACATTAAGGCTAATACACGTGCCACCTTTCACTTCAAAATTTTAGTATTTGATGCTCTATCTGTATTACCCATATGTCATAGTTATTGAGAATAGTACTTTTACTGTGCATCTATCTAACTCAGTTTTCTCACTTTTACATTGCTTCTGTTTATCTCTAAATTAGTTACTAACTTGTAGGTAAAAATAGATGGAAAAGAAGAAGAATACCACGCTGTAGCAAAATGTACCCCATTGAACCCCGTAACTCAAGAACTATTTAACATTCAAGAAACATTCAAATCAGAAATAGCCTGGTACACTACAGTAATACCGGCTTTAATACAATTTCAGCAGGAGCATGATGTCGAGAAAAGAATAGATTTTTTCCAGCCGTTCTACGGGGCGAGAATAAGTTTAGATCCTACAAGCGAAAAGGTGGATTTAGATGGAGTAATTTTAACTCAAAATCTGAAATACTTAGGTAAGAATTAGATTATTACAAAAAAATTTGAGGGAGGCACGAAGGAAAACTAGAGAGGGATCTTCCAATGAAAGTAGTCGGGAATTTATAACAATTTTTTAGATTTTCGGAATGTTTTAAAATTATTCAATAATCGTAATTTCTGAAAATTTCTAAGGATTATTCCACAATTTTTAGCACGAAGGCAAGAAAAAAGCCAAAGGGGCGTCTCCCGACGGAAGTAGTCGGGATTTTACAACGATTTTTTTAGATTTCAGGAATTTTAAAAATTATTCAAAAATAATCGTAAGGAGGCGGAAAAAAGATCTATATTCTTTGAATCTTTCTGGGTACAAATCCATAGTATCAGATAAAACCATGCGAAAGAATACTGGCAAGAAATACTGAGATTTCAAGTTCGCACCGAATGTCTGTAGAACGTTAATATGGAAAAAATTATTTTCTCATTTAAAACTAACTTACTGTGAATATGCCTTGTATGCAGAGAGAATCCAGGGTTAGATATCAGTTTAAGCATTAATATAAAAACAATGAATGTTGTACTTTTTACACAATTTTTTTTTGATATTTTATAGAACTAATTTTTCAAAAATTAGTTAAAAAGTCGATTTGAAGCACTTGTATCAATAAATAGTTTTCTAGACTCGACTGAGATTTAAAAAGAAACGGTTCTTATTAAGCTAATAAACTTTTATTACTTAGTTAGTACACTGTAAGAATGTGTGCTATTTGAAATTTTTTTCAAAAATATAAGTTTGTATTTCACGTATTTTTATGCAATATTTACAATAATTTAGGAATTTTCGCAGGATTTTAGCTTCTTCGAAAAAAAATAAATAAATTTTCATTAGAATTTGAGATTTTGCGTATAGAATTCGGAAATTTCCAAGATTTTATAAATAATCGCGAATATGTGTACAAAATTTTAACTTGTAAAAATCCCTCTCGGATAAACTAATATTTTCTTTTAATTTTAGGATATCATAATGTAGATCGTCACATTGGTTTCGATCTTTCCACAACTTATAACGTCCTCAGAGACTTGGCAACTTTTCACGCTGTACCTTTAGCCATGAGAGTTCAAAAGCCAGAACTTTTCGAGACAAAAATTAAGCCCCATTTATCTAATTTTTCTGATTTGGACAAAGAGTTGAAAAAAGGATTTAATAAACCACTCTATATGGTATTTGACCAAATTCCCGAGTGTCAGCCATATATGGATAGGATAAGAAAGTATATAGAAGAAGCAAATATCATTGGACCTCGTACATTAAGAGAACCATGGGTCACTGTAATTCATAGGGACTTTTGGTCAAACAATATAATGGTCAATGGGGAAAAATCGAAAACAATGATTCTAGATCTTCAAATTCCTTATATTGGCAGTCCTGCAGCGGATTTAATTTTATTTTTACTCACTTCGGTAAAACATGTTGATGTTAGAGAAAAATACGATGATTTTGTAAAATTCTATTATGATGAATTTATCAAAAACCTCAAAGAACTCAACGTTCCAATCGATGATTATACGTTTGAAAGCCTGCTTGAAGAAATCAGTATGGAAGTAAAAATTGGAGAGTTTGGTCATAGCTTAGGTCATAGTCATATAATAATGGGCGAAAAGGGAAAATCAGCTTGGGATGCTTCTGATGAAAACTTTAAAATGGAAAACTTCAAAGAAGAAGTCATTGTTGTAAATGAAAGACAAATTGAAAAGTTTAGATGGATTGCTACCCAAGCTATTAAAAAAAAATGGATATAAAATTCATATATACTATGGCGCAAAACTGAACCAATAATAACTTAATAATATTACTGATTCCAAGAAGGTAATACTTGCAGTGGAAATTAAAAATAATATGAAAAATTAATTACTAAATAGCATTTATTATCGAGTATTTGGATAAAACAAATTATGAATTACAAATACGAAAATATGAAAAATTATTGAATCACTTTTGCATCAGGCTAAATATCTTAATTGTTACACTTTCTAGGAATTTCTCCATAAGCCTTTACCTTTTTTATCGACTTGTAATCGTTTTATCATACTTTTTACAAGATTTTCACAGTAGTGTGATAAAAAATTTTCCTATTCTTTTTGGAACATTTAACGAACACGGTGAAGAATCATAGTTATTTAATAGAGCATATTTTAATTTTGACCACAAATTTTCGATAGGGTTTAGGTCAGGACCTTGAGCCGACCACTTTAATACCTGGTCCTGAGAATTAAGCCAGTTCTTAACTATTTTATCTGTGGGTTTTGAATCATTGCCTGCTGGAAGGTAACTAAATTTATCGGATGAGGCATATTTTCCACAGTCTCAATTGTATTCTAAAATATCTAGATAAATTGTTTATTCATATTTCCTACTGTTCTGTGAATAGTACCCAGCCCATAAGGCGCTATAGATTTTCAAAGCTTAATGTTGCCGCACCTGTGCTTTACAGTATAAATGAAAGGACTGGACAGAAAAAGACTGGATGAAAATAATTTGGTCAGATGAGACAAAGAACAATCGTTACAACTGATGGTCATCAATGAAAATGAAAAAGGAAGGTGGGCCAGTAAGTCAAACTGAATTTCATTTAAACTATAAAGCACAGGGAAGATAAAATTAAGCGCTGGAGATGTATAACGGCTTATGGGTTGGGTCCTATTCAAAAAATAGTCAGAAATATGAATAAAGAAATACGAGGTTTGTCCCAAAAGTATCGAGCCTACCTTCATATCTCCGCATTGGTGTTATTCTTTATCATCCGGTGAGTAACATCCTTCAAAGTAGTCCCCATTTAATTGAATAACACGTTCTCAACGGTGTTTCCACTTCCTGAAGCATTTCTGGAAGTCAATTTTCGGAATTGTCATCGAACCGGTGTCCTTTGAGCGACATTTTTAATCTGGGAAAGAGCCAGGAGCTACGTCGGGACTGTACGGAGGCTGGCGAAGCTGTACGATTTGGTGCTTTGTTAAATATTGCTGCACAAGGTTCGATGAATGCGGTGGCGTATTGTCGTGGTTAAGCAGCCAATCACCGCTTGTCCAAAGCTATGGTCGTTTTCTTCTGACTGCCTCATGCAATCTTTTCAATACTTCAACGCAGTATTCTTTAGTGATCGTGTGACTTCCCGGAGCATATTCGTGGTGCACAACACCTTCATACTCAAAGAAAACAGTCAACATTGTCTTCATTTTGCTCCGACTTTGACGTGTTTTTTTTGGTGTTGGCGATTCAGAATGCTTCCACTGTGAAGATTGTCGCTTTGTTTCTGAATCATAGCCGTAAACCCATGATTCATCACCAGTAGTAATCTTCTTGAGTATATTTTCATCATTAGAAACCATTTCCAAGTGGTCCTGAGCGATTTCAAGGCGAAGATTCTTCTGCTCTGCCATTAGCAATTTTCGGATGAATTTCGCACTTACGCGAGCCATTGCCAAATTCTTCGTTAAAATTCTCCAAACAGTCGTTTTTGGTATTCCAAGATTACTTTATAGTTCACGTACTGTCAACCGACGATCTCCTTCAATTGCAAGTAGCAGACGCTCGACATTTACTGGTGTTAATGCGCTCGAAGGTCGGCAAGAGCGAGAATCACTGTCAACTGACGTGCGGCCATCTTTAAACCGCTTGTACCACTATTTATTCTTGCTTTACTCATACACTCCTCTCTAAATGCCTTATTCATCATATTAATTGTTTCCGAGCAAATTTTTCCCAGATTAAAGCAAAACTTGATGCAAATTCATTGATCTAATTTTTCCGTCATTTTTTACAATAACAAAATGCGACGAACGAAAAAAAGACACTGTAAACAAACGCACACCGTTCACGAATTAACACGTCCAGTCGGTAACTGCGTACACCAACGAGTTCGTGAAGACTTACTGGTGACGCCCATGCCCCACAGAGGTCGCTCGGAAGTTTTGACGCGGAAATATGAATACAGACTCGATACTTTTGGGACAAACTTCGTATATCTAGATATTCTAAAACACGATTTGATTGAAGCTGTGAATTATATGCCTCATTCGATAAATGAAGCTACCTTTCAGCAGGACAATGATCCAAAATACCCAGCCAAACTAGTAAAGAAAAGGCTTATTTCTCAGGACTTTCAGGTATTACACTGATCAGCACAACGTTCTGACCTAAATTCAATCGAAAATTTATAGTCCAATTAAAACATGCTCTACTAAATAAGTATGATTGTCCACGGTCTTCGTTGAATGTATTATGGGATCAAGTTCAAGGAAAAAATTTCATCAGACTACTGTGAGAATATTATAAAAAGTAGGATAAAATGATTACAAGATATTTAGCCTGGTGCAAAAGTGATTCAACAACTACTCATATATTCGTATTGTAATTCATAACTTGTCATATATCTAAATACTTGATAATAAATGCTATATGACGATTAAATTTTAATATTATTTTCATTTTTCGATACAAGTTCAGTATTGCACCGTGGTGTATATTAAATAATTGATTTTTTTGTTTTTAAAGCTATTGTTAATAAACCTTTGAAAAAACTTTTTGAGCCTTTTCTAATGAAAGACAGATACTGGTATACGGCAATTTTTTGATATCAATGTTATAATTTACAAGAGTATTCTAAAAGACCAGATTTAAAAATTTGATTTAAAAATAATCTAAGCCAGTATAAATGACTACAAAAAATGACAAACTGATTCAAATTTTATGATGCTCAATAAAGTTATTTGAACCTTGCTCTCTCTCTCATGCTATTGACTCGATGAAGGTACAATATTTTAAAAACCTTTCACGAATGGGGCATACGGGGCTATTTACCCATTTTTATCTAAAATTTGCTTTCTAACCACACCCTTCAGGTTAGAATGGCTAATACATTATCAGATACAATAGATCCGGATCCAATACCGTTTATATTCTGATGATATCGTCTTATAATATTACTCGACCAACTCCAAAATAGGCGAAAGGAAAACTCAATTTGTTCGAATTCACGACTTAGTCCAGAGACGTCGTATATTTAGCGCGGAACTATATTTCGTCAAATCATCCCTAGAGCACATCCTTAAGTTTCCTCCAAACAAATGGCTAATTGCATCCGACTGAATAAGCTCTCTTCTATCCATATTCTCATTTCAACCCAAATTTACATTTGCAATAGATTTATTTAACCTTGCCATACGCCATATAGATACCTAGAAATATATGGAAATGTAAAGGTCTATTCACTTACCACATCACCAATAACTAACTACGACAACTCAAATTGCATTCACATCTACAAACACTTATTTCCCGCAATAAACAACATGTTAAAAAGACCGTTGCAAATAGAATGGGACTTCTGGAAGGCAATAGTAGATTAGATGAAATGATTCCAAGATTATTCAGTCAATCAATGTTACAGAATATACCACGTCGAGAACAATCAACAGCATGCCGTTTCATGGTCGGCCACGCTGTAATGACACATTCATACCTGTCAAAAAATGAAAATCCTCCAAAATGCCAAAAATGTAACGATCTGCTCACCGTAAAATATATTTTAATAGAATGTAGATAACGTTCTGCTAATCAACCAAAACTTAACATTTATATAGAACAACTAGATAAATCTTGAAAACAACAAAATTCCAAATTTTCTTAATTATTCTCACTTTCTCCCTTACCACATTAACATATTCGTACGACTCTAATATTAACAACCAGAGAGCGCAAATAGTCCTAGATAATGACGCGCCCAATACTCCAAAGTTCTCTCACTCTCCCCCTTAAAAACGCAAGACTAAAATAAGTCTTTATTAGCAAAAATGGAAAAAATTTTTTATTTTCCAGAGACAACCAGCTTTTCCTCTTTCTAATTTCAAGAATTAATTATCTCTTGGTTTTTGTCCTTTGATCTAGGCGCTCAGTTTTCTATGCATTTTGAGTTGGAGTTGCTGAATCCGAATTTATAACCTTCTTTATCTTTATGAATATCGAGAACATTTAATAAAGCTTTTGTCATTTTCGCGCATCATCAACCATCAAGTCAACAATAAGTTTGGGCGCGTCGGTCACCGCACATCGACTAAGTGTCCTATATACCATTAAACCATCCTAAATTGTTTCCTAATTATTTTCCACCAACTGAGAAAAAAAATAAGAATGGCGCTAATTAGGATTCTTACCACCCTAAAGGTGTTTACACCACTCTAAATTCAGAGCCTGACTCAATTGGGACAAGCGAAGATACTTCTTGGAACCTACAACCAGAAGAGATTCAAACAATGCATAAGCTTAAGTAAAAACCAACTCAAAGTTCCGACAGGAGTCCTGGAAGGGCATTGCCACCTGAAAGGACAACTCAAGAAACTCGGACTAGTAGAAGGAGAAGAGGGCAGATTCTGTGAAGAGGAGGACGAAACCTCTAGTCATATCCTTTCAGAGTGCAGTGCTCTAGAAAACCCCCAGGATGCAGTTTTTGGGAACACACTAAATCGAAGAAGGGGAGCTACCCACCTTGAAGCCGTCCAATATCCCAAGGTTCCTGAAAGAAACAGGACTGGAGAACCTGCTCTAGCCGTTGGGGTAACTCTCACGATTTGACAGCAGTAGGGGGGCACAATAGATCCACCAGGTCACAGTGTAAAGACACCAATTCTACGCACATAACATACATACCATTGGAGCCGCTAAATATATTATGGGCTAAAACGTTAAGTTGAAGAATCATTACTTAATTTTTTTATTATTTAGGGCAATTTTTCATGTTTTCTTATCTTAAATAACCACATGTTTTTTTCACAATTGAACAATATGGACCCCACACAACTCTTCGTGACCCAATTGACGTTAGTAAAAGGGAACTAAAATCGTTGTTGGAAAGTAAATTTATTAAATCGTGGAGAAAAGCTCCTGGAATCAAGTATGTCAAGGAACATATAAGTGGACCTAATGTACGACTTACTAAGGAGTTTCTCTCCTTAGGTAGAAAAGAGCTGCGAATTGTGCTCGTACTGGTGACAAGGCGATGTCACCTGAAAGGCTATCTTTACAAGACTGCTGTTACAGGTGACATGATATGCAGATGGCGTCTGGAGGAAGATAAAACTACTGATCATGTCCTCAAAGAGTTTTGTTACCGGAAGCAGTTAGGTATTTTCATTTAACGAGGCTGCTTGAATTCGCAGAGGAGATCGGCCTCGAAAAACCTGCAGCTATGGTGGAATGTAAAGGGCCCAACGAGGTCTAGGCTTCGATGATAAAGTCTCACCAGCTTTGTTTCATTCATTCATTCATTTACATATTTATTTATTTTAGCGTTACAAATATTTTCTACGTTCCACAGATCTCTATTTATTAAATAGATAAAGTAAGTGCAACATATATAAAAATTAGTTTCAATTTCTCTAGAACAATAAGAGAAATTTAAAAAAATTTATGTTCATGTTACCAAAGTATTTAAGATTCAATTGTATATTTGTTTTTATTAGTTTATAATTTTTCACATAATATATTGACGCCCAAGCAAACAGAAAATAGTACTATTAAATTGCAATGGCAAACAGAACAAAAATTGAAAATTTGCAGGATCTGATCAAGGATAGTATTGGCGGAGAGTTGGTGGAGCAGAAAGCGGAATCGTTGCTGCCTCCAGGAGAAAATTATGGAAGTGTTATGTATAAAGTGGACTTTAAGGTATATTTTTGATTGCACAAATGGAGGAGTTATTTTTTAATTTTCTACAAGATAGGGTTAATTTGAAATCCCAAAATTTATAACCCTTGTTGCAAAATATTAATAATCAAAAAAAAAAAGACAAAAAAAGTCATTTTTAAACGATATTTTTCGATCACATTTCTCTAAGGACTTTCATATTTGGGCAAATAAAACTTTACGTTATAATAAAATAACGTGCTGAATTTGGTTAAAATCGGTTCGATAGTTTTGGCATAATAATTTTGCAATCCAATTTTTTTTCAAAAAATGGAAAATTTTTCAAATTTGATTAAGTTTTAAACCAAAAAGTCATATACTTGAATTTCTTTTCACATATACTAAAGATCTCCAGCTTTCAAACCTTTTTTTAAAAATTAAAATCGGATAATTAGGGCCTGCTGAGGAATTATTTAAAGTTATTGTAAAATTTTTTGCTTATAAACAAATTAAATATCTCCGCGAATCTTCATCAAAAATTTTTTCTGAAAACATGGTTTGAAAGTACTCAGAGAGATGCTTTTATTGAAAAAAAAAAAGTTTAAATTTTGTTAATTGGTTACCGAGATACAAGCTATCAAAGTTTAAGGCGTTTACGACGAATCTCTAAACAATAATTGTTTAAACAAATAAATGAAAAAAAATATTCTGAACTTATTTTATTCGTACAGTATACATAAAAACAAAAAGATAATTTTAAAAAACTATGTAAAAAAAGTTCAGATTTAAGTTATATAAAAAAAAATTTTTTGTTTTTTTTTTTCATTTTTTTTTAAATAAATAAATGTAGTCGTATTTTTTGAGAGGAGGCATATCTAAATTACTGTAATGGACATTATTCTGGCGAGTTTAGTGCAAAAATTAACTTGCTCCCTCTCAAAAGCCGAATCATAACGGATTTTCACAAACAGCCCCAGTCTATAGCTCAAGGAAACAATACTTATTCACGAATATTTTCATTTGTTTATACAATGCGAACGTAGGTACAGTCTGGAATAAAATCATTTATAAAAAACGCCGAGTTTTTTAAAAAAATTTCTCAGATTCGCTTTTTTGGTACGAATTTTTTCCAATATATTAAATTATACAGGGTGACTCTAAAGAAGCTGTGCTATAGTTAATAGTAACCCCCGATTTTGTCTACACTTTTGGACTCCCTGCAAAATATTTTTTCTATTACATGTCCTATACCCGAATGTAACTCAGCGTTTTTTAAATATTGAATTTATTCCAAATTTTAGGTGTTCATTTATTCTGAACATATTAAAAAAATCAAAATTACATTCTTTTGAAGCTTTTTAAAGGTATTTTAGACACACTTTTTTTATTCAACACATTTGTGTCGTCAAGTCTCGACTAATATTAAACAAACTAATCAATCGAATTTTAAAAAATTGGCTGCATCATCTCTCTTTTACTAAGTTTTATAAAAAATTATGTATTCGTATATAATATCCCAGCAATAATTCAGGGTTTGGAGGTAAAAACGAAGCTTTAGCAAAATAATTTCTTGAAAGACTCATCCTACGTAATCTAAAATCAGAGATAACATAATCTAGACACTTATGATGGCATATTTGCAACGTTATATAAAAATGTACTAAACTATTATTTTACGAAATTAAACCGATATCAAAAAAATGTCAAGGTAATAAATAAATTTACATTTATTAAGTTAATTTGTACATTAAACTGTTGTTAATTTATTTTGACCTTTTGATAAGAACTTTGAAGTCGTTTAATTAAAAATAAAATTATTTATTTAATTCTGTTAGGTTTTAATTAATCTTTTAAATGGGTAGAAAAACCTTTAGAAGAAAGTGAAAATAAATGAAACTTTACCTATTTAAATAAAAAAAAATATTGTTAGAATTGACTGGGAGAAACTTTTTGATACGACTTGTATACAAATATTATATATATATATATATATATATATATATATATATATATATATATATATATATATATATATATATATATATATATATATATAAAGAAAAAGCCAAAGGTTTAAGGCACTTTTGTGGGGCTGCAGTCAAAAGGATGGTTGGCCGGAAAAGAAAACTCTTTTTTTGTTAGTCTAGCTTTCGAGAAATTTTATTCCCTTCCTCAGGAGTTCTGCAAAAGAAAGAATAACCTTCCTTAGTTCTATTCCTATGAATAAAAATAAAGATAAAGATCTACCAAAGTGAGTATGTATAAAATGCCAGGTCTTGTTCAACAAATACAGTCATTATCACTTGACAATAAGATCACACAACATGAAAAGATTGTTTTAAAACGCAAAACTAATTTGATTAATTCAGAAAATAATTTTTAAAATACGTGGATGTCGCTGAAACGCCATTTTAATTTAAGAATGACTTTGATTTTTGACAGCGTCCAAGAACAGAGAATCGTTCTGGGAACGGAGGTAACCGTTCTTGAAAAACATGTTATTAAGCGAAAAGGTAACGAAATATGAAATTTATGACTAGAAACTGTAATAACAATCAAAGTAAAATACAATTTTAATATCAAGAACGGCAACCTACACACCCAGTTGGACAAGTGTGATAATAACATTCAGAACAGTTGTAAAAAAGTATCTAAGTGAGAAAATTAAACAGTGGGCGACCGATTTCCATTGATTTCTAGTTGAAATAAGTAATTATAAATTAAGCTAAGGTTCTCCATGTCTCCTCTCTTGTTTATCCTAGCAATATATCGATGAATTATAACGAGTTAATCATATTTCTTGTTACTTCTAGACCTGTATCCACGTATATTCTAGTAGGTTCTATAGGCATATAAATAGAGGTAGGATAAGCGTAGTTTATATCGTTGTATTTGATTAGTGAAGGTACGAGGGATGGTCAAAGAGTAAGTTTCCCTAGCTTGTCATTTCTCTTGTGCGCCATTTGTGGGGCTCGTACCGTACTTAGATTTTCTTCATAGTCTGTTTGAAACAGCAGAACCCGTTCTACCGGTCTAAGATATTTTTCTCATCAGTTCGAGCACGGCAATTATGGAAATTCCTATACAAATCATGTCTGATTGCGAGTTACGTGCAGTTATACGTTTTTAAACTGCAAAAAAATCATAATGGCAACCAAAATCGCCATATAATTCCTAAAACGCAGGGTCAAAGCATGCTTTGGAAAGAACCTGAAGAAAGTGCTCTGGAAAAAGCGATTATGGCTACTATCTTCTGGGATAATATGAGCATTTTACTGATTTTCTAGAGTCAGGTGCTACTATTAATGCAGATAGAGATAGATTTTTGAAGGAAGCCTGCGTGGCAAGCATTTCCTTAGCAATGATCATGTCAAGACCTAGGTAAATTTATCGTTTTGGAAACAGGATATGCTTTTCTTTAAACAAGGATATCAAAAATGTATTGAAGTCGAAGGCGACTACGTAGAAAAATAGTTTAATTTTATAACCTAAAAATTTGTTTTTCTTTTTTTCCTAGCTAGGAAAACTTGCTTTTAGACCTCCCCTCATATTAAGAAGGAGTATTTAAATATAGTCGTGATTTAGTTGTAAAAGTGTCAAGAAGTAGTTAATACAGTATTGAAAGTAATTTAGTGAAAAATGTTGTTTTATTCTGCGAACCCAGTGGGAGATTTTAAGAGATAAAATCAATATTTGCAAAAATATGACCATTAACACACATTATACGAAATACAGACTTTTTTTAAAGGGAACATTACTCCTCTTTTTCAAAGTAATGTTCTAATCTTGTCTATCTCCCCTTTGACTTGTGAACCTGCACAATTAACTACGACCCGAGTATGATATAAATTAAAAACAGCGTCCATACACACAATACACTTTTTATTTCGACACCCAAAATAATGGCGGGAATCGAACCGCACCACGTCGAAGGAAAACCAATCGCTTGGCCACTACATCCACGCTACATCCAGATCAGAATATTATATACTATAAATGGGAGGGAAATTAAATTTTTTAACATCCTGTAGATTTCTGTGAATGCTAATTCTCATAATTAAACAAAGAAGTGAATAATGTTGGATTGAAATATATTTGTTGAATTATGTTAATTAATCCGTTTAAAATATAATAGAGCATCCATTAAAGCCAGTCTCCCAACCATTTTCCAGTTTTAAATTATAACATTTGATATTTTATCTGTGCTACCATCTATCGCAGTCATTAAGAATAAGAAGGTATTTTTTCTGTGCATCTATTCATCACCCATAGTCCCTTCACTTTGATATTACTTACCGTTCAGCCACTGACTATATTGTAGGTAAGAAAAGATGGAAAAGAAAAAGAATACCACGCCGTAGCAAAATGTACGCCCTTAAACCCAGTAACTCAAGAATTATTTAACAGTCAAGAAACATTCAAATCAGAAATTGCCTGGTACACTACAGTAATACCAGCTTTAAAACAGTTTCAACAGGATCATGGGGTAGAAAAAGGAATAGACTTTTTTCAACCTTTCTACGGGGCGAGAATAAGTTTAGATCCTACAAGTGAAAAAGTGGATTTAGATGGAGTAATTTTGACTCAAAATCTCAAATATTTAGGTAAGGATTAAATTATCACAAAAGACTTTGGGAGAGGTAAGAATTTTTAAGATTTTATAAATACATTCAAAACTTCGTAAAAATTATCATAACTCTTCAAAATTTCTCAGGATATTGACAGTTCAGTACTTATCAAAATTGCCAGAGAATATTTAAGAAATTTTAAAGATTTTCTGAATTCATTTCAAACTTCAATGTCTAAAAAATCTTCAGATTAGTTCAGATTTTTGTAAAAATTATGATAACTTTTCAAAATTTTTCAAGATTTTCTGCCAGTCTTGGATACTTTTTAAAATTGCTTGAGAAATAAGAAATTTCAAAAGGGAGATTTTTGCGGATATTTTAAATTTTTTTAAACGATTTTTGACGGGAATTCGAGAATTTGTGGAAATTATAATTTTTTGAAGAAATGTTCCCTATAATCTGAAAAGGATTTTGGAATTTACAAGATTTTATAAAATATTGAATATAGGTGTATACAATTTTATGTAGTGAAAACCCGTAACGAAAACTAAAGTTTTAATTTAATTTTAGGGTATGAGAACGTAGATCGTCACATCGGTTTTGATCTTCCCACTACCTATAATATCCTCAGAGACCTGGCAACTTTTCACGCTGTGCTTCTAGCTATGAGAATTCAAAAGCCAGAAATTTTCGACCAAAAAATTAAGCCCCATTTATCTCTATTTTCTGAATTGGACGAAGAGGTGAAAAAGGGATTTAACAAACCACTATATGCAACATTTGACAAAATTCCAGAATGCCAGTCATATATGGATAAGATAAGAAAATATGTCGACGAAGCAATTTTATATAGACCTCATCCGGTAAGAGAACCATGGGTGACTGTAGTTCATATGGATTTTTGGTCAAACAATATAATGGTTACTGGAGGAGAAAATTCACAAACAATGATTCTGGATCTTCAATTTCCTCATATAGGCAGTCCTGCTACTGATTTAATTTTATTTTTACTCACATCGGTAAAACTTGATGAGGTTCGAGAAAAATACGATGATTTTGTTAAATTTTACTATGACCAATTTATTAAAAACCTAAAAGAACTCAACATTCCAATCGATGATTACCCTTTCGAAGGTCTGCTTGAAGAAATTAGTACGGAAATAAAGATTGGAGAGTTTGGTCATAGCTTAAGTCACAGTCATATGATAATGGCTGATAAGGGAAAATCAGACTTTGATTCTTCCGATGAAAATTTTAAAATGGAAAACTTCGAGAATGAACAAGACATTGTTGTAAATGAAAGACAAATTGAAAAATTTAGATGGATTGCTAGCCATGCCATTAAAAAGAATTGGATATGAAACTCATATATATTAAATTTGTCTTTTTAAAACTAATGTTGTCAATAAACCATTCAAAAAAACATTGTTTAATTTAATGGAAGACTGATTCTGGTAGATGGGAATTTTGGTATAAGTATTCTAATTTAAAAGTGCATTCTAAAAGAGAAAAGTTTGAAATATTCTGTTTAAAAATAATGCAAACCAATATAAATCAGTGGCGGCTTTTCCTTAGCTTTGCAGGTTTGCGTAACCCCAAAAAAATTGTAAATTAAAATTAAAGATATTAATAAATATAAGTACAAATATTTTTTTTTCTACTGATAATTTAATGATTAAATTTAAATCAATTTTTTACCTAAATTATACGCAAACAGCAGTCAGTTATTGAAATAATTTAACTACTTCGCCTAAATGTCAAGAATAATATGTCTGTATTACAGTATTAGGAATTTTTACCTAGATTATACGCGAACAGTAGTGAAATATTAAAATAATTTAACTTACTTCGCCTAAATATCAAGAATAATTTATTTGTATTACAGTATTATGCCTGGAAACGTTATGGCTTTCGTGGTGAGCAATTTTAATGCAATCCATTGGAGCATATATGGAATTGCTTATCTTAAGACTTGGAGATTAATTCGGTCTCATAAGCTTCATCTAGGTTGCAAGTGTACTTGCAATCCTGTGTTTAGTTTGCCTCATAAAATATCCCTCTACTTGAAAAATTTCTCTAATGCAACCACTTCCAGTCCATTTGAATTAAAATTAACAGAAAGTAGAAATAATATTACCTCAAACGACGTTAAGCTCTCTCCTTCGGCTTCAAAACGACGTTAGCTTGATGAATCAGCGGAGTTTTCTCGAGAAGCAAAAGAAGTTTGTGATATAATTATTTGTCAAGCAAAAGAACGATTTAGCTTTATAGGTTACTTGGTAGCAGCCAGTACCGAATGTAGTACATGTTTTCTCGAACAAAAATTTAAGGATACGATTAAAATTTATCCCTTTTTTAACCGACTTCTAAAAGAAGGAGGTTCTCAATTCGTCGACTATGTATTTTTTTATGGATGTAAACCAATTACTCCGAAACGGCGGCACTGATTTTATGTCATGTTCAGGAAGTTGCTGCGGTGGTCCCATATTTTTTGGACGAAATTGGTGCAGAAGAATCCAAGATGGCGCTGACAATATGACGGTCAAAAAAATTAATTTTATCCGATTTTCTCCAAAATTGGTATGAGGGAATTTTCGGGGTCGTACACAGCGAATTTGAAATTATTTTGAAAAAATTCAATATGGTGGATCCAATATGACGGACAAAAAAATTTAATTTTGTCCAATTTTCTCCAAAATTGGTGTGAGGAAGTTTTCGGGGTTGCACATAACAAATCAAAGATATTTTTTAAAAAATTCAATTGCGGATCCAATTGGCGGACAAAATATCGATTTTTTTCCGATTTTCTCCAAAATTGGCGTGAGGAAGTTTTCGAGGTCGCCCATAACGAATCTAAAATTATTTTTAAAAAATTCAATATGACGGACGAAAAAATCAATTTTATTCGATTTTCTTCAAAATTGGTATAAAGGAGTTCTCGGGGTCGCACATAACGAATTTGAAATTATTTTTAAAAAATTCAATATGGCGTATCCAAATTAATTTTGTCCAATTTTTTTCAAAATTGATATGGGGGAGTTTTTGGGATTGCACATTACGAATCTCAAATTATTTTAAAAAAATAAAAATGGTGGATCCAAGATGGCGAATTAGAGATTCTACATCTTTCGATTTTGTCTAAAATCAGTAATGGAGGATTTTTGTTAGTGTTAATTATGAATTTTAAATATTTTTTGAAAAACTTAATCTGACAGATTTAATATGGCGTCCTAAAAACTTTACATTTTTCGATTTTCTCCAAAACTCATATAGGGAGTTTTTCAGGATGTAAATTATGAATTTAAAAATATTTTTTCAGGATTCAATATGGCCAGTCCAATATAGCGGATTCAAAATTTTACATTTTTCGATTTTGTTCAAAGGTGGCACTGAATCGTTTTTGAGGATGTAAAGAGAGAATATAAAATTATTTTAAGAAAATCTAAAATGTTAGACGCAATATGACGGATTAGAAGTTTTAAATTTCGGGATTTCATCCAAAATTGGTACTGGGGGGTGTTGAATGGTTTAGATTTAGATTATATTAAAACGTTAAAATTATTTTTTTGAAATTCAATATGGCGGATTCAATATGGTGGGTTGAAAATTTTAGCTTATTCGCATTTTTTCAGATTTGGTATTAGGGGGTTTTCGGGATCATGTCCTACGAATTGAGGTAAATTTTTTACAACTATTAGGATGATAAGATACAATATAAGGGACTGAAAATTTTATATTTTCCGATTTTATCTAAAATTAACAATGCGGTATTCTCGAGGCGTACACAAACTCAATATGCAGTACACAATATATCGAGCTAAGAAATTTAGGTCTCAAGTTCTTTAAATATCGATATTGAAAAGTTTTGGGGCCTATTCAACCAATTTAAGATTAATTTGAAATTTAAGTTAATGGATTTACTATGACAGACTAAATATTTGTTTGACACAATTTCACTGGTATTTGGAGAATCAAAGAATTTTTAGTGGTTCATTTTAGGGTGATTTACGACTTTGGATAAAATGGGTACTTTTTGCCACCTTGGAATCATTGCGAGGTACACTAATTTCCATTAGTAATTAGTAATTTATGGATATCATAATAAATTCAAAACAAAATCGAAAAATAAAATTTTTATAAAAAATTGAACCGACTTCTAAAAGTGCGCTAAAAAGTGAAAAATAACTATAAATTTTTATATGAAATTGAAATATCTGAAGTCGGCGCCAAATTATTTTAATACACCAGCCGCTACTAATATAAATGACTACAAAAAATGATAAAACTAAAATTCAAATTAAAAAATCTTTATTCTATTATCAAGCCGGCAAAAATAAAAAAATGCATTTATTTTCCAGAGATACTAACTCCTCCTCTTTCCCATTTCAAGGATTATCTCTAGGTTCTTGTCTTTTAGTCAATGCGCCCAGTTTTCTATGTATTTTGAGCTGTTTAATCCGAATATGTAATCTGCTTCTCGAGCAGTTGTTAGAAAAATTTTGTTATTAATAATGCATCTGTATAAACGATTAAAATTAATTAACCATGGTAGATATGATATTTTTTCAAGTACTTTTTTGTACCCTATAAAAAACAATATATCTCTTGATTCATCTCTATAGAATGATTAGAACAGAAAACTTATTGTAAAATAATGACACAGTCTAGAATGTGCGCGCAGTATGCTAACGAGTATGAGTCAACTTTTAATCGCAATTTTTTATCATTTGATGTTTCATTTTAAAGCTAAATGTTTATACTAAGTTAATATGTTGTAACATTTTGCCATAAGTGATTTCAGAACCATCTGAAGAAGGAATTTTAGACTATCACAACATAGATTGTCACATTCGTTTTAATCTTATAAGGTCTTCAAGGAGCTGGCAACTTCACACTGTACCTCTAGCTATTCGGATTCAAAAACCAGAACTTTTCATTAAAAATATAGGCTTCACTTACTGAGTTGGATAAAGAGGTAAAAAAGGGGTTAATCAATTACGATATGGGGCATCTGATCAAATTTCAGAATGTCGGACGTACATAGACCGAGTAAAAAATATGTAGATCTTAGACCTCGTTTACATAGAACAATATTGTAGAAAAACAATTATTTTGGACCTCCAATATCCTTATATTCCCAATCTTATTGCCGATTTAGTTTTGTTTATACTCACTTTGATAAAATTTGACGTTATTCAAGAAAAAAAAAATTGCTTTTGGTCAAACTCTTTGAAACTACCTGGTCTTGGTAGTTCTTGGTTAGTGGATGAAAAGTATCAATAGTAGTAAAGTTGAAAAAACCCATGATTCAAAGATATAGACCACTAAAGCTGCACTATCTGTGTTTGAAAACCTGCACGTATGTTACAGCAACCTTTCTTTATGTCAGTACGAATGACTTCTGCCAATGTTATACAGAAGATCGAGGAAAGGGTTTTCATCTTCAGTGATAAACTTGACCTCGCTTTTAAGGTCCAAGGTCAAGGTCAACTCAAAGTCAAATTGGGATTGAATGATAATCAGTCCTTTTGATGTCCAGAACAATAATGTCCGCCGAGCTTAGAGAGTTGATCGAGCGAAAGATTTTTATCTTTATCTTCGCTGGCGAATTTTACCTCTTGCTCAAGGTCAAATCTCAAGGTCGTTCAAGGTCAAATCTGGTTTAAATAAGTACTTATATATTTTAATCCAAAAACATGAAAATCAGAATGTTGAATATTGGTTAATTAACAATTGTAGAACATCGAGGTTGCTCAACAAATGCTATTAAGATCACATACTCCTAATGTTATTCAAACCATAGTTGAAATAGATAATCGTCTGAGAAGAAATGGCCAAGGGAGACGATTACATCATCGTGACATGCGAGACTTCCCCGTTTCTGACTTGGAATATCTGAAGGATTTAACGGTGGGAATTTATCGAAATAATTTTTCCTCACCTTATATACAACATAAATTCCTGAAAAGAAAGTTATGAAAAAAATTATGAAGAGTTCAACTCGATAAGCACATTAATGAACAAAGCTTTTTGAGAGTTAGGATATTTTCCAATTTTAGAAATGCAACGAAACACCAGATATTTAGTGCCTACAATAATATTCATAATGCCGATCATGCTAATAACCATGAACTAATTACCGGTTATTATTGCACGTTTCAATCTGGAGCCAATGTCACCTGTATTATATGGTTGTTAGGTTATGCATGCAAGTAACATAATATGAAGTATTCAGAAGACTTCCTGCTAAATACAACTCTAGATAGTTGCAACAGATTACAGAAAGCTGAAGAAAACATTAATGTTCAATCTTTATGACTACTCGTGATATCAAGAGTAAAAATCGGTCCTTTTCAGATCCAAATGATGTGCTAAGTCCGCTCTAGAAACCTCCACAAGGTGCACATGGGGTGCTAATGCAATCTCTATCTTTTTCTGTTGCAACGTTTATGTATATGATTATATAAATATGAGTAATCACTATAAATGCGTGCAGGCATATAGTTTTATATGAACAAACGCCGGATATCTATTTGATGCTGCTTTATGTAATGGAACGTCTCATGGGATGTTCTGCCATCGTTAATCAATCATTATGAACTCCACAATCTGACTGCCAAGGACAAAATCATATCTAAAGTCAAAACATTCTGATTTTCATATTTCCGAATTAAAAAATATAAGAACTAATTTGTACTAAATTTGACCTTTAACTTTGACCTTGGGCAAGAGGTAAAATCCGTCAATGACCTCGGCAGACATCTTTGCTTAGGACATCAATTAGTTACCGTTCAATTTCACTTTGACCTTGAGCAGACTTTGACCTTTGAGGTCAAGTTTGTCACCGAAGATGAAAATCTTATCTAAAATCTTCTATAAAACATCGGCGGAGGTCATTTTTACTGACAAAAGAAAGGCTGCAGTAACATACGTGCAGGCTATCAAAACCAGGTGGTTTCAAAGAGTTTGACTGAAAGCCACTTCCCGTATTTATGCGGGGTCCGTTGATGATTTTATTAAATTTTATTAGGAACAATTCATCAAGAACTTCAAAAAACTAACAGCCAGATTCACTAAGAAGTTATATCTCCTAGTTGGACAGTTTTGTTTTGGTTATGATATTGTTATAATTTGTATTGCATATGTCACTAAATAGAGATTAAGCCTTAAAATGAGTATGAGGAAGAATTGTCTCTTAAAATTGAACAAAATTTTTCATTTTTGTGGGTTAGAAAATAAAGGAAAATGATTTTTTCTCCTTTTATTTTGAAGGTTCAAAAATTGATTTGTTTATTACTGTACTTATCAATTTAAACCCTCTACTGTCAATTTAGACCGGTTTTAAAGTTACACCATGTTAATGAATTAGGGGGTTATGTTTCAACCAAAAATTTAATTTTCGAAGGTGTTCTTAAAGAAATCGACACTCAAATGAAAATATGAACGTTTGGTTTCTCTTTAGGTCACATCGTCATATCACGCGTGAGATATTTAAGTAAATATAAAATCATTGTTTGAATTGAAGTGAATATAAAAATACATGTATACCCAATTTAGACACCTGCATTATTAATGCAACAAAATACAATTAACGTTTACAAGTGTAGCGGTTTATAATCACACGTAAACTGAACAATCGCTGCGTCAGTATGATATCATATTATTTTATAATATTGGAATTTAGTATAAATTTTCATTAAATGTAAAAAGTAAAATTTTATTTGTAAACATTTTTGCTGAAGTAGAACTTTGGAACTATTATCAAACTACTGAAAAATGTATCAATACAAAAAATAGGGAACTTATGATCGTATCAATATCGTTTGTTTATAAAGCGATGTTGTCAACTATGCGTCCGAGTCAAAACAATATGGTTAAAACATTTTTAAAGATTTTATTTAGTAACATTGATGCCTATGGGCTGACGACTGACAATTAAATCTTGTAGTCGAATTTTAACTCACTAAAATCCGGTACCCGTCATATAAACACGATGAAAATGCAATAATATAGTACCACTGAGATGGTTTGATGATGGAGGCGGAAGATGGCTACATGATCTCCGTTCTGGCAGAAGTAGCCCTACCAAATTTGGGCTCGTTAGATGCGTCTCGATGACTACTCTGGTTCTAGTTATATCCAGGGTCACAGGAACTCTGCAATGCTGAAGCATGATGTGTCGCGAGCGCTGCCTTCTCCCACACAAGTCAAGATTTGTAGCGCGACGTACGTCTTGAAAAATAAAAAGTGCCAAAATAAAATAAATAAAAAAAATTTTTAAGGAAAATTTTCATTTAAGTCGAACACAAAACGACATAAAACAACTTTCTAACTCTTTCACATTGCATTATCATATTAAAAGCTGTAAAAGTCAAATTTATACCATATTATGTCAACCAATATAAAAACATGATAAAAAAAATATACGAAACTTACAATAGATTCATATGGAAAATTACTAGTTTGATAATTATTGGTTATAATATCGTTGGTGCTTTAATTAAATGGCGAATGGATCAACAGTCATTAATATACATAATTCCCAATTTGAGAAACTCTCACTCTTATGTGACTCGCAAATTAAAATACAGTTAACAACTGATAGTACAATTTGAGTCATACAAAGCAAGCGCACATGCTTTAATAACCAAAAATATGTTATATCATTATCAAATCAGTAATCTAAAATATGAATCTATTATATAATAGTATTTTTATATATTTTTTTACCATATTTTCATATTTTTTGACATAATAAACTATGTCTGACTTTTACTCAAATAGAAAGTTATTATAAATCGTTTTGTGCGTAACTTTCATTAAAATAAAACCGTTTAGACACGGAAAAATATTCTTAATTTTCTGGGGTACATTTTCGTAAAACACATCTGCGGAATTTTAATAATTAACAGTTCATCATACTGCTTGATGAATTAAGAAACCAGGCCATTTTATCTTAAGTAAAACTCATTAATAAAGAATGTAAAATGAAATTGGTTTTTTGTACCACAGGCACTTTTATTATCTCCTTTGACGCCAGCCACCGAAGGCACAAGGCTTTCACGAGAAATTCGCGTGGTGCACTCTACACCGATCGAAGTCGGATAAATTTAAATGAGGCTCGTCACACACCTTAAGAACGTAAAATATGCCTTGTCGTAAAGTTAGTGGCTCGTTTTATAAAAAGAAAAAGAAGAAAGAATATTTATTATATAATCATATTTATTATGAAGATATAAATTGTAAAACATGCAAATTTTAAGTGTTGGAGCTACACAACTTGAGAAATTATTGAATCAATTAGCTGCTTATGATCCAAGATCTAAATGAAAATTAAAAACAGAAGAAATTATAAATATTGAAATAAAATGAAAAATATTGAAACATCTTAGAACAAGCAGGAAAATTTTCATATTTAGGTCAAAGAATCACACTGAATAAGGACAACCAAACAATTGAAATTAAAACAAGAATGAAACTAAGATTAGCCATCTTCATAAGATTGATTTCGTAGATGACCCGACGATCAGATGGTGTCTGGAGGGGGATAAAACTGTTGCCCAGGTCCTCAGAGAGTGCCCAGCAATCAACGCACTGAGCCAGTGACACTTCGAAGATATAATTTTGTAAACGGAAGCAATTATGCAAATTCAATTAACGAGACTCCTTGAATTCGCAAAGGCGATCGGCCTCGAATGACCTTCATCAATGGTGGGATGGAAAGGACCCAAAGAGGTCTAGGCATCAATGATCAAGTATCACCACCTTTTGTTCATTCATTCATTCATTCATGATCCAAGAACTAAACAAAAATTAAAAGGGTATCAGACTACAAATTAATATCTTTCCATCCCCCAATGGTGGGATGGAAAGGGCCCAAAGAAGCCTAGGCATCAATGATCAAGTATCACCACCTTTTGTTCATTCATTCATTCATTCATTCATGATCCAAGAACTAAACAAAAATTAAAAGGGTATCAGACTACAAATTAATATCTTTCCATCCCCCAATGGTGGGATGGAAAGGGCCCAAAGAGGCCTAGACATCAATGATCAAGTATCACCACCTTTTGTTCATTCATTCATTCATTCATAATCCAAGAACTAAACAAAAATTAAAAGGGTATCCGACTACAAATTAATATCTTTCCATCCCCCAATGGTGGGATGGAAAGGGCCCAAAGAGGCCTAGACATCAATGATCAAGTATCATCACTTTTGTTCATTCATTCATTCATTCATAATCCAAGAACTAAACAAAAATTAAAAGGGTATCAGACTACAAATTAATATGGAAAAGACAACAACCATGATACAGAAGAAAACAATCACACTGAATAAGGAAAACCAAAAAATTGAAATTATGAGAAGAAGGAAACTAGAACGGGCCGCATCCAGTAAACTGAGTTACATACTTAAAAATAAAAAGATTCCTAAATATCTTAGGACAAAAGTCTTTAAAAATGTGTATTACCTGTATTAATATATGACGCTCAAAGCCGGACTATGATGAAAAAGACTATCATTAGGACAATAAAGACACAAAAAGCCATGGAACACACATAAACTAAAAGATAGGAAAAAAAGAACCTGTGGATAAGGGGGCCAACAGTCATATGACCTTTTCTCATTTATGGGTGCCCACCCCGGGTTTTACCAGTAACCATAGAAGAACAAGTATACCTCGTACATGCTGTGGCCCATCAGCTGATTTCGGGGGCTTTTCACTTTTTAATTTCTAGTAATTTTTTGTTTTGTATAGCCTGATCTCGCAATTTACCTCGCTCATATCAATATCAAAAGTACAAACCAAAAAATTACTAGAAATTAAAACCCTAGGAAAAAATCTTGTAATCAACTGATGTCACAGCATAGACGAGGTATACCTCTGCTTCTATGGTCACTGGTAAAACCCGAGACCCGAGGTGGGCACCCATAAATGAGAAAAGGCGTATAGACATATGGGAAAGATGTATAGTTTAAAATAGCAATTCACTAATAACAACGCCCGGGAAGCAGAGAACGGGTTGAATGTACGAATCCTGGCTAGCAAAAAGAGCACCCCAGATGAGGTCAATAGATGATACAAAGCATCAAGCCGGATTTACATGAAAGAGTCAAGCTCAAAATCGAAAGACGTAGAGAAAAGATGAGGAGGCCGTCTACATCCATCAATAGATAGAAGAAGGCAATAAATAGGAGGTAGATAGATGACTGCTTATATCCGAAAAGAATATACGATACTTAGAAAAATAAGTGCAAAACAACAGTTAGTTGCTGTATTAGTTTGATTATCAAAGTCCATCGTATCTAATATTTATGGTAATGAGTATGGCATATCTTTATAGATATTGAGAACATTTAATAAAGCTTACATGGTGATTGCGGCGTTTTTATATCGGCAGACGTTAGTTCGTCGAAGTTAAAGTTGCCGGCTCGTTCGAGAATGTACTCGTGTTACAGATTGTTACCTGTTACGATGTTTAATTTAAAATCCCGCCATTAAATTATTTTATGCTATTGGACCACCCTAAATCGTTCCCTATTTAGTTTAATGACCGAGTCAGGGAGATCGGAATAAGTTTAATTAAGATTCAGAGCCTAACTCAATTGAGGTCCATTAATATAGTGTGGTCAGTAGGCTTTAAATTTTAAATTGAAGGGTCATTGTTAATTTATTATTTTATGGGACAATTTTTTCAAGTAGCTTTTTTCCTAATTTTTCATCTTAAATGACTCATATTTATTTATTTATCTATTTTAACGTTACAAGTAAACGGTATTTTCTATTTCTACAGAACTCTATTTATTAAATAGATAAAGTAAGTGCTTCATATATAAAAGTCAGTATCAATTTCCTTAGAACAAAAAAAGTAATTGAATACAACTTATTTTAAAATTACCCAAATATTTAAAGTTCAATTATTTATTTGTTTTTATTAGTTCATAATTTTTCACGTTATATATATTGTGCCCAAGTCAACAGAAAGTAATATTACAAAATGGTAATGGCAAACAGAACGACAATAGAAAATTTACAGGATTTAATCAAGGATAATATTGGTGGAGAACTGGTGGAGCAGAAAGCGGAATCGTTGCTGCCTCCTGGAGAAAATTATGGAAGTGTTATATACAAAGTGGACTTTAAGGTATATCTTAGAAAACTATGTTAGATGAATTTTTTAAAATTACCTGTCTACCATGTTATGCTTAGCTCAAGAAAACTATACTTATTCACGAATTTGCGTTTCTCTATATATTTTTATTTAATGGTTTTGCAGAAAGAAAAACAAAAACAATCAAATTAAGGCAAAATTGCGCAAATGTATGCCTATTCATAATGTTATCACACAAGTACCTGGGAAAAAAAACGGCTTTTTGCATGTCATGTTTTGTTTTTTATTCGGAACATATTAAGAAATAAAAAATTGTTTCTTTTGAAGCTCTTTTAAGGTACTTTTACACAAGATGTTATTTTTATTTCAACACTTTCCGTCTTATAGATTTTTATCAGCAGGTCTCGACTAAACTTTTAAAATTCGTTTTTTGAATTCCAGCATTTTTTAAATAAATTAGTTCAGTGTTTGGTAGTAGAATTGAAGATTTTAGCATAAACATTTTTTGGAAGTCACATCCTGCGACTACGATTAGAGAGATAAAATATAACATAATCTAGACACTTATGAAGCCATAATTTGCAAAGTAATGTAAACATGTAACACGTCATTATTTTATTAAATTAAACCGAAAGTACTAAGTTAATAAATAAATCCACAATTATTGCATTAATTGCCACATAAACAATGATTAACTCATTTAATTATAAACAAAGTTATTTATTTAATTCTGTTTAGTTTGGTTAATCTTTAAAATGAATAGAAAGACCATTAGAAGAAAGTGAAAATTAGAAGAAACTTTACTTATTTAAATCGAAGAAAATATTTTTAAAAATATAACCATTAAGACAAAGTATACAAAATACCAAGTTTTTTTAACATTCTGTAGATTTATGTAAATGCTGGTTCTCGTAATTTAACAAGGACGTGATTATATTGGATAGAAAAAGCTTCTTCTTCTTCAAGTGCCTTCTCCATTACGGAGGTTGGCAATCATAATAGCTATTTAAATTTTTGAGGCAGTTGCTCTAAATAGTTGCTTCGAACTGCATCCAAACCATTCCCTTAGGTTTTTTAGCCATGAAATTCGTCGTCGTCCTACGCCTCTTCTGCCACTTATTTTGCCTTGGATTATGAGCCGTAAGATGCTGTACTTTTCTCCCCGCATGATGTGTCCGAAATATTGCAGTTTTCTCTCTTTTACTGTTATCTCGACTTCCTTTTCTTTCCCCATTCTTTTCAACACTTCGGCGTTCGTAACTCGATCCACCCACGAAATCCTATGAATTCTCCTATAGCTCCACATTTCAAAAGAGTTGTCTTCCCATTGCCTCTCGATTCCGTGTCCATGCTTCCATTCCATAATATAGAACACTATATACGTAACATTTAGTCAGTCGTATTTTCAGGGCTAACGTTAGATCTTTGCTGCAGATAACTTTTTTCATTCTAATAAAGTTGGCACGTGCTTTCTCGATTCTGGTTTTTATTTCGACGGTATAGTCATTATTTTCTGTTATTAGGGTTCCCAAGTAAGTGTACTTCTTAACTCTTTCTATGTGCTAGCCTCCTACCATTAGGGTTTCATTATTATTGGTGTTGTTTTTACTAATTATCATGAACTTGGTCTTTTTCGTGTTAAGAGAGAGTCCATATTCTCCACTAACTCTTAATATTTTATTCATTATTTTTTCTAGGTCTTTCAAACTATCAGCTATTATTACGGTGTCATCTGCATACCTAATATTGTTGATTAAAACTCCGTTTACTTTTATCCCTGCTGTTTCAGATTCAAGACTCTCCAATATGACCTCTTCAGAATAAGCGTTAAATAGTAAAGGTGATAATATACACCCTTGTCTGATTCCCCTTTGTATTTCTACATCTCCGGATATTTCCTGTCCAATTTTTACTGCCGCTCGCTGATTGTAATACAGATTTACAGATTTGATATCAACCTTAAATCTCTTTCATCCAAATTTTTGCTTCTGAGAATCTCTATCAGTTTGTCATGTTTGACCCTATCAAAAGCTTTGTTGTAATCTATAAAGCAGACATAGAGGTCCTGATTGATATCCAAGCATCTTTGAGTAAGCACATTAAAAGCAAATAATGCTTCTCTTGTACCCACCCCGTTCCGGAAGCCAAACTGTGTGTCACCAATATCCAGCTCCAATTTGGAATGTATTCTAGCGTGTACAATTTTTAAAAGGGTTTTCAAAGTATGTGACATGAGACTGATTGTTCGATAGTCACTGCATTCTTTTGAATTTGCTTTCTTTGGTAAACATATGAATGTTGATGTTAACATTTCTCGGGGGATGGTTCCTGTCGTGTAAATTGTATTAAATAATCTCACCAATAAATCCAAATTCTTGTCATTGATCAGCTTCAACAACTCACCCGGCATTTCATCTGGACCAACAGCTTTATTAGTTTTTATCGATCTTAATGCATGAATGACCTCTTTCTATGTATTCTTTCCACCTGCATAATTTTTGTTGTGTTTCCATAATAATGTTTCCCTCTTTGTCTAGCAATACGTTTGAGGTTTTTCTCTTTTCTATTCCAGCTAGTTCTTTGACTTTTTTTATGCAAGTTGAAGTTGTCGTACTTGTTTTGCAACTCCTCTATTTCTTTGCATTTTCCAGAAAGGTACTCTTCTTTTGCTGCTCTTATTTTTCTTCTTATTTGAATTTGCAACTGTTGCTTAAATTATTTTAATTAATTTATTTCAAAGTAAACAGGGCCACCCAGACTCCCTGGCTTAGTTATTGAGGATACAGGGTGCCCAAATTTCCGATGGGTTTACGGGTTATCTCCGATATTAGCAAAAACAGAAGGATGACACTGTACTACTGTTTTAAGAACGGGACACCCTATATATTGTTAAATAATGTGATTTCGTTTATTACAAACTTTTTGAAAATATATAAAACTCTATATTAAATATTAGTATCGAGTCTTAAATTTACGTTTTTTAAAAAAAATATCAGAAGGACATATAAGATGGCCACCCAGGTCTCCCGATTTATCGGTTTTCGACTTCTTCTTGTGGGGATATCTCAAAAATAACATTGATATCGTCCAGTACTAAACCATGGCGGATTTATAAAAATGCGACACAATAGGCCTTTAGAGAGTTACAGGCGCCGCCTTTTATTATTTTAAATACACTGAAGAAAATAAGAATTACGTGTGAAACATGTTTAAGACGTAATGAAGAAAAATTTGACAATATTTGTAAACAAATCTTTTAGTTTAATGTAATATACAACTGTTTATTGTTATAAAGTAAATTATATTAAGAATTTGAAAATATACTTAGCCCTTTTGTGTTCATCAAGATACTATTGATACCAATAATAGATCTATGTTTCGTTAAATACCCGTTA
This sequence comes from Diaprepes abbreviatus, assembly GCA_034092305.1. Taxonomy (NCBI): domain Eukaryota; kingdom Metazoa; phylum Arthropoda; class Insecta; order Coleoptera; family Curculionidae; genus Diaprepes; species Diaprepes abbreviatus. The sequence goes on along the minus strand of JASJET010000080.1, from coordinate 483,838 downwards.
CGACCTACTAACAGGATCTGATGATTTTTTTAAAAAATGTAAAGTTAAGACTCAATACTAATAATAAATATAGTGTTATAAATTTTTGAAAAGCTTGCAACAAACTAAATGATTTATTTCTCCGAAACAGCTGAACCTACAAAAGAACTGATTACGTCACTGAACCTTACATGAAAAACCCCAATAATTCTATTTTTTAGCTTTGCGAAAAATTGCAAGATAACCGAGATACGAGGGGTATTTCCAAAACGAAGATGTTTATGAAAATTTTGTTAGCAGCTTCGTTTGTTTCTTAAAAGAGTAGTACAGTGTCACGAAAACCTTATCCTTCTATTTTTACTAATAAAGGAGATAATCCGTAAAACCATCTAAAATCGGAGACCCTGTACTTTTACTATGCTTACTATCATACACATTCTTCTCGCTTTATTACTTACTAACTAAACACGGGCTCATTAAATTGTAGGTAAAAAAAGATGGAAAAGAAGAAGAATACCACGCTGTTGCAAAATGTACCCCATTAAACCCCGTAACTCGAGAACTATTTAATATTCAAGAAACATTCAAATCAGAAATAGCTTGGTACACTACAATAATACCAGCTTTAAAAGAGTTTCAACAGGATCATGGAGTAGAGAAAGGGATAGACTTTTTTCAGCCGTTGTATGGAGCGAGAACCAGTTTAGATCCTACAAGCGAAATAGTGGATTTAAATGGAACAATTCTGACTCAAAATCTAAAATATTTAGGTAAGGATTAAGTTTTTACAGAAGAATTTCAGAGATGCAGCAAAGAAAAACAATGATTTTTTTTAAATGATTCGGAAATTATGGTATTTTTTCAAAATTTCTCGAGATTTTCCGGCAGTCTTCAGTACTATTCAAAATTTCAATGATTTTGTGAATACACCGAAAAATTTAGATTACTTGTAAGGAATTTTTCAAAAATCGAGTATTTTCGAGATTTTAGAACTTTTGCTGGAACATTTGAATAAAATTATAGATTTTTAGGATTTTTTAGAAATATTTGGAAATTTTAAATTAATTGGACATTGCAATATTTATGGGTTTTTGCAAGATTTTAAAAGGTCTTTTAGGCTTTTCAGAATCTTTGAAGCATTTTTATAACTCTTAGTCGTAATCGCCAGACTTCGAACGATTTCTTAATACTGATATATTGTAACGAAGGACTAGGGGAATTCAGCCGCGTCTTTATAGAAATATTATATCGATGAATCATCATTGTTATTCATGTTGTAGGGTACGAGTTAAGTCGGTTTAGTTGTGATTTAATAGTGAAAGGGTTAAACAAGTAGATATTAAAAAGTTGAGAGTAATTAGTGAAAAGTGTTGGTTTTTCGAACATGATGAGTGGAAATAGAGAGGGAAAATCGTAACAATACTTTCGTGATTTTCTGGCGATTTTTACAGATGCTTACGGATTTTAATAGATTCGTCAAGATTTTTGCAGGTTTTTTTTTTAATATTTTAGGATTTTTTCAGAGATAGACGGGAAACAGAGGGAGATAAAAAAATTACTAGACTCGTCTTAAAATAATGGTATCCCAAAATTTACGCAAGATTTGAATTGCAAAGACAACACTTTTTTTTAAATTGTAAGTTCCTTATTGAATCATCAAGTACATAGTATAGAGTTATGTATGGAATAGCACATCGAGCAAATGGCCTCCAAGGCTTTGATAGCACATACATTTGTCGAAATTTCCCATGATCATTTTGCATAAATGTTGTTGATGCAACGTTGAATCTCCTCCTTCAGTGCAAGGATGGTTGTGGGTTTATTGACATTTAACTTCGTATAAACTCACAGAAAGAAATTCAGTAGTGTTACATCACATGATCTAGGGGGCTAATTCTGATCACCGGAACAAGAAAGTACACGATAAGGAAATGTCTCATGAAGAAATTGAATTGTTTCACAGGCTGTATTACACCGTGTTGTTGAAACAACATATCGGTCATATCAATATTATTGCATTTTGACAAAAAGAACTCGAATATCACGTCGCGATATCGAGCACCAGTAACAGCCAAAATCCGTACCAAACAGTTACACGTTCTGTATGCATTTGTTTTTTGACAACCACATCAAGGTAAAAATGCGCTTCATCGCTTAGGATTATTTTGCTCGAAAAATCGACTTAATCTTACCATTTCTGGTATGCTAAAATCGAAACTAAACTTATCTTTTTAATATTAGTTCAAGTTTTAGAGATACATGATGTCATGTCTCCATAGGGAGGATATTAACAATGTAACCGTAAAAATACACGTGGTATATTTGTAATGTTACAACAATAGAGGGGTGCGACGTTGCCAAATATACATTTCCCAAGTTAAGACAATTTTTGCACCACCTGACAACACCGCATGGGGATCTCCAAATATGACATCCATCTACGAAGTCCCAACCCCTCAGGGTTTAAAATAAGGGAGATTAAACCCATGTAAAACTACTTTCATGTCTGCTTTGTACTGAACAGCCCCTGTACACAAACAAATGACGAACGCCACTATTGTGAATATTATGGAATTGAATAGAAAATTCTCGAATATTCTCCATAAATGAAAAAACCACATTTGGGTATATAAGCAGCTACAAAGCGGAGGGGTTAGTCAGTCGAAATTAGTGAGTCGAATCGAATAGTTGAGATTGTAAGATGTCTACAAGGTATATAAACAATCCAGATCAATTCTTTTATGTTTGTGGTGAGGTGACTTTTCGTCTTATAAGCGGTCTGTTGCCCTATTGATAAAAAAAAAAGCGTATCAGCTTTATTTCGGTTGCAATATTGGGGATCAAGACAAACAGTGAACGCCATATACTTGCTGTAATGCATGCGCTTCAAGTCTGAGAAATTGGTTAAATAGTAAAAAACGATCTATGCGGTTTTCTGTCCGATATTCTGGAGAGCTTTCAAATCATGTTATTGATTGATATTACTCATACCTCGTGTTGAGCAAGGCACAGGTATATCCAAGAAGAAAAAGTCGGTAATCAATTATCCAAATATACCATCTGCCATGAGACCTGTGACTCATAGTGACAAACTTCGTATTCCAGAACCCCCAGAAACATTCACTTATGAATCAGATAATAACGATACAATGGTTTCTCAAAAAGATATGCCATCAACATCAAGAGATCTTGATTTCACACCCTGCACGTTATACCGCCAACCGCACAAAATAACCCAGTCAGAATTAAACGATCTTAAGAGAGTTTCCAGAAAGTAAAGCAGAGTTACTAGGATCAAAATTGCAGTAGTGGAACTTATTGGAAGACGATATTTCAGTATGCGTAAACACTATAAAGGCCTAGCATCATTTTTTAACATTGCGGTTTATTGGCAGCTTTAAATGTAAACCACAAGCCAGAGAAATGGATATTGTTTATAGACAGTTCAACATTGAGTTTAAAAGCAGTACCATTGCATATGGGAAATATTTTACCGTCTATTCCTGTTGGATATTCAGTTCACACGAAGGGATCATAAGACGATATGAAGTACTTGCTGACAAGTATAAAATACAATGAGCGCCAATAGCAGATCTGTGGCGACTTAAAGGTGACTGCACTTTTACTTGGGTTGCAACTAGGCTACGCCAACTTTTGCTTGTTTTTTGTGTCAATGGGACAGTCGGGCAAAGGCACTTCATTACAAGAGTACAGACTGGTCCATTCGACAATCATTAGAGCCAGGTGAAAAGAATGTACAACATATACCATTGGTAGACCCTAAAAGATTTTGTTGCCCCCCACTGAATATCAAATTGTGTCTAATGAAAAACTTTGTTAAGGCCCTAAAAACAGATGGGCCAGCTTTTCAGTGCCTGTGTCAGAAATTCTCAAGGCTAAGTGACACAAAAATTTAAGAAAGTAATTTTGTTGGGACACAGATTCGAAATATTCTGAAAGACACACATTTTAACAGCACTCTATCAGATATTGAAATAAATGTTTGGAATAACTTTCGCCTCGTGGTCACTAATTCCTTCGAAAATAAAAAAGCTGACAATTACGTTACTCTTGTTGAAAATATGCAGTCATTATATCAAAAAATGTGCTGCAATATGTCTTTAAAGATCAATTTCCTACACTTACATCTGGACTTTTTTTTCATACAAAATATATACAAAACTTTAGAAATTAATACCGCATATAGGGATTTTTTGAAAAAATTTTCACAAGAATCTGTAAAGAGATCCTGAATTCCAAAGTTTTTGTAGATATTGAGACTAAGTGTACTAAATTTTAACTAGTAAAAACTCCTAAGGAAAACTAACATTTTCATTTGATTTTAGGGTATGAAAACGTAGATCGTCACATTGGTTTTGATCTTCCCACAACCTATAATGTCCTCAGAGACCTGGCAACTTTTCACGCTGTGCCTCTAGCTATGAGAGTTCAAAAGCCAGAACTTTTCGATAAAAAAATTAAGTCCCACTTATCTCTATTCGCTCCATTCGAAGGCGAGATGAAAAAAGGATTTAGCAAACCCCTATATGTAACATTGGACAAAATTCCTGAATGCCAGTCATACATGGATAAGATAAGAAAATATGTAGATGAAGCAATTTTATTTAGACCTCATCCGGTAAGAGAACCATGGGTCACCTTAGTTCATATGGACTTTTGGGTAAACAATATAATGGTTACTGGAGGAGAAAATTCAAAAACAATGATTCTGGATCTCCAATTTCCTCATATTAGCAGTCCTGCATCGGATTTGGTTTTCTTTTTACTCACTTCGGTAAAGCTTGATGAAGTTCGCGAAAAATACGATGATTTTGTTAAATTTTACTATGACCAATTTATTAAAAACCTCAAAGAACTCAACGTTTCAATCGATGATTACCCTTTCGAAGCTCTGCTTGAAGAAATTAGTGCCGAAGTAAAAATTGGAGAGCTTGTTCATAGCTTAAGCCACAGTTATATGATGTTGAGTGACAAGGGAAAATCAGGTTTTGATGCCTCCGATGAAAATTTTAAAATGGAAAACTTCCAAAGTGAACCGGAATTTGATGTAAACGAAAGACAAATTGAAAAGTTTAGATGGATTGTCACCCATGCTAACAAAAAACAATGGATATGAAATTCATTTATTCTAAATTATTAAATTGTATGTTTTTTTATGTTACTGTCGTTAATAAAACGTTTAAAAAAATTCTTATTTTTAATTTAAGGCAAAACAAAATTGATCAACAAGAAAATCTAACTGCAGGGGTAATTGATTAATTATTCGAATATTTCTGAATGTTTTTACATTTATTTATTTTTGATGAAAAATAATGGGCTATACAGTTTCTTAGACCGACAAAGCTAGGTTTAAATTTTGGGTTCTAATTTGAGATCTGCAGGTTTAAAATAATTTGAAACAGTTTGAATGCATTCCTTATTGGAAAATTGAAAGCACTGATAGGCTTAAGATTTTCGTACCAGATTACCAATCCACCCAGAATTAATTTAAAAATAACCTTTACATCTCTTACGGCACCAACTTCGATAAAGTTCAAAATAAATAAATAAAAAGATAGGCAATTATTAAATCAATTGCAATATAAAACAGTTGTTAATTTAGTCCAATTTACGCCCAAACAAAGTACAAAATACCAATTTAGGCACTGTTTTGAAGGCTCTGGTCTAAATAACCTTCAGATGTTTACAAAAAATTAATGCAAGGCCCTTAGAGACACTTACCTTACACAAAAAATATTGGTGGAAACGGTAAAAAAAAATTATTGATTACAAGTCAAAAAGGAACATCTCGCCTTTACACACGAGGATGGTTCGATAAGTTCTCGGCCTGATAAAGAAAACAAAAGATTTTTGAAAATGTTTTTATTTATTTTTCAAAATAGTCCCCTTGTACTTCAATACATTTAGACCAACGATGTTCTAACATTTTAATATCCGTAGTATAATGCGATTTATTCAACTCTGCAAAAAAGCGGTTGTAGTTGCTCTGACTTAGTTATTTGAAAGGAATTTTCATCCAGCGAGCCATTTTTTTAAGTTTGGGAAGAGAAAGTAATCGCTGGGAGCCAGATCTGGAAAATATGGCGCATGTGGAAGCATTTCGAAACGTAGGTAATGGAGTTTTGCAGCAACAAAAATAGGTTTGTGAGCAGGCGCGTTATCCTGATAAAAGAGCACTTTTATTTGGCAAGATGTGGACATTTAGCCTTAATCACATGCTGCAAACGGTCCAGTAGTGAAGCGTAATACTCCCCGGTGATGGTCTTGCCTTGTTCTAAAGTCTATAAACACCACGCCATATGAATCCCAAAGAACTGTTGCCATGACTTTTCCTGCAGACGAAAGTTTTTGCTTTTTTGACGCACTTTCACCTGCCCCCATCCACTGTTTAGACTGCTGCTTTGTCTCTGGCGCGTAATGGTGAATCCATGTTTCATCTACAGTTATAAAGTGTCGAAGGAACGCAGGATTGCGTCTGAATAAGTCTAAACACTCTTGCGAAGTGTTCATTCAAAGGCGTTTTTGGTCGACTGTTAACAAACGCGGCACCCATCGCGCAGAATGATTTTTCATGCCAAGAACAGCATATAAAATGTAAATGACAATTTCGTCAGTTGTAGCGGTTTTTGGGCGTCCCGAGCGCTCATCATCTTGAATTGATGTACGACCCTATTAACTTCAGCAGCCCATTTTTTTACTGTCGAAAACGAACTAGAAGAATCCTTGAAAGTAGAATCTAACTCATTTTTAATGTCCGTAGGAGTTAAGCTTTTTAAAACAAAGTACTTTATAACCGCTCGAACTTCAAGTTTATCCATCTTTCCCAAAATACCGAACCTTATGTGTTCACGCCACAAACAAGCATCTGAACGCAAACATCTGAAACTTTGCAGGGCGTCATTTTATGGTTAATGCTTACAAAATATTATAGTTATTGGATCTTACTAGCGCCCTCTCTATGTCAGGCCGAGAACTTATCGAACCATCCTCGTATCACTTCATTAATTTTTTGAAGTAGCTTAAAAATAAAGATAAACAGAGTTCAAAAATGAAAGTCACCTAAATTAGAATGATTTTAATTACGTATTAATAAAAGGGTTAAAATAAGCAAAGTCACGACATATATAGTATTTAATTATAGACCGGTAGATATTGTATACCTCTGATAAATTCAAGAGATGGACAGTGTTGCCCAGATAACGCAATTTCACTACTTGTAAGGAGTTATTGAACTTATAATGGTATGTCGAGACCAAAGAAGAATTCAATAATTTTATAAAATTTAGTTAGAACTCCAAAAATCGTTTAGAGGGGAGCGTAATTAAAATTGATGCGAAAACTTAGATCGCAAAAAATGAACGATGAAAAAATCATCAAAATTTGTGAGCACAATTACAAAAATATACGTTAATAAAATTCGTAAAAAGACAGGTCGCCTTTATAACTTCATTACCCTTTTGAAGTAGTTTTAAAATAAAGATAAATTAATCTAAAATGAAAGTCACTTAAATTAGATCATTTGTGATTATAAATAAGAGTTACAAAAAAGCTCCAAATCACTCTACATAGCAACATGGAAAGCTGATATGTAATTGATCTATAGGCTGGCAGGCATTGAATTTCTTGGCGAGTTATTTGTTCAGGAAAACTGTATTCCTCTTTTATGAGAGAGATTTTACATATATGTATTACCGAGTAATGAAGTCAAATAGATCATATGTGAGAGGGAGACAGTGTTGCCATATACGATGGAAATTCACTACTTGAAAGGAGCTATTGAACTTGTAAAGCTGTATCGAGATAAAAAAAATTGAGTGGAATAAATTTAGTTAGAACTTCATAAGTTTGTTGAAAGAGGAGCGTGATTAGAACTGGTATGGAAATTCGGATATAATGAAAAGTTGAGAAACTCAATACAAAGAATCATCAAGAAGGTGGACACGAGAATAAAAATATACGTCAATAAAATTCGTAAAGAGACAGGTAGCATAAATTACCTCATCACTTTTTGGAAGTAGTTTAAAAATAAAGATAAATTCATCTAAAATGAAAGTCACCTAATTAGATTATTTGAAATTATACATTACTAAAAGAGTTAAAACAAACTAAAGCACTCCAAAAGCAACACAGAAAACTAACATTGAATTTCTTGGAGTTATTTGTTCAGGAATACTCTATTCCTCTTTTATGAGAGTGATTTTACATATATGTATTACCGAGTAATGAAGTCAAATAAACCGTACGTGAGGGAGACAGTGTTGCCAAATACGATGGAATTTCACTAGTTGGAAGCAGCTATTGAACTTGTAAAGGTGTATCGAGATTAAAGAAAAATAAATAAAATAAATTTAGTTAGAACTTTAAAAGTTTGTTGAAAGGGGGACGTGGTTAAAACTGGTATGGAAATTCGGATAGCATATAATGAAAAGTTGAGACAATCAATACAAAAAATCATCGAGATTGGTTTACACAAGTATAAAAATATACGTTAATAAAATTCGTTCATTACTCCTTTGAAGTAGTTAAAAAATAAAGATAAATTCATCTAAAATGAAAGTCACCTAAATTAGACTATTTGAGACTATACATAAATAAAAGATTTTAAAAAAGCTAAATCACTCCGTAAAGCAACATAGAAAAGTGATATGTAATTGATTTATAGGCCAGCAGACATTGAATTTCTTGAAGAGTTATTTACTCAGGAAAACTGTATTCCTCTTTTTAACCGAGTTCTAAAAGAAGGAGGTTCTCAATTCGTCGACTATGTATTTTTTTTTTATGTATGTACACCGATTACTCCGGAACGGCTGCACCGATTTGAATGAAATTTTTTACGTTATGTAAAGGAAGTTGCTGCGGTAGTCCCATATTTTTTTAGATGAAATTGGTGTAGTAAAATCCAAGATGGCGCTTACAATATGGCGGCCAAAAAAATTAATTTTGTCCGATTTTCTCCAAAATTGGTATGGAGGAATTTTCGGGGTTATACCCAACGAATCTGAAATTATTTTTCAAAAATTCAAAATGGCGGATTCAATATGGCGGACAAAAAAATTTAATTTAGTCCGATTTTCTCCAAAATTGGTGTGGGGGAGTTTTCGAGGTGCCACATAACGAATCTAATATTATTTTTAAAAAATTCAATATGGCGGATTCCATATGGCGGACGAAAAAATCAATTTTGTCCGATTTTCTCCAAAATTGGTACAGGGGAGTTTTCGGGGTCGCATATGACGAATCTAAAATAATTTTAAAAAATTTAGTATGGCGGATCCAATATGGCCGACAAAAAATTAATTTTGTCCGATTTTCTCCAAAATTGGTACGGGGGAGTTTTCGGGGTCGCATATGACGAATCTAAAATAATTTTAAAAAAATTCAATTTGGCGGATTCAATATGGCCGACACAAAATCTTTTTTGTCCGATTTTCTCCAAAGTGGGTATGGGGGAGTTTTCGGAGTCACATATGACGAATCTAAAATAATTTTTAAAAAATTCAATATGGCGGTTCCAATATGGCGGACGAAAAGATCTATTTTGTCCGATTATCTCCAAAATTGGTATGGGGAAGTTTTCGGGGCCTCACATAAAGAATCAGAAATTATTTTTAAAAAATTCAATAGGGCGAATTCAATCTGGCGAACAAAAAAATCAATTTTGTCCGATTTTCACCAAAATTGGTACGGGAGAATTTTCGGGGTCACACATGACGAATCTAAAATTATTTAAAAAAAATTTAATATGGCGTATCTAATATGGTGGATAAAAAATTAATTTATTTTCTTTAAATATCGATATTAGAAGGTCAATCTAAAATTAATTTGAAATTTAAGATAGTGGATTTTCTATGACAGATTAAATATTCGTTTGACCCAATTTATACTTTTTTGCCACTTTGGAGTAATTGCGAAGTACACTAATTTCGATTAGTTCTTAGTTCAAATAATTTATGAATAAAAATAGAAAAATAAAATTTTTATAAAAAAATTGAACCGACTTCTAAAAGTGCGCTAAAAAGTGAAAAATAACCATAAATTTTTATATGAAATTGAACTTTTTGAAGTCGGCGCCAAATTATTTCTAAATGAAATAAATAACTACTAATATATACAAATTATGGTAAGAAAGCAATTACAAAAAAAGTATTTTAAATCTGTTTATGCAAATCACATTTTGTCAAGTATTAGTTTGGCGCCGACTTCAAAAAGTTCAATTTCATATAAAAATTTATGGTTATTTTTCACTTTTTAGCGCACTTTTAGAAGTCGGTTCAATTTTTTTATAAAAATTTTTATGAGAGTGATTTTACACATATGTATTACCGAGTAATGAAGTCAAATAAACTGTACGTGAGGGAGACAGTGTTGCCATATACGATGGAATTTCACCACTTGGAAGGAGCTACTGAACTTGTAAAAGTGTATCGAGATCAAAGAAAAATAAATAAAATAAATTTAGTTAGAACTTCAAAAGTTTGTTGAAAGGCCGACCTGATTAGAACTGGTATGGAAATTCGGATAGCATATAATGATAAATTGAAACAATCAATACAGAAAATCATCAAGATTGGTTGACACGAGTATAAAAATATACGTTAATAAAATTCGTTAAAAGACAGGTAGCCTTTATTACCTCATTACTCCTATGAAGTAGTTAAAAAATAAAGATACACTCATCAAAATGAAAGTCACCTAAATTAGACTATTTGAGATTATACATAAATAAAAAATTTAAAAAAGCTAAATCACTCCATAAAGCAACATAGAAAACTGATATGTAATTTATTTATAGGCCAGCAGACATTGAATTTCTTGAAGAGTTATTTATTCAGGAAAACTGTATTCCTCTTTTATGAGAGTGATTTTACATATATGTATTACCGAGTAATGAAGTCAAATAAACTGTACGTGAGGGAGACAATGTTGCCATATACGATGGAATTTCACTATTTGGAAGGAGCTATTGAACTTGTAAAGGTGTCTCGAGATCAAAGAAAAGTAAATAAAATAAATTTAGTTAGAACTTCAAAAGTTTGTTGAAAGGCCGACCTGATTAGAACTGGTATGGAAATTCGGATAGCATATAATGAGAAATTGAAACAATCAATACAGAAAATCATCAAAATTGGTTGACACGAGTATAAAAATATACGTTAATAAAATTCGTTAAAAGACAGGTCGTCTTTATAACCTCATTACTCCTATGAAGTAGTTAAAAAATAAAGATAAACTCATCAAAATGAAAGTCACCTAAATTAGACTATTTGAGATTATACATAAATAAAAGAATTTAAAAAAGCTAAATCACTCCATAAAGCAACATAGAAAACTGATATGTAATTGATTTATAGGCCAGCAGACATTGAATTTCTTGAAGAGTTATTTATTCAGGAAAACTGTATTCCTCTTTTATGAGAGTGATTTTAAATATATATATATATATATATATATATATATATATATATATATATATATATATATATATATATATATGTATATATATTATTACCTCATTACTTTTTGAAATGGTTTAAAAATAAAGATAAATTCATTTAAAATAAAAAGTTACCTAAATTAGATCATTTGTGATTATACAGTGTGACCAGTAAAGTCAGCATCACATGAGATTTTTTTTATTAATAGTTTTATTCGAAATTTGACTTTGACATCAATTTCTGCTTTGATCGGGATACAAATTAGCGTGATTAGCATTATCTGTCAAATTTTAGTTTTTTTTTTCAAAAAAAAAATCAAAAGTGGAGTAATATCTCAAAATATCGAAATAAGTTATTAGAAAAAGTTTTTCTAAATGCAATTTTTAACCCATATGCAAAATTTTAGCTGTAAAAGCTAATTTAGGTTTTTTGCTCCTTTTTTTTTGTAAATTGCACCACTGTTGCAAAATAAGACTCCACGCAACTTACATAAAACTTCTTAGTTTTGACATTGCTTCATCCCAGACATATTTTGTTTAAAGGAGCTCCATATTAAATGTGTGTTTTCTACAAAATCCAAATAGGGCTATTAAAATTTGGTCACATGGGACGCAAAGTTTATTTGTTTTTGACCCTGTATATGCTAACTTCATAAAATAACTATTGTTAAAAACGTATTTTCTGTCTAAAAGTAATACACATTATGATTAAGAAAAACAACCACATTAAGTGGAAAATAAATTTTTATTTAACTTTACGTACAGTTTATAATTCTTCTATTAGATAATTTGAGTTTTTTTCGATTTTCTTAATATTAATGTAAATTATTTTTATACACAAACCACGTTTTCAAAAATAGTTATTTTATGAAGTTACCTCATACATTAAAAACAAATAAATTTGCATCACATGTGACCAAATTTTAATAGCCCTATTTGGATTTTGTAGAAAACCACACATTTAATATGGCGCTACTTTAAACAAAATATGTCTGGGATCAAAAATTGCATTTAGAAAAACTTTTTCTAATAATTTATTTCGATATTTTGAGATATAACTCAAGTTTTGAATTTTTTTTGGAAAAAAATTAAAATATGATAAATAATGCGTTCGAAGCAGAAATTGTTGCCAAAATCAAATTTCGCGAACTTTACTGGTCACACTGTATATAAATAAAAGCGTTTAAGAAAGCCAAGTCACTATATATAGCATAAGTTATTAACAGGTTGTACACCGAAGAAATCAAGAAATTGACAGACTTTGTATTTCAGTGTATATTTGAATTATTACAATCGGCCAAGCGCTTTCGGTCTCTATCGGACCATCCTCAGGGCTCAGACCCTAAAAACGAGAGAATATGGTCAGCAAATAAGTTTACTCAGTACTCACCAGCCACACTCACTCGTCAAAGGGCACACCTCAACCCTGCCAGTTTGAGAAAAGTCGCGAGCTTAGCCTCCACACAGGACAAGATGTATACAATTTAAAAAATTTTCAGAAACATTTAAAATTAAAATTAAAACCAGAACATTCAATACACAGTGCACGTTGACATGATTAAAACAATAAACATTTTCAATAACAACCCAAAAGGGTGAGGTTATGCCACACACAGTCATAGTATAACACGGCAATAAAACTTTCCAAAAATCAAAACCACATACAAATGTGTGAAAGCCTGAGTAGGGATTTTCTGTATGAATTTCCATTCTTGAATTCAATGTCAGTTGTATTTAAAATCAGTAAATTATTGGCAATGAGCAAAAAAGGGGGAAAAAGGCAGAAAGAAAGGGCATTAAAGTTTATTAATCTATAGCGTTACTGATATCGGCCATTCTGTGATCTATTTCGAACACTTGGGTTCAGTGGCGTGAAATAAATTCCATTTTTGTAAAAAAGCGACAAATTACACGAACATAGACGTAGTTAAAACTTGCCGAAATGTGTAAACTATTAATATATTTAGAATGAAGTGTCTGAAACTGAAAAAGATGATCAAAATTATTATAAGATTGCACCCCACGCAATCACAGCTCCCAGACATTTAAATTGTTTAATGATTTAAGGAAAAAGTTTGAAAATGGGGTTGCGGTCATTTACGTTGTTCATTCTTACATTGAGGCAATGATCGGGGTTTCTCTTTATCTCCCTGCATATTTCAAGATCCTCTCTGTAATCCAAGGTTTTAGAGTTATTACCCCTGGAGTGGTATAAGATTTTACTATTATGAGTAGGAGAGAAACTGTGTTTGGTAAAACTAATATGGTGACCAAACAAGAGGCCCGAGGTTTGTTAATATGTTCTCTAATTCGGACTGCTAATGGTCTAATAGTTTTTCCTATATACGTCGAAGGACAGTCTGGGCAAGAAAGTTGATAGACCCCACTTTTTTGAATATGAGATATCAATTGTTTGTTATTGACCAGATGGGAACTGAGTTGATTTACACTCTTAAATGAAATCTTCACATTTTGAGTGAGGTTTGTTAGAGTCCGTGCTATTTTATTAGAGAAGTGACCTAGGTACGAGAGTGAGAAAAATTTTCCTTGCTGACTTTCATTGCAAGGAGTCGAGCTGTAAGCCTCTTGGGATTCTTTCTTACTTTTAATTTTTTCTATATATTTGTCGATGACTGTATGCTCATACCCATTGTTTACGACAATCTGCTTCAGAATATTGACCTCGTTGTTGTAATCCTCTGCTGACATGGGAATGTTGAGCAATCTATTAACATAGCAGTTTATTGAGGCCATTTTATGTTGTAAGGGGTGGTTAGAATTAGAATTTCTGAGAGCAAGATAATTAACTGGCTTCGTTATGTGGATGACTGTTTTACAATTATTCTGGGCAATGAACAGCGGGCTATTGATGTCCTAAATAGTCTTAATTCTCTGCATCCTGCCCTGAAATTTACCTTAGAAATAGAAACCGAAAACAAACTTAATTTTTTAGATTTAACTATCAAAAAAACCAATAATTCTCTCAGTTTTAAAATCTTTCGAAAACCTACTCAAACAGACCACATAATTCCTTCTAATTCTAACCACCCCTTACAACATAAAATGGCCTCAATAAACTGCTATGTTAATAGATTGCTCAACATTCCCATGTCAGCAGAGGATTACAACAACGAGGTCAATATTCTGAAGCAGATTGTCGTAAACAATGGGTATGAGCATACAGTCATCGACAAATATATAGAAAAAATTAAAAGTAAGAAAGAATCCCAAGAGGCTTACAGCTCGACTCCTTGCAATGAAAGTCAGCAAGGAAAATTTTTCTCACTCTCGTACCTAGGTCACTTCTCTAATAAAATAGCACGGACTCTAACAAACCTCACTCAAAATGTGAAGATTTCATTTAAGAGTGTAAATCAACTCAGTTCCCATCTGGTCAATAACAAACAATTGATATCTCATATTCAAAAAAGTGGGGTCTATCAACTTTCTTGCCCAGACTGTCCTTCGACGTATATAGGAAAAACTATTAGACCATTAGCAGTCCGAATTAGAGAACATATTAACAAACCTCGGGCCTCTGTGTTTGGTCACCATATTAGTTTTACCAAACACAGTTTCTCTCCTACTCATAATAGTAAAATCTTATACCACTCCAGGGGTAATAACTCTAAAACCTTGGATTACAGAGAGGATCTTGAAATATGCAGGGAGATAAAGAGAAACCCCGATCATTGCCTCAATGTAAGAATGAACAACGTAAATGACCGCAACCCCATTTTCAAACTTTTTCCTTAAATCATTAAACAATTTAAATGTCTGGGAGCTGTGATTGCGTGGGGTGCAATCTTATAATAATTTTGATCATCTTTTTCAGTTTCAGACACTTCATTCTAAATATATTAATAGTTTACACATTTCGGCAAGTTTTAACTACGTCTATGTTCGTGTAATTTGTCGCTTTTTTACAAAAATGGAATTTATTTCACGCCACTGAACCCAAGTGTTCGAAATAGATCACAGAATGGCCGATATCAGTAACGCTATAGATTAATAAACTTTAATGCCCTTTCTTTCTGCCTTTTTCCCCCTTTTTTGCTCATTGCCAATAATTTACTGATTTTAAATACAACTGACATTGAATTCAAGAATGGAAATTCATACAGAAAATCCCTACTCAGGCTTTCACACATTTGTATGTGGTTTTGATTTTTGGAAAGTTTTATTGCCGTGTTATACTATGACTGTGTGTGGCATAACCTCACCCTTTTGGGTTGTTATTGAAAATGTTTATTGTTTTAATCATGTCAACGTGCACTGTGTATTGAATGTTCTGGTTTTAATTTTAATTTTAAATGTTTCTGAAAATTTTTTAAATTGTATACATCTTGTCCTGTGTGGAGGCTAAGCTCGCGACTTTTCTCAAACTGGCAGGGTTGAGGTGTGCCCTTTGACGAGTGAGTGTGGCTGGTGAGTACTGAGTAAACTTATTTGCTGACCATATTCTCTCGTTTTTAGGGTCTGAGCCCTGAGGATGGTCCGATAGAGACCGAAAGCGCTTGGCCGATTGTAATAATTCAAATATACACTGAAATACAAAGTCTGTCAATTTCTTGACTATATATAGCAACACAGAAACCCGATATGTATCTGATTTTATAGGGCGGCAGATATTAAATTTTTTGGTGAGTTATTTGTTCATGAAAACTGTATTCCTCCTTTTAAAGAACGAGTAATGAAATTAAATAGACCGTACGTGAGATTGCAATATCACATCGGACAATTCACTTTACCTTTATACTCACAAATGCATCTCCGGCAAATTCAAGGGGAGACAGTGTTGCCATATATGATGTAATTTCACTGCTTGAAGGAAACTATTGTATTTGTAATGGTGTCTCGGGATCAAAGAAAAATTGACTAAAATAAATTTAATTAGAACTTCTAAAATTTGTTGAAAGGGGAACGTGATTAGAACTGGTATAAAATTCGTAAAGAAACAAGTCGCCTTTATAACCTCATAACTGCTTGAAGGAAACTATTGGATTTGTAATGGTGTCTCGGGATCAAAGAAAAATTGACTAAAATAAATTTAGTTAGAACTTCTAAAATTTGTTGAAAGGGGAACGTGATTAGAACTGGTATAAAATTCGTAAAGAAACAAGTCGCCTTTATAACCTCATAACTTTTTTGAAGTAGTTTAAAAATAAAGATAAATTCATATAGAATGAAAGTCACCTAAATTAGATCATTTATGATTACATACAAATAAAAGAGTTAAAAAAAGCTAAGTCACTATGAATAGCAACACAGAAAACTGATATGTAATTGATTTTATAGGCCGGCAGACATTGAATTTCTTGGCGAGTTATTTGTTCATGAAAACTGTATTCCTCTTTTATGAGAGCAATTTTGCATATATTAGATATATAGTGAGGATATAAAGCCTGAAATAAATTCATTATTTAAAAAACGATGAGTTTTTTGAAAAAGTAATTGGACACGTCGGCTTTATTTTTTTGATACGAATTTTTGCTTCTAAATCAAACAGACGGACTCCCTGCAAAATTCTGAACATTTATTCTATTACATGTCCTATAACTAAATGTAACTTTTTTAATTTATTGATGGTTAAAACTCAGACAAAATCTATAAACAGATTTTATTTCAAAAATCAAAATGGGAAACAAGCTATCAAAATCCTTAAAATCACAAAAGATTTAAGATAGGGATGCTGCATCTCACCCACATATTTCAAAATATATATGAAGAAAGTTTTATCAAAATGAAAGCAGAAATGTCATAGAATGATAGCTAACGACACAACTATATTATAAATATATATATATATATATATATATATATATATATATATATATATATTACAATTTGTCGATGATCAAGCAGGGCTAGCAGGCGACAAAGATCTGAAGTAAATGCATAGCCAGAAAACTACAACAAACGTCTGAGGAATTAGGTCCGTCAATAAACATTGAGAAAACCAAGTAATTATGCATAGGAGATAATAAAAGTAACCTCCAGGTTAATGATAAAACAAAAGTTGAAGGATGCGATGATTACAAATATTTAGAAATCATTTTTGATAGAACGGGAACAGATGGCAAAAGAAATTCCTGCAAGACTTATCCAAGCTAAAAGAATGATAGAATGCTTAAATGAGATTCTGTGGAGCAAAAATATTAACGAAAAACGAAAATATAACGTATACAACACAATGACAAAAGGCTATTTAATTTACGGGGCCTAGAACACCTAGAAAACTAGAACACCTAAGAAAAATTTGACGGAAGGAATAAGGAAAGCTATGAACGCCATAACTTTCAAGATGGGAAGTGGTAAAATATGAAAAAATCAAGTATAGAAATCAGACTCGTCATGACCTGTTCCTTTGTCACATTTTGTCAAATTGTCACTTTTAGTCAATTTTAACTAAAAATGAAACTTATTGAGGCGCAAAGGATAGAAATCCTTATGATGATAGGTATGGCGGATACGGCAGGCGCGGATGATCAGAAGGGGAGGGGAGCGATCGCCCATCCCCCCGAGAGCTTCGAATAGACTCATCCCTGCTTCCTGCATTAGAAACGTAAATGTCGCTGACGCCCCCCTCCGTCGCCGTACTTTAGTGATATCGCCGTCACCACTTCAAAAGACAGGCTGCATCCGCCCCTGTATTAAAGTAAGAATCCAAGAAGTGTGACACTTCTTTTAAGAAAAATATTCTAATATTCCATCAATTTCACAATTGACAGTGAGTAAGATTGAGCAGAAATTTCATCTGCTTAGTCATGCTCGGATGCTCTCCGAAGCGATCGATCACCAACTAATGATAACAAAAAAAATAGAGTTATTATTAAGTGTCCACGATAATCACCATATTAACTGTAAAGAGATATCAACAAACTTGGATATTGCGAAAACAACAGTACTAAACATACTGCATACAATAAGTACCATTCTTTCAAAATGCAAGTCATTCAAGGACTTTATGAATTTGATTATGGCAAGCGTATTCAATTTTCTGAACTGTTACAAGAAACGGGATTTCAGGATCCCATTTTGATTAAACATACTGTTTTTTCCGACGAGTCCACATTTTACTCAAATGGTAATGTCAACACACAAAATTACTGGTATTGGTCGGATATAAACCCAAACTGGATGAGAGACGCACGCAGTATAGACAAAAAGCAAATGTGGCCGCGAATCATAGGTAGTATCATTATAGGGCCGATCTTTTTTGATAAAAATTTAAGTGGTAAAAGATATTTATAGTTTCTACAAGAAGATCTTATTCCTGTTCTTTCGACGCTGTTTCATAAAAAAAGAATCCAGATGTACCTCATGAAAATGGGTGATTTCCACAAGACGGTGCTCCGCCACATTACGCAGTAGAAATTCGCATCTTTCTTAATGATTTTTTAGCATATCGATGGATTAGATGAAGTGGACCTCTTGAGTGATCGCCGAGATTTCCAGATTTAAACCCTCTCGACTTCTTTTTGTGGGGTGATTTTAAAGATAAAGTTTTCCATACTAAACTAATTGAAATAGAAGACTCAACGAATTGGGTTATGCAAGAAATATGGTTAGTTAGAGAAGTAGTCATATATGTTCAGAGTGAATTTATAAATCGCTTAGATTACTGTTATTATCCAGTGAAAGACATTCGACCAAATCAATAATGGTAAAAATGGGGCCAAGTTCTCCCTGGCCTAAAATTTTCAGTAACAGAATAGTTGAAATCTTAAGAGATGCCCAGTCTCAACTACTTTTTTCGCGTAGAACTTAACCTATTTAATATAAAATCAGCTACAATTGAAATGAAAGTTATGAAAAGACAAACTTACTTGTTCAAATCCAAAAATTATATTACTTTCAACATATTACTAGAGATTCGAATTCTTTTATTGGCGAAATATTAACAGAAACAGAACCTGATCACACTTCAAATATTATTATTTTTGATAGGATTTCAATATTTTTTGATGAAGATCGTATTATATACAAAATGGTGTAAGCTCTATGAAGGATGATCAGAGCTATAATAACACCTTGAGTAATTTTTCAAAGAAAACATTGCCCCGTTTTAACATTAAAAAGCAGCATTTCTGGAGAATTAGCACAGCGACATTTGCAGAACATGAAAATTTAAAAGAAAAAGAATCATACAAACTGTTTGATGAAATAACAGCACGCTTAAAAACAGACTATTTTTACTAAGTGTATTTGAGTTGTTACACTACTGAGTGTAATGAAGTAAAATGGACTTTCTTTACACTTATACTCACAAGTACATTTAAGATAAATTCAAGATGTAGACAGTGTTGCCATATATCATGGAATTTTAATACTTGTACGGAGATATTGAAGTTATTGAGATCAAAGAAAAATTGAATCAAATAATTTTACTGAGAATTCCAAAAAGGTGTTAGAAAGTTGAAAAGTTAAAAAATTCAATACAAAAAATCGTTAAAATTGGTGCACACGGTTACAAAAATATACTTCAATACAAGTGAAAAAGCGAAAGGTCGCCTTGATAACTTTATTACTTTTTTGAAGTAGTTTAAAAATAAAGATCAGTGTAATTTGAAAATGAAAGTCACGTAAATTAGGACGTATTTTGTTTACGTATTAATAAAAGAGTTAAGAAAAAGCTAAGTCACACTAAACCGATATGTATCTTATTTACCGATAGACCGGCAAACATTAAATTTTTTTGGCGAGTTATTTTTTGACGGAAGCTGATTTTATATGGATTACTTATATTTGTACTTTACTATTGTGCAAGAAATCTCACCAAAAATTTTAATGGTAAAATATTGGCCAAGTTCTCTTCTCAATTACTTTTTTCGTGAGAAATTTCGTCTCTTTCAAAAGTCTGTCTTAATTTTTTTTAAGTACTGGTACACTTAGGAATTAAACTTGGCGAGTTTCATGATAGTACTCGCCTGAAAATCAGCCACCGTTGAAACAAAACTTATAACTAAGATAAACTTACTTGTTCCAACCTAAAAGATATTACTTTAACCAAATGCTTAAAAGTTCTACCCTTTTGTTGGCTAAAATATTAGTCTCATTTCCAATATTATTATTTTTGATGGGATTTCAATACTTTTTTAGAAGACTCAACGAATTGGATTATTCAAGAAATATGGTTAGTTAGAGAAGTAGTCAAATATGTTCAGAGTGAATTTATAAATCGCTTAGATTACTGTCATTATCCAGTGAAAGACATTCGACCAAATCAATAATGGTAAGAATGGGGCCAAGTTCTCCCTGGCCTAAAATTTTCAGTAACAGAATAGTTGAAATCTTAAGAAATGTCCAGTCTCAACTAGTTTTTTCGCGTAGAACTTAACCTATTTAATATAAAATCAGCTACAATTGAAATGAAAGTTATGAAAAGAAAAACTTACTTGCTCAAATCCAAAAATTATATTACTTTCAACATATTACTAGAGATACGCATTCTTTTGTTGGCGAAATATTAACCGAAACAGAACTTGGTCACACTTCAAATATTATTATTTTTGATATTTTTTGATGGTGTAAGCTCTATGAAGGACGATCAGAGCTATAACAAAACCTTGAGTAATTTTTCAAAGAAAAAAATGCCCCGTTTTAACATTAAAAAGCAGCATTTCTGGAGAATTTGCACAGCGACATTTGTAGAACATGAAAATTAAAAAAAAAAGAATCATACAAACTGTTTGATGAAATCACAGCAGGCTTAAAAACAGACTGTTTTTACTAAGTGTATTTGAGTTGTTACACTACTAAGTGTAATGAAGTAAAATAGACCTTCTTTACACTTATACTCACAAGTACATTTCTGATAATTTCAAGATGTGGACAGTGTTGCCATATATCATGGAATTTTAATACTTGTAGGGAGATATTGAAGTTATTGAGATCAAAGAAAAATTGAATCAAATAAATTTACTGAGAATTCCAAAAAGTTCTTAAAAGATTAAAAAGTTGAAAAATTCAATATAAAAAATCGTTAAAATTGGTGCACACGGTTACAAAAATATACTTCAATACAAGTGAAAAAGCGACGGGTCGCCTTGATAACTTTATTACTTTTTCGAAGTAGTTTAAAAATAAAGATCAGTGTAATTTGAAAATGAAAGTCACGTAAATTAGGACGTATTTTGTTTACGTATTACTAAAAGAGTTAAGAAAAAGCTAAGTCACACTAAACCGATATGTATCTTATTTACCGATAGACCGGCAAACATTAAATTTTTTTGGCGAGTTATTTTTTGGCGGAAGCTGATTTTATATGGATTACTTATATTTATACTTTAATATTGTGCAAGAAATCTCACCAAAAATTATAATGGTAAAATATTGGCCAAGTTCTCTTCTCAAGTACTTTTTTCGTGCGAAACTTCGTCTCTTTCAAAAGTCTGTCTTAAATTTTTTTACGTACTGGTACACTTAGAAATTAAACTTGGCGAGTTTCATGATTGTACTCGCCTGAAAATCGCCCACCGTTGAAACAAAACTTATAACTAAGATAAACTTACTTGTTCCAACCTAAAAGATGTTACTTTAAACAAATGCTTAAGAGTTCTACCCTTTTGTTGGCTAAAATATTAGTCCTATTTCCAATATTATTATTTTTGATGGGATTTCAATAGTTTTTTAGAAGACTCAACGAATTGGGTTATTCAAGTGAAAAAGCGACGGGTCTCCTTGATAACTTTATTACTTTTTCGAAGTAGTTTAAAAATAAAGATCAGTGTAATTTGAAAATGAAAGTCACGTAAATTAGGACGTATTTTGTTTACGTATTACTAAAAGAGTTAAGAAAAAGCTAAGTCACACTAAACCGATATGTATCTTATTTACCGATAGACCGGCAAACATTAAATTTTTTTGGCGAGTTATTTTTTGGCGGAAGCTGATTTTATATGGATTACTTATATTTATACTTTACTGTTATGCAAGAAATCTCACCAAAAATTAAAATGGTAAAATATTGGCCAAGTTCTCTTCTCAAGTACTTTTTTTCGTGTGAAACTTCGTCTCTTTTAAAAGTCTGTCTTAAATTTTCTTAAGTACTGGAATACTTAGGAATTAAACCTGGCGAGTTTCATGACAGTACTCGCCTGAAAATCGGCCACTATTGAAACAAAACTTATAAGTAAGATAAACTTACTTGTTCAAACCTAAAAGTTATGTAAGTATAAACAAATGCTTAAGAATCCTACCCTTTTGTTGGCTAAAATACTAGTCGAAAGAAAATTTGGTCCCATTTCCAATATTATTACTTTTGATGGGATTTCAATACTTTTTGATGATGATCGTATTCAATGACAAAATGGCGTAAGCTCTATGAAGGAGGATACGAGATATAATAAAATTTTCAGTAATTTTTCGAAGAAAACATTGACCTGTTTTAACATTGAACAGCGACATCTCCGGAGGATTCGCACAGCGATATTTGTAGAGCGTGAAAAAACAAAAAAGAGTCATTCGAGCAAAATCGTCCCTAGCAATGAAGCTCATTTTCACCTTGATGACATCGTTAATCGTGAAATTTTCCACATTTGGGGTTCAGAGAACCCACATGTGATTGTCGAAAAACAAATGTATCCACAACGTGTCACTCTTTGGTGTGGATTCTAGGCTTGAGGCATCACTGAATCACACTTCTTCCACAATGAGGCTGGCCAAGCAGGGACCTGTCGAAATTGGATGATATCAATGTGGACGACAGGTAGTTTCAACAAGACGGTCTCACATACCATACAGCCCGTGAAATAATTCAATTGGAATGTTGATTGTATTCAAATAAAAATATAATTTCGCCGCGAAACGGTAGTTTTCATAATAGATATCCTAAAAAGACAATATTTTTCTTTATTTTTAAGGAATTTAATTTTTATTTAATAATCAAAATGTAATTAAATCTCCTTCGAATCACGTGACAACGAACACCAATCAAAGTGAATGAAGTCATTCCATATTAACGTCATCGCTGGCACTCCGTCCTGATACGGTTATTTTTTAAAGTCATTATTACTTACAGTTCTATCACTTAAAGTAATCATGATCACTTCAACATAATGACAAGTAAACACATATTCAAAAGAACATGAAGTTATCAATTTCGCTTCTTTCACTTTGATTATTTGATAATTACTCTAAAGAATACAGTCAACGTCAGCGCTGTCACGAACTTGACATATAAATTTTTTAGTTTAATGCCAAATTCGTGATCGCTGTCAAGGGCTACGTTACCTAGGTAATATTAACTAGTCATTTTCATGTAATTTCTTCGAAATTTGCTTACTTTTCCCTTTGAAAATGATTTTAGGAAATTTTGTATGAGCAAAGTGGATTTATTAAGGCAAGCAATTTGAATTTGCCGAGAATTGATTGTTTTATGGTGGCCAATTTCTTCGCAACAAACAGTAACTTCTGCTCTGCTGAATTTAAAAATGTGAAGACCTCCATGTAAGTAATTCACATAAGATTGTTATCTCTGTAACCGATAATGAATACATAATAGTAATCATAGATATTTATAAGCTCCAAACTAATGTAAAACAAGTGGTGCCGAATCCATGCGGGCTAGCTGAAGCCACATTTTCCTATTATTTTCCGAAGAAGGAATCTGAATAAATAACTTTCAGGTGTTCTAATTGTAGTACTTGTACACTGAGGTAGCGCATAACACTTAAAATAACTTATATTTCATGTTTTATTACAAAAATTATGAAAACTAGATCAAGACAAGTATTGGCGTTTTGGAGGGAAATTCGAAACGGAATTTAAAATTTATGAATTTTAAAGCATTAGTTGTATTGAAAAAAATGTTTTTAAATATTTTCGGCTACATTAGGTACTTGTGCATGGTTTTAAACACTTTCCCAAAAATAGTCAACATCCCAATTATTGCACGAGACATTTCCTGGTCGTGTTCTTTCTCTTTTCAGTGATCAAAATTGGCTCCCTAGATCATGTGATTTAACACCACTGGATTTATTTCTAAGGGGTTATTTAAAGTCAAAAGTCTATGTCAACAATCCCACAACCACTCGTGAATTGAACAAGGAGATTCAACGCTACATCAACGAAATTCATCCACATTTATGCAAAGTGGTCATGGAAAAGTTCATCAAAAGATTGAGTATGTGCCAGCAAAGCCGTGGAGAGCATTTGCCCGATGTGCTATTCCATACATAACCCTGTACTATGTACTTTATGTTTCAATAAAGAAATTACAATTTAAAAACAAAACATGTTGTCTCTTTAAGTCACACAAAACCGTAATGGTATTTACCGACGGGCCGGCAAATATTAAATTTTTTTGGCGAGTTATTTCTTGGCGTAAACGATATGTATCTTTTAGAAGAATGATTTTATATGGATTACATATATTTACACTTTAATATTTTGCAAGAAACCCCACTAACAATAATGGAAAAAAAATCCCTTTTCAAGTACTTTTTTCGTGCGGAACTTCATCTCAACAAAACTTATAAGTAAAAAAACTTACTTGTTCAAACCTAAAAGTTATATTACCTTAAACACGTGCTTAAGATTCCTCCTTTCCGGATAGTGATCATTTTCAACAATAAAATGCCGTAAGGACTATGAAGGACGATTAGAGCCATAATAAAACTTTTGAGTCATTTTTCAAACGAAATACTGACTCGTTTTAAAATTGAACACCGACATCTGGATAATTTATTTTCAAGAATTTTAAAAAATATATCCTGTGTGAAAATAAGCTTATCCTAAAAACAACTAACTTATCGAAAAACTTCGCTATTCGCTGGTGTAATGTTCTTTAACGCTACCAGGTATTTTATAGGTACTTAAATAGATGAATTAAGAAAACAGACTAAAACGGAATATAGGGAAATATCTATCTTTTTAAATCTCACCGTACACACTTTTTCTAGAAACACCATACGATAAAGCCTGAAAATTTGCCCGTTATGCTACTTATCGGTTGTGACCGTGTTCAGAGACTCTTTTAATTTTCGACTTTATTTTCCTTATTCTAAAAAGGCCAGGTTATCGATAATTACAAATTTATTTTCCTAACAAATCTGCTCAAACATCTCTCGAGAATTTGTATAAAAACACCTGTAGAGCGTGAAAATCATAAAAATAAGTTAAACAAACTGTATGATGAAATAACAGCATTAACTTTTTCAAAAGATAGTAGCTATTGCAATTTCTGATGTCATATATATACATATACATATATATATATATATATATATATATATATATATATATATATATATATATATATAAATATATAAATCATTCGTTACGTGTCCAATTTTTAGTTCCTAGGACGACTGGAATTGATTTAAATATTTTGATAATCTGTCAGTGAATGACAAATTTAGAATACTGCGCTATATGGGGAGAGGAGGGATCGAAAATGGCTTGTTCCCTGACTTAAAGAGAACTTGGCCTGCACAATGTTATGCGCTTATTAACTCTCCAACGCTTAGTTTCCCAAATATTGTTGAACAAAATATTACTATTATAAAGATTAATTGAACTAATCCTTTTCAAACAAGGGTTCGATTTATTGACTCAAATAAAGCGAAAAAACAATCTCGCAATTAAAATTTGATTTCCAATTTTTCTGGAAACCTTGGTATACTCTTTCCTTAAGGCTCCAGGGAGATTTGCAAATAAATTCACAATATAATACATATAATTTTCGTGAAGCCATAAAATTCTCTGCCGCTCGGACTATTAATATAATTTTAATGATATGGTATTAGAGGTGTATTGCAAATAGAGCTATCCGTAAAAGTAAACTAAAGAACTTCGATGTAGCCTAGTGTAACTTCTAAAACATCCAGTCATAATATTACTTGATAAAAGGTTAGAAAAGCACACAAAATAGAGCAAATTACAGATTCCAAAAGATCTTAAATTTCAATCAATATTTTATCAAACAGCAAAAACACGTAAAAAAACTTAGAACTTTAAAATTTTATACTTCGTTAAAGTATTAAAAACTGACTAAAAATTGTCTTGGTGCAAATTTTTTTTTTACCTTTTTTTAAATACCAATTCAATAATTAAGATGAACTTTTCTCGAAAGAATAGACTATAGTTGATGTAAATATAATAATATAATAGAGTTATTTTTAAATATAGTTTATCAATAGCGAGATATATCTCACCGTCACTTTCCTCTCTGCAAAGAGAGATAAGTTATAATTATAAAAGTAAAATAGAAAATTCTCAGCTGTGCAGACATAGATTGTTAGTAAACACAGCCGCGAATTTTCTATGTTATTTTAAAATTAAACGGATGATAACGCATCTCTCTTTTTTTGTAATTGTTGACTCAAAAAGACGCAGCGCTCTCAGGGGGAGATCGTTGTTAAATTGAAGTGCGAATGGCTCGCTTAGTTTGGTCGAATAATGCGATCTTTATCCTTTGGGTAGCATGCTTTAGGTATTTTATCGTCACGCCATCACACTATGGTTTTATAAAACATTGTTAGTGGATTTGGCTCTTGTGTTATTGAGTGATCGGTCGAGATGTCGCTATCCGTGTATTGTCTGCTGTTTGAACAGCGCTGTTGTCATTTAACTGATCCGGAGCTTTTCCGTTGTCTTGGAGTCCTCCGGACATATATATATATATATATATATATATATATATATATATATATATATATATATATATATATATATATATATATATAATAGTTAAATTTGAACCATGGTTAAACAAACTAGTTTACTCCTGGTTTTGGTATATTTATCGCGACTTCAGTGTGGCTTTTTCCCGAATATATTCCATCTGTAATTGAAAATATTTCCATTTCTGTACTTTTATCTGTCGTCAATTCTGTTTTTAAAACAGCTACTATGGGCGCCACAATATCTGAAAATAAATGTAATTACATTGTCCTCTGAAACAGCACAAATCTTTGTTAACGTTAACGGTATTGTAAATTTGCTACAGATCTCTGTTGTTTACACAGATATTAGAAGCATATAAAATTACGTTCGAAACTCACTAGAATCAAACATAAAGTTCGAAAAGAAAATTAATAACAGTATTCCAATTTTATATTATTATTAATAAAATATTATGGCGAAACCAACAGAAATCAAAAATTTGCAGGATTTGATCAAAGACAGTATTGGTGGAGAGGTGGTAGAACAGAAAGTAGAATCATTACTGCCACCAGGAGAAAATTATGGAAGTGTTATTTATAAAGTCGATTTTAAGGTACATTTTAGAATATATAGTGGTATTTTTTCAAAAAGATACACATACATGGAGATATATTAAAGTTTATACGTTTGTTTTATTATTTTGGAGCTATCGATCACTTTTTATTAGTAAATAATAAAAAAAATTTAGTATATTTGACCTTTCGATTTATTCATTCCTTAAATTATTTTCAGAATTACAGTTGAACACTAAAACGACATTAAATTCTAATTAATTTTTATGTGTTATATAAACCGAAACGTCAAATGTCTTAAAAATATAGCATATAAAAATTAATGACAGTTTAAATCCGTTTTAGTGTTTGACTGTAACTCTGAAGATGATTTAAGGAATGAATAAACCGAAACGTCAAGTGTACGATTTTTTAAAAAATTTAATAAAAAAAATTGCCGATAGCACCAAAATAATAAAAACATATTAATTCTACACAGTCAAGAAAATGAAACAAATATATTAAAGTTTAAATATCTCTTATGTAAAGAATATATATGAAATTCAAAATATTTTTAACTTGGCACACTCCGAAATAATGTGCATATCCAGTGATAAAAATAAGTTTTAGATCAATAAATCACCTTTAATTTCACGATTTGAGATAAATAATTTATTTTGTAGAGTAGCTGAATTTTAACCACACAACAATTCTATAAGGTTAAAGGGGTTTCCTGTGAAAAGCAATAGAACTTATTTTAAATGAACGACGCTGCTCTCAAACTGTTGTTTCAGTACGCAACCTTCCCTAAACATAATTTGACTAAATATTTCTTTTATAAAAGTTTATATTGAGCCTTAGGTAAACTAAGGTTACTTAGGTAGATATTTCTAAGAATATTCTGTTCCAAGTACAGCAGAACTTAAAGAGCTAGTATAAACGTAAAAGGTTACATGGGTCACACACTTTCATTTGAAACTGATTATACTTGAACCAGTTATAAACTAATTCACTTATTAAAGGATTGGAGTCGCAAATGACCCGAGTGTCTAGAGGAAGGTGAAACTGTTAACCCTGTTCTCAGAGAGACATTTCGATGATACAACAATTCCATCCGAAGTAGTCAAGCAAGATCAGATAACGAGGTTGCTTGAATTGGCGAAAACGATCGGCCTGGCACAACAAGGCCCAAACATCAAAGATTGAGTATTATATCTCTTATTCATCCATTCATACTTAGAATTTACCAAAACTTTTGATTGGCTGGATCACAGTTTTCTCTTAAAACACACATGTAATTTTGGATTTTCTAATTCAGCAGGTTGATCTGCTTATTGTTTTTCTCAGTAATCGCACTCCACATGTTGAGGTCAGATCGGGTATTCTGCAGGGGTCATTTTTGGACTCCCTGCTTTTGAACATTTTTATTGATGATATCGGGTAAACGCTTGATACAATTTTTTTATTATATGATGATGATTTTATTCCGTATGGTAATAAATAAATATACGGATGATATCACAAACGGGCGAAACTGTGAAAGTTCCTAGTTGGGTATGGAATCATAAAAAAGATCAACGTCCCTGATTATTAGTTTAGCAATATTCGACAAACAAAACTCGACCTGATACTCTTTCAAACAATCCATTTACTTACAGTCTTAATTTTTGCAGGTAAAAAAAGAGGGAAAAGAAGAAGAATACCACGCAGTAGCCAAGTGTACCCCATCAAACCCCGTAGCTCAAGAACTATTCAACATTCAAAAGACTTTCAAATCAGAAGCAGCCTGGTACACTACAGTAATACCAACTTTAAAACAGTTTCAACGAGACCATGGAGTAGAAACGGAAATAGACTTTTTTCAACCGTTTTACGGTGCAAGAATAAATTTAGATCCCACAAGCGAAAAAGTAGATTTAGATGGAGTTATTTTAACACAAAATCTGAAATATTTGGGTAAGTTATTACAGAACAATTTAAGCGAGGGGCTCAGGATAACTAATGTTTATTTTCAATTTTAGGGTATCACAATATAGATCGTCATATTGGTTTTGATCTTCCCACAACTTATAACATCCTCAGAGACCTAGCAACTTTTCACGCTGTACCTCTAGCTATACGAGTTCAAAAGCCAGAACTTTTCAATGAAAAAATTAAGCCCCATTTATCTTTATTTTCTCAATTGGATGAAGAGGTAAAAAAGGGATTTAATAAACCAGTGCATATGACATTTGACCAAATTCCAGAATGCCAAGCATACATAGACCGAATAAGAAAGTATGTAAACGAAGCAAATACCTTTGGACCTCGTCCATTAAGAGAACCATGGGTCACTGTTATTCATATGGACTTCTGGATGAACAATGTAATGGTTACTGAAGGAGAAAATTCGAAAACAATAATTCTTGATCTTCAATTTCCTTATATTGGCAGTCCTGCTGCTGATTTGATTTTCTTCTTACTCACCTCGGTAAAGTTTGATGTTATTCAAGAAAAGCTTGACGATTTTGTTAAATTTTACTATGAACAATTCATCAAGAACTTGAAAGAACTCAATGTTTCTACAGACAATTTCACATTCGAAGGCTTGCTTAAGGAAATCGAAACAGAAATGAAAATAGGAGAGTTTGGTCACTCTTTAGGTCATACTACTTTAATATTACGTGAAAAAGGAACAGGTTTTGATACATCGGATGAGAATTTCAAAAAAGATGAATTTGGAAAAGAAGAAGAATCTATCAGTGAAGAACAAATTGAAAAATTTAAGTGGATCGCCACTGAATCTTTAAAAAGAAAATGGATATAAAATTCATATGTAACATGTTATCTTTTATCTATTTATTGTTTTATAACAATTTTTGTTCTTAAGTTTTTATAAAAATAAACGAAGTAATAAATATACTTGCAAACTTTCTTTGAATTCAGTTGTTGAATGGAACTAGGTCCCATAAAGACCAGCACTTTTCTTCACTTCTTGCTTCCATAATTGACCAATTAACTAATTTGTCTACATCAGACTGAAGTAAAATACAATCATTTAAAGAGGTTATAACTATGTAAAGCTTTAAATCGTCAACAAATAGTTTAATTTTTGAATCATTTGCACCAAATGTGACAGTGATATCGTTGATAAACATAAAAAAAAACATCGGACCGAGGTTAGAATCTTGGGGAACAACACATTGCTCTATATTAATTAAATAAGACGACAATAGCTATAATTCTAACTTTTGCAAAAATATGGAATGGGACACCGCATCAAAGGCCTTGGCAAAGTTAGTGTAGATAACATCCACTTGACCATGTTTGACAAAGGCTTCCGATTTGCTGTTCATCACATACATAAGTTACCAACGCATGACCTTCTCCTCAAGAGTACGACAACTAGTCTGTAGTTTTTTATGTCAGTTCTTAAGCCCTTCTTATAAAAGGGCAAATTTAAACTTTTTTCCACTCAGTGGGAAAAATTTTGGTTTCAAGGCTTATATTAAATATAGTTTTTAGCGAAAATCTAAATACATCTATGAGACTTTAATTATATAAGGCGGGATGCCATCGGGACCGGGTTATACCGCCGGTCAAGTACAGGACATCATGAACAGAGTCATGAATGATAACGTAGAGTTACCGTCTACATGTACCATACCGCTGCCGGTCGATTAGTATAAAGCTCCGTGAACATAATTATCACCGTATAAGCATACTCTTACCCTCCATACCGTCCCTTTGCTTTTATTTTCTATCTTAGGTTAAGTTAGTTTTAGGCCATATTGTAATGTATGAAATACAAGATACAGGATTTCGTAAAATCGTTTACTTCATTATCTAGTTCCCATTTTTACATTTCAGAAAATAATTGGCAGCCGGTAACCAACAACTAACACGCGCAAATGACTTCTGGCGTGTCGTTTCTCCACTGTAACAAGCTGCCCGATGAAACTGGGCTTTCTACTACGTTAATCCAGAGGATGACGCCCAAGACCGATAACCGTTGGATATCTTGACTATCGGACAGCCCAACAATTAAATGTTCACAGAATTGTTAGCGGTGCCGATAGAAACACCTCGACCGTGGGTATTTAATGTAATTATGGGGTATCCTTACGATAGGGTTGAATATCCGCCTATCAATGCTCCGCTGTCTTAACAGTAAGACATCCATGAATTGCTACGTAAAACCGGGTCACAATGGTAATTATCTTTTTTCAGTTTGTGTCTAAGAAAAATAGTGAATATAAAAGTACATGTATACTTAATTCAGATTGCTAGTGTATTGACAAATAAAATTTAAGAATCATAATTGATGTAAACTAATGAATCGCTGACTCATTTTTATTATTTTATATTAGAGTGTAGTGTAAATTAGATAAACATAAACGGTAATATGTAATTTATAACATTCTTGCTAAAGTAGAATAATTGCTATTTGGTTACAAGATTTCCGAAAAAAGTATTTACATAAAAAATTGGGTAATTATTCGAAACGGTGGAAACTCCGAATTTTCCGAATTTTTCCTTTGATTTTTTACATACCTTCTATTTTGAAGACGTACAAGTCAAATACTATGTTTTTTTCGCCGATCTCGCGTACTTGTATTCTCGGATAATTTCCTTTAAATTTTGGGCATTTCTAGTAAAATTTACAAACACAATACAATATTAAATTATTATTTTAACAAAATTTACATAAATAACCGTGGAAAAAATGCGAAGTTTCCCAAAAAAAAATAAGAGAACAATTGGTTTGTCGTTTGATCTCTTTTCTGCTCGTGTCCCCTAGTGTTTACTATTTAGACCGAAACACGTAATTTATTATGAGATATCGCCACGTTGATATGGATTTTAAATTTCATCATTTCATTCTAAAAACCAAGATCAAAACAAAATTAACCTGAACTGACCTGAACTAACCTGAACTAAAAATTTCAAAAAACAATTAATTTCGTATAAATTCCCTTCATGCACATAATTTTACATGCACATAATTTTAAAGTCTCTAAGAGTGATTAGTTTATGTTTGGTTTCCCGATTCTCTATGGCTGGCTTAAAGCTAACTACATTTTGTCCAACTTAGTCAACAACAGTTGTTTATATGTATTATCCTTTCCAGCAGAGAAAAGGAAAGAATATATACAAACAGTTTGTTTCCTGCAATTACAACTCTGGTCCTCTCTATCGAACCGAGAGCAACATTGGCAGGAAACAACTGCTACATAAAATATAAATTCCCAAGTATGTCGGCAGGATATTAAAAATCTGCTGACTTCAATGCTAGACTGAAAAATATCGTCAGTCACACGACATCTATACAATCACTGGAGTAATGCGAAATTTTTTAAAATCAAAATTTCAGAAAGAAATCTATCTGCCGTATGTAAATAGTTGTTTATATGTATTATCTTTTCAAGCAGAGAAAAGGAAAAAATATGAATGTTTTGTCTTTCCGAGCTACTTCACTCCTTATTTGCGTCCATACTAATTCGATTGGGTCAAGTTCACAATAATACGGCGACAATCTCAACGATGTTATATTTTTTTCCCGAGCTATTTTATCTTCGATCATACCCTATAGATTTAAACAACAATAGATTTGTTTGAAGGCTGTTTATGGTCGGTGGGGAAGAGGCTTTTTTGATGTTTGACAGACATAAACATGTTTACTTATCATTTCTTTCAGTCTAATTGCTTTTCAGTGTTTTTAAATGTTAGAAATTCTATAAATGCGTAGTTTGCAATTAATATTAAGAAAAATAGGATTTAAAAACTTATTTTTATTGGTAAATATAGTTAGATATTGTTTACATATTGAAAATAACAATAATAATAATTTAGGCAACCATAAATTCATTTCTAGAATTGACATACCGATTATCATATGATACTCTTTGAAATAATGCAATTAGAAAAGGATAGCATAAAATCGGTATATGTGTACCAAGAGATGAAGTATCTACTGTTTATCAACACTTTTTCAAACATAAATGGGGTATGTTCTAAGTATTTTATCAATAGTATATTTTATATACTTTTGTTTATTTACCCTTATTAAATCTAGCAACTAAACTTTAGGCACTGTTTCGTCAAACTCAATGTTTTTTGAGAGGAGTCACTGGCATATTTCCGCCTTTTAAGACGCAAAAGTCGAAGGTTTTTCTTGACGTCGACTATGATACAGGGCACTATCCATGACAATTACGGAATCGGGTTCCACAAGTTTTAAAATCGAAGAAAACCATCGCTCAAAAACATAGGCGTTCATGTCTTCATGGTAGTCCCCTTATTTTTCGAAATTCGAAAACGTTAAGGCCACCATGTAAGCTACCAGACACACTTCCAATATGAGAGAGACCTTTTCGACTAGGAGTAGTAAGTGCGAAAATGTTTCCATAAATTCCTGCTTCGAACTTTTAATGTTCAGATCTTGTCATACCTTCAAAACCATATGCCCTTCAATGATCCATGTTTCGTCAGTGCGGTCAAAGTGCCACATATTTTCACAGCATCTAAATTGGTTACTTCATTGTTTTGTCCCCGAATACAGTGATAAACATTTTTAATAATTATTCGTTCTTTTAACGTCAATGGATTTTTTTTTGTAGGCACACCACTAGTTGAATGTTCGTTAATATCCATAGTTTACCACAAATATATACACCAAATATAAACTATAATAAACTTTTTTTACACAATACAATATCTATATACAACGAAAATATAGTAATTAGAATGTGAACTTACAGAATCTATCCACGAATCAATAATAAATCAATAAAATATTCAAACAATGCAAAAACCCAGTCGGGATGCTCATTTTCAAGTCTATTCAAAATGGACATTCCGTGTATGTGTGTTGCCACATCCATTATCTTTGCGATAAGAAACCAACTACATGTTCGTTGGCATCACCGTGCTATTTTAAATGTGATCAGCTAATTGCTACTTAAGGCTCGTGAAATATAACAACAATGCGTTTTAAGTTTTTAGTCCCTGCCCGACGTTTTAAATCATTTATAGTTGCATGAGATCTTTAATCCGCCGCTTCGTCGCTTTGGTGAGCGGTATTAAATGAGTCTCTGACAGAAATTATGGACTTTAGGTATAGCGGACTATCCAGCGTTGTCACTAGTACGGTAATTACCGTACATTTACGATAATCTCGGTCACTGTATGATAACGAGCCAAACCCATTTCCGTACCGTAATTTCATCAGTTTAAGAGTTTTGTTGTGAAAGCAAATCAATGTATTTGGTCAATTTTATTTTTTTAGGAAATTTTTTTTAATGTTTCATTTCATTTTTTATGAGTGATGCCATTTATTCTCACATTGCGAAAATATATTGAAATTGTATTTTTTAATTTTAGCTAATTTTTTTGTTCTTGGCTTTAGAACCTATTTGATTTTAAGTTTATATGGGTAAATTGAAAGTTTTTAGTTATAAACAAGAATTATGATTATGTTAAAAGACCCGCCTAATTCAGTAACATGGTCTCACTTTAAAACCGGTCTGAGTTGACAGTAAAGGGTTTAAATTGACAAGGGCAATAATAAGTCAAGAACGTTTAGAATTTTAGAATCACAACGATAAAAAAATAACTTTCCTTTATTAGTGAACGGGTAAAAATGGAATATTTTGCTTATTTTCTGAAGACAGCCATTAATCTCACTGATATCAATAATTCTTAAACCTTCTTAATGAATCTAGCAGGAAATATTTTTTTTAATTAATTACGGTCTCAAAATAATATAAGTTTTACCGTGCTATTCTAAGCTAAAAATAATTTTAAGTTTTTTAGTGTTATTTAATAAATTTTGAAACAGTAATGCGACCAAGCCTTTATTTAGTTTCCGTCATATATATGTATTATATCACACAGTGAAAATACAGGTAACAAGATTTTATTTGCGATTTTTTGAAATAAATATTTTGTATGTGTATTTATTTATATTTTTCCCAGATTTTGACAATAATTGCTGAAGGTTTCAACCTGAGTTTTAATAAAATTATAGAACTACGGATTACAGAGTGCTCATTCGTAGTGCGTAAAAAACAAAAAAAAAACATAAAATCCGCACCTAATGTTATATCTTGAGCTCAGTGATCACCGGAAATTTTTGTTATATTTTGTCTTAATTCAATTAATTATAAGGCTCAAAATTTGACATATGTCTTATCGTGCGGATTCATTTTCTTGCGTTTGGATTTATCCTCAATCTTCATGAAATATATGTTGGTACCGTAATCTACGATTTTTACGACCTGTGTAGGGTATTTATAAATCAAAAATTGGCAACACGTATGGCTATCTTACCCCAGTAGGCCATTTCCCCAAGCGTAAAGAGAGGTATATGCGCCGGTCGTTCATTGATTACGTCGCATATCTTGTGTGTTGCCAAGTATGAATAAATTTTAAATCTCGCATTTTAAATATAATTTTGGTTTTTAAACCTAGCAACCGACGACCCCCAAAAAAGCCAACCATGCTTTTTAGGATATTTATTTTCAAGTCGCAGTATTTTCTATCTTAAATTATTTATTTATTTTAACGTTAAGGTATTCTCTACTTTCCAGAGATCTCTATTAAGTAAACAGATAATGTAATTGCCATATATATGAGAGTGACTTCTCGGTTTCCTTGGAACAATCATATATATCGTAGACAAGTAAACAGAAAATAATGGCAAAGAAAACGAAAATAGATAATTTGCAAGATTTGATCAAGGATAGTATTGGTGGAGAGCTGGTAGAGCAGAAAGCGGAATCGTTGCTGCCTCCGGGAGAAAATTATGGAAGTGTTATGTATAAAGTGGACTTTAAGGTATGTTTTTTTTGAATATTACAATATCGGATTTTGTTAGAATTTTCTATATCATGTAATACTTAGCTCAAGGAAACAATACTTATTCACGAATTTTCGTTCCTTTACATATTTTTAGTTAATTGCTTTGCTACAAGCCACCTAAAAAAAAAACGAATTATTTTTTACTTGAAGTTGGTAATTTATCGTTTCATTATAAAAGCAGAATGTTAAGTACTGATAATCTTGAGATAACTAAAACTTCTTGAAAAAGAAGCCACGTCTTGAAGATAAGTTTTCAATAAGTCCTATATCAGCGTTTAATAATGTTCGTTCGATGCAGATGAGCATCTACTAAGATCGTTGATGCCCGTACTTGCCTTCTAGATGGGGGCATACATGTTGGAAACAATGTCTGGTGGACTAGACCTACACTCAGACACACCAGCATCAAATGCATGGTAACGAACTCATTGTTAGAAATGAGCAGTGACAACATGCCAAGAAACAACAACTTTGTTAGACCCTACACCATTCAACTGCGCGGGCGTAAATTGGGCACTAAACTTATGGGTTTACCTGCCCTGAAAAAAGAGTGCCTAACTTCGGCATGTACCCTTCCAGTAGATATAAAATAGATACCTATAATAAAATAGTTTCAAAATATTAACCTAAGATTAAGTAAAACTTTTGCCTGTATTGTAAGCAAAAACGATTTTAAATGATTTAATATTTATTTGGAAAAAAACAGACATTTATTGGCTCTTCCACCTTAAAAGTTTTATCTTGAGGATTTATCTGCTAATAAAGTTCATGTTAGTTTAAATCGTACATCCGAAGAATTCAATCCGTAGTTGGAATTTTCGTCGTATAAAAGTGCTTTATATTCTGAAGTTGTCGGTTTAGAATCAAATGTGTCTTTCGTCGACAGTGAGAACGGAAAACGTTTGCTAATTATTAACAAGAACACTTTTTCAAAGCAAAAGGTGTTAAAGAGTGGTGAAGTTTTTTGGCGCTGCTTAAAAAAATACTTGAATTGTGCTGCAAAAGTTTTTACGCTTAGTGCTGAAAATGTTGTGAGCAGAAGCCAACTAGACCATAATCATCATCATCATCGACCAGCTTTCAAAGTCCACTGCTGAACATAAGCCTCCCTTGATTTCCTCCACAACCTCCTATCTTGCGCTACCAATATCTAGTGGGTGTGGATTATTTCTAAATCGTCGTGCCACCTTGTCAGAGGGCGTCTTCTGCTCCTATATGCGTCCTGTCGTGGTCTTCTTTCAATTATCTTTCTAGTCCATCTGTCATCTGTAGCTCTCGCGAAGTGATCAGCCCAATTCCAGCATCCGCCAACTTTGTTCTTACCCCGTATTTCTGTGTTTGGAACTTTATCTCGCAAAGCCAATCCAACCATTACGTTTTCCATTGAACGCTGCGTCACCCTTATCCTGCTATCTATCCTTTCGTTAAAGTTAGAGTTTCTGAACCATAAATTAAAACGAAAAATAAACCTTCCTTTTTTGACACATCTGTAGATCTGCCCTAAAGACGTAGTATAGCTTACCAAAGACTGCCCACGTTGAACCTATTCTTCTGGTAAGTTCCCAGGTCTGGTTATCTCTACCAATACGAATTTCATGGCCCAAATATTTGAAGGACGTAGTCTCTTCGACTTGCTTTCGGTCAAGATAGATGCCTCCGCCAATTATTAAATTTATCATCACTTGGGTTTTTGATATATTTATCTTTAGGCCCATTTGTTCTAAGGCAGTTTTTAGGCATTGTCATGGTCTTTCTTATACAGTCAGATATTAGAATTGTGTCATCGGCCAA
The DNA here is from genome assembly GCA_034092305.1 of Diaprepes abbreviatus. Classification (NCBI taxonomy): domain Eukaryota; kingdom Metazoa; phylum Arthropoda; class Insecta; order Coleoptera; family Curculionidae; genus Diaprepes; species Diaprepes abbreviatus. Next base: position 445,612 of record JASJET010000080.1, on the reverse strand, counting down.
TAGTAGGTAGCATAGGTTTTCACTATTTATGTTTAGATCGAGGTTGTTGAAGTCTACTTGTTCGGATATATACTGTAGTACAGTGTTAAACAATCTAGGGGAGATAGTGTCACCCTGACGGATACCCCTTTCTATTCTGAAGTTATTTTACGTCTCATGAAGTCTAACATATGCTGTTGCTTTATTATATATATATATATATATATATATATATATATATATATATATATATATATATATATATATATATATATATATATATATATATAATATAATATAATATAAGTTTGATTAGGGTGTAGTGCCGAGAATCTAATCGGCAGTCGGCTAAGACTCCCATCATTTTTTGTTGTTCTATGGAGTCGAAAGCTTTTTCGTAATCTACAAATATTAGAATTAACGGCTTGTTATATTCTACTGACTTCTCTATGAGACATTTTACCGTTTTTAGATGATTGTTAGTGCTGTATCCCGATCGGAATCCAGCTTGCTTTCTTGTTTGGTACAGATATAACTTCGAGCCTAATCTGTTATTAATGATTTTCGTAAATAATTTAAACATATGGAACAGCAGGCTAATGAATCTGTAGTTTGTTAGATTTGTAATATATCCTATCTTATGTAGGACTATGATAATCGCGTTGTTTCACTGTGCTTCTGAGAAGACATTCATTAAAGAGAGTTCGGAAGTTTTTTCCCACCAATCTTGATAGAATCGATGGGTATCCCGTCTTCTCCAAGGGACTTGTTGTTTTTCATTTATCTGATTGCCTTACTAATTTCACCTATCGTGATCTTCGGGATATCTTCTGAGCCCTGGTTCAAGACCTTGGAATATGTCGAAGTTATAGTATTGTTTTCGTTTCCCTTGTACAGTTCTGAGTAGAATGGTTCAATAATATCAAGTATTTCTTCTTTATTAGTTGTCAAGTTACCATGTTTGTCCTCTAATTTACTCATATCTTTTTTCACTTCGGAGAGATTTTGCCTATATACTTTTAAGCTTCTGTTTTTTGTATAACTGAATTGATCATTTCTGTATTACATTTTCGTGAGTCGGCTCTAACTGCTTTTGAAATGTTTTTGTTGATCTCTCTCAGGACTTGAATATTTTCTCCAAATTTTTCTTCAAATTCCCGTTCTTCTTTCATAAGATTTTTACTGTTAACACTTAACCTTTCATCCTTTTTATGTTTTTTTGGGCAATGTTTTTCTTTTACATCTTTTATTGCTCGTATTATAAAAGTATTTAGTTCCTCTAAATCATTTTCATTTCCAATCTGTTGTACCATATTCAATTTTACATCAATTTCGTTTTAGAATAACTCTAAATTTTCCGGCAGGGTCCATCTTTTAACTTAGTTGGTGGTTTAGATATTAGCTTTCTTCTTTCTTTTTTGATATTTAAGCAAATTTTTGTTCTTAACATAAGGTGGTCGCTTCCAATCCAGATCTTGTTGAGTACTGTTACGTCCTGTATTACTTCCTTTTTATCTGCGATGATGTAATCTATCTCGTTTTTAGTGTTTCCGTCTGGGCCTACCCATGTCCATTTCCGTTGTGGTTTTTTACTGAAGAAAGAGTTCATTGAATATAAGTTGTTATGTTGGAGAAAGTTAAGAAATCTGCTTCCTCGTTCGTTTCTTACCCCATAACCATGATCTCCAATCAGTCTCCCATTCAAACCTAAAAATGGTAGAGAGACTGGATTTTTCCAACGTAGATCTTTATGAACGTTAATTTTCACGATTAGCCAAGAAAAAATTATTTTGGATAGACCAATTAATGACAATCAATTAAATTAAAAGCCACCTCCCTGCCATTTTTCAATTCAAAATTTAAAAACTACTCATCCAAGCTCTTATTGAGAAGAGGATAGTATTTTTTCTGTGACTGTATCTATCACTTTTTACACTACTCACCTATTGAATTGTAGGTAAAAAAAGATGGGAAAGAACAAGAATACCACGCTGTAGCAAAATGTACTCCAATAAACCCGATAACTCAAAAACTATTTAATACTCAAGTGACCTTTAAAGCAGAAATAGCCTGGTACACTACAATAATACCAGCTTTAAAACAGTTTCAACAGGACCATGGAGTTAAGAAAGGAATGGATTTTTTTCAATCGTTTTACGGGGCAAGAACGAGTTTAGATCCTACAAGTGAAAAAGTGGATTTAGATGGAGTAATGTTGACCCAAAATCTGAAATATTTAGGTAAGGATTGAATTATTTTAGAAGTATTTAAGAGATTCGGAATATATATATATATATATATATATATATATATATATATATATACATATATATATATATATATATATATATATATACAGTGAACTCTCTCTTGAATGGACAGCACTTGTGTAGCATAAAGTGTCCTTTGAATGGAGGTGTCCGTTGAATGGAGAAAATAAAATAAACTTCAAATATTTGAACATGTATATTACGTATATGTAGTCAATGTTTAAATGTTAGTTAGCAAAAACACAAGTTTTTAATACTAAATATGTATATAACCTATGTATATGTAATTAAAATATGCACATAAATCATTTGTTATTTAAAAAAAAACTTTCAAGGGTGGTTTGCTTAAGGCCATTTAATTTATTTTTAACAATTTGGGTTTCTACTGAACTTACAGCTTGGGAGATTTGTTGTGCAATGTTAGAATTTCCCTGTAATACAAAAAATGTTTCAATGTCTTTTAGTTTTTTGTAGGCTTCATTAATGTCTTTTATATTCGAAGTATTCGTTTCTTCGTCGTCACTTTCACTTTCAGATATTGTTTCAACAACCTGATTCACCTGAAACTCACGTACACACTCTTGAATACTTAAATCGGGATTTTCAGTCAACAAAGTTCCATCAATTTCCGTATAACTTAATAAATCAATGGAAAAGTGTTTGTTTTTTTTCCATAATTCAGAAAGTGGCAGATCGTCCTCGGAATCTTCTTCAGGCTCAACGTTGTCCTGTGTACCGAATCCAGCTTTAAGAAAGCAATTGTTGATAGTTTTCGGTTGTACTTCCTTCCATGCAGTTACAGTCCAAATCAAGGCATTGGTAACGTTAATAGACTTCTCAAGTTCCCCTATAGAATCAGACTCTTCTATCGACGATAGCAGTCTTCGGATCAATAACTTTCTGTAGTAGCTTTTGAAACATTTTATAATCCCCTGATCGAGGGGCTGGCATTCAGATGTAGTATTAGGCGGCAGAAATATCAATTTAACATTACATAATACAAGTTGTGGATGAGACGCAGCATTGTCTAGGAACAAAAGTACTTTTCGATTTTCTCTCTGCATTTTTCTGTCAAATTTATTTAGCCAATCTGTCATGATTTCTCTTGTCATCCATGACTTCTTATTGTAATACCATTCGATAGGTAATTTTTCTACATAGGAGTTCTTGAAACAACGAGGATTCTTGCTTTTTCCAATTACCAGTGGCTTTTCTTTGTTTCCAATCATATTGGTGCAAAACAGAATTGTGAGTCTGTCTTTGGAAGCCTTACCTCCAGTGCATTTTTCTCCTCTCAGAGCATATGTTTTGTTAGGCAAGGCACGAAAAAATAGTCCCGTCTCATCTGCGTTAAAAATATCACGAGGAGAGTATTCTTTCATTATAGTGAGCAGTTTTTTCTTCCAGTCAGCAACCACTGATAAATCTACAGCCGCTGCTTCGCCACATATAGATTTGAAGGAAATATTGTGCCGCTTACAAAACTTCTCGAGCCATCCGCTGGAAGCCTTCATGTCAAAATTTAGTTCCGTTGCAACTTCTAATGCTTTTTCTTGAATAATTTTACCAGAAACAGGAATGTTTTTAGAACGCACTTTACAAAACCAATCGAAAACAATTTGATCTAATGCAGCACCCTCAGTTTTCAAAAATTTCCTTTTCTTTTCGGTGTTTCCGCTCTCAGAAAACTGCTAACTGTCTAACACTTAACTTATTCGTATCCGCATAATGGATTACATCGACTTTTTCTGCCAAACTTAAAAACTTTCTTTTGTTGGTAGCCATGTTATTCGCGTCACAAAACGTTTATGCAACTAAAATGATATCCTTTCCGCAGCAGTTTTAACAATACGTACATAATAAAGTAAAATGTGCTTAATAGAATTCACGTGCACCAATAAAATTCCTTGGAAAACCCTAAAACCCTAATTACCTACCAATATACCTGGCTGCCGCCTATTTTGTGGGTATTTACGCAAATAAAATGTGTCTTTAATAAAATTTAAAATTTAGGCAAATATTGAAAGGAAAATAGTAAAATATTTGTCCGTTAGAATTATTTTTTATAAATAATTTACTGTCCGTGTCCGTTGTTGAGAGCGTCCATTGGAGGGAGGTTTAAAAGTACAGACTGGTATATACGAATGGTTTTGTCTCAAAAATTGCCCATATAGAAGAGGTGTCCATTGAATAGAGGTGTCCGTTAAGAGAGAGTTCACTGTATATATATATATATATATATATATATATATATATATATATATATATATATATATATATATATATATATCCCAAAGAATAGGGGTTGCACCATTCGGTATTGGCAACCAAGCTTACTACGTTTTTGATAGTCAAAGCCGTTGGTGCGATACCTGGCTATAAGAACTTTTCACAAAATCAAATTTATAATAATCATAATAATAATGTGTTTTATTAACATTTAAAATATAAACAAGTGTACTAATGAACGGCGAGATGTCGCGTGGTTACTGATCTAACCGTATATATATATATATATATATATATATATATATATATATATATATATATATCCATCCGAAAGATCACTGCACCTGACCATGCGTACCAATAATAAATAACTTAACAGCCCTTTTGAAGCTAGCTACATTCATATGGGCAAAGACCTCCTACGGAATATTTCTCTTTTCAAAAATATATATATATTACCTATGTTTGGTCAACCGTTTCTAAAACATTTACCTCCAAATAAAAAATATTTCAAGAAGTCGCCACAGCCATATAAATTATGAGACAACTGAAAATTAGGTTGTTAGTAAACTAGGAGAAAATATTTATACAGTCTAATGACGGAGAAATAATTTTATTAAAAATAATGAGATGATTTCTTTGCATAAATTTTTTAGAAACTTCGATTAAAAAAATATAATATGCTCAATATGAGCTTCATTGTTAAAAATGCGTTTTCTGTAGTTCTCGTCTATTTTGTTTGTGCTCACATTGAGCACTTGTATTTAAATTTTTTTATTCGAAGTTTATAAAAAATTTGTGCAAAGAAATCATTTGATTTCTAACCAGTTATGTATATATATATATATATATATATATATATATATATATATATATATATATATATATATATATATATATATATATAAAATATATATATATATATATATATATATATAAAATAAAAATTGACTGCTGACTGATCAACACACAGCCAAAACTGCTAGGTCTAGAAGCATGAAAAATGACCTTAAGTGAGCAATAAGGGAGGGGATGAAATTTTGTATGAAAATTCATCATTTTGGTAGTTAAAAACGTAAAAATTAGTATGTAGGCTTATAGTTAGAAAAAAATGTTTACTATATCATTTTTTTAATTCATCTTTTAAAGGGGTAAAATAAGGGATGAAAGTTTGTATTAAAGTTCTTCATTTTTGAATTTAGAAATTTAAAAATTAATATATGGCCTATGGTTGGAAAGAAAAGTTTACTGTACCACCCTTTCTTGGAAATTCATTCCCCCGATTTACTTCCCTCCACTTTACATCCCCACCTAACATATATCAAGACGTCACGTTACTCACTTCACCTAGGGAGCGTTAAAAATGAAAGTCCGGTTAATATTTGATTTACTATATCATTCTTTTTAAAAATTCATCTTTTGAAGGGGATCAAATAGAGGATGAAAGTTTTTATGAAAGTTGTCTTAGGGAGGCAAAAGAGGGAATGGCAGTTTGTATAAAAGTCCTTCATTTTGGTCATTAGAAATGTAAAAATTAGTATATAGACTTACGGTTAGAAAAAAAAATATTTACTATATCATTATTTTTTAAAAATTCATCTTCAAATGGGGTAAAATACGGGATGAAAGTTCTTCATATTTAAAGTTAAAAATCTAAAAATTAATATAGGCTTATAGTAGGAAAGAAAAGTTTACTGTGCCACCCTTTTTTGGAAATTCATCCCTTAAGGGGGTAAAATAGGGAATGAAAGTTTGCAAAATTACTATTTTAGGGATAGAATCACGGTACGAAGTCGCGAGCAAGAGCTAAAATTATTTTACTGTCGTTAGACCGTATAATTATTTTTTCCCAGCTAATTTGATTTTATATCAAACACGACTATACTAACAACCTAATTTTCAGTTGTTTCATGACTAACCTGGGTACGGTGACTTTTTGAAATATTTAATATTTTGAGGTAAATATTTCAAAAAGGGTTGGAGCAAACATAGGAAACATATATATTTTTGAAAAGAGAATTCTAAGTTATGTTTTCATATTTACCAATATACAAGGTGTTCCATTTTTTTTAAAAAAAACTAATTCTTTAAAAAAATACAATTTTTCATAAGCATTTCTTTTTTCTAACAACTTATGTATTAAAAGTTTTCATCTCACTCCTATATTAAACTAACCCGAGCTTGTCAAATTATAAGAAAGAAATGTCTATACAATAAAATTTAAGGCCTAAACATCCTAATATTCTAGAGATGGGAAAAAGGTTCATATTCTTTCGATCTAATACACTTTCGGATACAAATCCATTTGACATAAGACGATAGGAAAGAGAAGGTTCACATTAAAGCTATAAATTTTACGAAGGGTCGTCAAAGATATTTTTCTTATATTCGATTAGATAAAAAATAAATACTACTAAGTTTCATTAGTTCAAAGTAGGAATTCGTACGGCCATTAGAAAATTTTACAGTTTTACGGATATTTCGAATTTTCTTGTGCGATTTTTGACTGGAACCCGGAAATTTATATTTGGAGATTTTTGCAGAATGTCAACATTTTCTAACGAGAGTTCAGAATTTCAAATTCTTCATAGAGAATTTGGAAAATTCCAAGATTTTATAAGTGAACAAAATTGCAACTAGTGCAATATCCTTCAGGATAACTGACGTTTGTTTTTAATTTTAGGGTATCACAACGTAGATCGTCACATTGGTTTTGATCTTCCCACAACTTATAACATTCTCAGAGACTTGGCAACTTTTCACGCTGTACCTTTAGCCATGAGAGTTCAAAAGCCAGAACTTTTTAATCAAAAAATTAAGCCGTATTTATTTCCATTTCGTGGAATGGATGAGCAACTGCAAAAAGAATTTTACAAAGGAATATACGATATATTTGACCAAATTCCAGAATTTCAGTCACACATGGACAAGATAAGAAAGAATATAGAAGCTGCAGATATGTTTGGACCCCATCCGTTAAGGGAACCATGGATCACTGTAAGTCATAAAGATTTTTGGACGAACAATATAATGGTCACTGGAGGAGAAAATTCGAAAACAATGATTCTGGATCTCCAAGTTCCTTATTTGGGCAGTCCAGCAACCGACTTGGTTTTCTTTTTACTCACTTCGGTAAAACTCGACGAGGTTCGAGAAAAGTACGATGATTTTATTAAATTTTACTACGATCAATTTATTAAAAACCTCAAAGAACTCAACGTTCCAATCGACGATTATCCGTTCGAAGGTCTGCTCGAAGAAATTAGCATAGAAGTAAAACTTGGAGAGTTTGGTCATAGCTTAAGTCACAGTAGTATAATAATGGGTGACAAGGGAAAATCAGAATTGGATACCTCCGATGAAAATTTTAAAATGGAAAACTTTAGAGATGAGGGTATTGTTATAAATGAAAGACAAATTGAAAAATTTCGATGGATTACAACTCATGCTATCAAAAATAATTGGATATAACATTCATATATACAGGGTTGTTTCTTATATTTTGACAAGCCCTGATGAGTTCATTATGGGAGTTAGAAAAAATTTTTAAACACTAGATGAATTTCTTCTATATCGCAAGAACATGTTACTAGAAAAAACAAATGCGTATGAAACATTGAATTTTTTAAAATAATTTTTTTTTTAAATGAAATACCCTGTATAATACTGAATATTAAAATAGAACTCCTATCGTTTTTGAAATATTTACCTCAAAATATTAAGTATTTTAAAAAGTCGTCATTTTCATGTAAGCTATGAATCAATTGAAAATTAGATTGTTCAATAACGGGTTAGACATCAAATTTATATTTATTTATGAAATTTTTTGTTTTTAACGTTATTGTTGTAAATAAAGTTTTCAAAAATTTTTCTTTTTGTTCTTTTTAAAGATAGGTACTAATCTACGTTGAAGCTGAAGCTAGCGATCAAATCTAGATACATCGCGCAATATATAGATTAAAATTATATATTTAAAATTTCATAAAATCCACATTTATTAATTTTTTGCTGTGATTTTTGGTATTTACCTGTATTACAGTTTCCTCTAAGTACCTGAAAGGATTATATAACTTGTTCCCCAAAAACAATCCCATCGATCAGAGTTAATTGATTATATTTAACTATATCATACAATCCATATTTATTAAAATTTTTGGTAACTAAGCTTCTAATAATGCCCTTCAGACACCTATTTAGGATATATAATTTTCTCTCCAAAAACAACCTTATCGGTAAGGGTTAAGTTCTTATTAAAAAAAATCGTAAAATTCATATTTATTCAAAATTTTTAGAGATTTTTGATAATTAAGCTTCTAATAATGTCCTATAGACACATATATGGGTTACATAATTTGTTCTCCTAAGACAACCCCAGTGGTCAAGATTTACCCCTTATTTTAAAAGTGTCCTTAAAATGTGTTGGCGATTTGGTCAATAAGCTGGTAATAATGTCCTCTAAACATATATATGGGCAATAAAATTTATTTCCTCAAGTCAACTCCAGCGGTCAGTGTTTAGCACTTATATTAAGAGGCTCATAAAATCCATATATTTTTCAAATTTTTCGAAAATTTTTGTTCATTACACTAATTATAATATCCTCTAAACATCCATATGGGTTACATCACTTGTTCCCCTAAAACGAAGCCAGCGGCAAAGGTTAAGGCCTTATTTTTAAAATTCGCATTTTTAAAATTATTTTTGCCAATTTTGGTACCTAAATTTCTAATTATATCCTCTAAACACCTATATGAGTTACATAATTTGTTCCCTTCCATAAAACAGCCCAACCGATCAGGGGTCAGTTCTTATTTTTAAAAATATCATAAAATTAGCTTTTTTTTTCGAAATTTGGTAACCAAGCTTCTAATCATGTCCTGTATACATTTATATGGGTTGTTCTCCTAAAGGCCATTTCTCACTTACGGGTGCCCACCCCGGGTTTCGTGACATTGGTGAAATATCCGCGACTTTTTGCGTTTACACTTGTCCGTCACGACTGTGAGTAAAAAGTCGGGGTGCCAAGCCTTGAGTGATAAGTTTTTGAAAAAATCCCTAAAAACATTATTGTCAGCCTGATGTTATAAACATATTGATATTAGTGAAATTTCCTTTGTTCTTCTGCTATAGCCAAGGGCGAACCCACCACCGATGTTGCTTAGGCAACAGAAGAACTGCTGCTCCGCAAATAATTGATATGAGTACTAATTCCCCTCGATATTCATTTTCTAACAAAAAGTAACGTTAAAATAGTTTATAAGACAAATAAAACACAAAACACATAAATAAAATATAGAACAGAACGTTGGCATCTCTACAATGTAAAAAAATTATACCAGAAGTAGGAATCAAAAAATTACTAGAAATTATAACCTTAATGAAAAATTGTAAATGTGAACAAGCTGGCATCTTTTACCCATGACGTCAAAAACTCCTGAAATCAGCTGATGGGTTTCGGATGATAAAACCCAGGGTAGGCACCCATAAATAAGAAAAGGCCTTAAGACGATTCCAACAGGCAGGGTTCAACCCTTATTTATAAAAATATAAAATTCGCATTTATACAGTTTTTTGCGAATTTAAGTAACTAAGGGGTGATTTTTGGTAATTAAACTTACATGCTCTGTAACAATCTATATGAGTTAAACAGTTTGTGGGAGTTTAGGAGAATAAACTATAAATCCCTTATGGGAACTTATAAGATGTTATTATAACCGTAATTACCAAAATTTTAATAATTTTTCTTTTTTAATTTTTGAACTTTTTAAAATATTTTTATGATTTTTTAAAAATATCGATTTAACCCTGGCCTATGTGACTATTATAAAAAATTATCTAAATAAAAAAACATTATATAGGTGGGTTTAATGACTTTTTTTAAATTTTTGTCTTTACCCTGGCCGGAAGGGTTGTTTGTGGGGAACAAACTATTTAACCCACATAGATGTTTAGAGGGTATTGTTATAAGCGTAACTGTCAAAAATCACGGAAAAATATTAAAAAATGAAGATTTTATGAAAATAAGGGCTGAATCCTTGCTGCTGTCGTCTTAGGGAAATAAATTATATAATCGATCTAAGTGTTTAGAGGGTATTACTATAAGCTGAATTACAAAAAATTGTCGAAAAATTTCAAAAAATATTGATATGAGCTTAAATCTGGCCGCTAGAGTTGTTTTAAGGGGAACAAATTATATACACCTATATAGGTGTTTAAAGGTTAATATTATAAGCTTAATGATCAAAACATTTTTCTAAATGTGGATATTATTAGCCTTTCAGAATAAGGGCTGAACCCTGGCCATTGGAGTTGTCTTAAGGAAACAAATTATGTAACACCTGTAGGTATTAAGTGGACATGATTAGAAGCTTTGTCACCAAAATTTGGAAGGAAAATTTGATAACTGCGAATTTTATAATATTTTTAAAAATAAGGTCTTAACCCTAGCCACAAGGGTTGTCTTAGGAGAACAAATTATGAAACCCATATAGGGGTTTAGAGGACGTGATTAGAAGCTTAGTTAGTAATAATTGTTGAAAATTTTGAAAAAATATGAATTTTATGATTTTTTAAAATAAGGTCTTAATCCTGGCCGATGGGTTGGATTTGAAGAACAAATTATATAGCCGGAATAGGTCTAAATGGCATTATTAGAAGCTTAGTTGGTTGAAAAATTTTAACGAATATGGATTGTGTGATATAATTAAATATAATTGATTAACCCTGATCAAAGGGGTTCTTTTTGGAGAACAAATTATATAATCTTTTCAGGTACTTAAAGGAAGCTGTAATACACGTAAATACTAAAAATTACAGAAAACTATTAATAAATGTGGATTCTATAATGTTTTAAATATATAATGATGTGCCTCAATTTGGCCGCTGCCGGTATAATTTCTTTTTTATCAGTATTAAAAAATTATATTTAGAAATAATGTGACAGCATAAATTACTACAATAAAATGACAAAATCCAATTCAAATCCTTCGGTAGACGACCAAATTTTGAAACTTGACAATATAACATTAGGTTATTTTTATGATCAAACCATAAAAATAGAAAAAAATTGGTAATGACACAGCAGTACAGCCTAGGAAACTATATTAATTCCTAATATTTTTTAAACACTTTTGTATGGCCACTTTCAACGCATAATACCTCTATTTAGTCAAATTTTACTTACATCGTTTCGGTTTTCTGGAACCATTATCAACGTTGTTTTTCCTTATAAGCGCCATATTGGATTTTTAACTCATAGAAAAGTAATTAATTTTTTTCTCTAACACTATGTGAAACAATAATTCAAAGAAAACAACGTTACAACCAAAAATAACTAAAGACGCGTTTTTAAGAAAAATTTGAGTATTTGACAACACCGAAATTTTAAATAATTCTCTTACTTAAGAATAAATTCCACCTAATAACAACACCTCTCCATAGCACTGCGTCTCCTATTGTAAAAATGTTTTTTAATTATTATAAACAATATAGTCATACTAAAGTTCAAAATATATACCATTTTTTTCAATGCACTGTTGATATTGATGGTTATACGATGATTGGTATTTCTATTGATATTAACAAGAATATTGCGAGTTCTCTGCTGAAGAATTTCCCTGTTTTCAGGCGATCAAATTGACACACTTCATTTTTCACATGTCCCCATAAATAAAAGTCTATAGGTGTTAGGTCCGGAGACCTAGCAGGCCAGCGCACAGGATCACTGTTGGCGCTTACTTTTTCAACAAAAGTCTCAGTTAAAAATGTTTGAAATTTCTTTTAATTATATGCCGGGCAACCGTCTTGTTAAAACCACACCTCATATTAAACTGATCATTTGGTAGAACGTCTCGAATGGCAGGAATAAGGTAATTTTGTGACAATATATCTTTGACCTCTCAATGTTTGGTCATAAACAAATGGGGCAATCGAAAGATTTGCTAAAAATAATGGAAAATATTAAACAAGATAAATTTTAATTATTATAATATTAATAAATATATTTGAAAATAGATAATTAAAGCGTCTTACACAAATACTAAACCTAAATAAGATATTTTTTATCGATCATTCTGAAATCTTCGTGGTTCGCTTAATTGCGGGTTTTTTCCTATCAAAATCACATTCTTGAAGTCCTTGTACAATTGTTGGTTTATAAGGATGGTATTTGGCAACTTTCAAAATATCATGAACAGTTGATTTTGGAATGTTAAGGTGGGTGCTAACAATTCTTGTAGACGACGTCGATTTGTCATTAAAATATTCAAAAATATTTCTATTACCATTTTCGTTATTTTTCATATAATTTTTGGGATTTTTCGAAACTACCAAACTCAAGTAAGTTTTTAACCAGTTTAGAAAAATAAGTTCTTCGTTCGGGGTACATGTCAAAATAATTATCCATAGTTCTGATCTCATTAATTTCATTTCTGACATAATACTTCCACGTATTAAACTTTTTCTCGTTAGAAAAATTTAATGCAACTGTAAAAATATTTACTAAAACGTAAAAAAGCGCACATAAAAACATACATAAAAGTTAAATTTATCACAGAAAAAGGATTTGATCTGTCTCAGGTTCAAAGTCTACTAAACAAAAATATTACAATAACCAAATCAATGAATTTTCATTTAGCATGAACTCAGGATAAAAAAATATTGTTATAAATTTGAGTTTATTCTTAATTAAAAGAATTATTTAAGATTTATATGTTAAATTTTCATTAAAAAAATGTTATTGGTTATACTTTTCGATGAGTAAAAAAACAGAATATAGCGGTCACAAGGAAAAATAAAGTTGATTATGGTTCCAGAAAATCGAAACGTTGTAAATAAAATTTGACTCAATAGACGTATTCTACCTAAAGAGTGACTATACAAAATTGTTTACATATTTGAAAAATATTGAGAAATAAAAAAATAGAAATATATATATATATATATATATATATATATATATATATATATATATATATAAATATATATATATATATATATATATATATATATATATATATATATATATATATATATATATATATATATATATATATATATATATAAATAAGTAGATGAGTTTTTGTCCGTGTAATTTAAAATAAAATAGAATAAAATATTGGCGAAGCGGACGTGAAAATTTGTCAATCTACATGATTCTCGTGTTAAAAAGTGCGGAGCACTCCAAAATATGGAAAAACTCCGTGTCCGACATATGGCGACAGCGCTGTTTCGTCCTAATATGGGACTCGTCAGGCCATCGCATTCGGTACCAACCATCATCTCGCCTTTGCATCGTATAAAGCTGAATTTAAAATCAAAAAACAGCGAACAAGACGACAAAGGCGACATCTCGATGGTCCACTTGATAATACAAGAACCACACAGATTAACAAAGTTTGTAAAAGAACCGTCATATGGTGGCGCAACGGTGAATTAAAACAGAAATATGTTAAATCGAGTACACGAAACGCGCTGCCCAGAGGATAGGGGTCGTATTTTTCGGTACTGGCAAGCAAGCCTACCGCTCATTTTAGCAGCCAAAGCCACGTGCCGCACCAAACAATCCCACCATGAGAGCATCGTAGATTTTTACCCCACAAATCGAACTTTGGCGAATTAAAAGAGGATATACTTTTAGCGGGTGGTCAAATCTTCATTTATTCGATAATTTCATACATGGTTTAGATAAATATTTTCTGTTATGAATATAAATCATATGTGACACAAGTTTTGTTAAAGCAGTAACTTTCTGGAGTACAAACCCGGCTAGCTGAGAGCTTCCAGAAGATCACTCAAACCTAAAAAAAGTGTAAAGTTCCCACACAGAGTAGTTTGGGTAAATCCATACAGCATAACCTCAAAAAGAGGTGGATTCCTGCAATTATTCCATTTACATAACGGTTGGCAAACTTTTCAAATGCCGACAAAACCTTAGTGAATCTGGCTGGAAATATTTTTTTTTTATTAATTACGATCTCTTAATAATATAATTGTTAGGGTGCTATTGTAAGCTAAACATAATTTAAGTTCTTTAGGATTGTTTTACAAATTTTGAAACAGTAATGCGAAGCCTTTATTTAATATTCACTTCATGTGTATGTATTATATTACATTTATTAGTGAAAATACAAGATTTTATTTGCGATTTTTCGAAAAAATTATTTTGTACATGTACTTATGTTATTTTCTCCAGTTTTTGGCAATAAAATGCTGAAATTTTCAACATCGATTTAAATAAAATTATAGGAATACGGATTGCCGAGTTTGCACATTCATCGCGCAAAAATTTAAAAGACCTAAAAAACATAAAATCCCCCCCTAATGTCAAATTTTGAGCTCAGTTTATTTAATAGAAAGAGACAAGGACAGAAAATGACCTGCTTAAAATACGAAAACCGATAAACGCACTGAATTTTCATACATATTTTTTTTAAATCAATCACTTACAAGGCTCAAAATTTTACATATGTCTGATTGTGCGGATTCATTTTATTGCGTTTAGATTTGTCCTCACGCTACACGAAAAATATGCTGGCACGGTAATCTACGGTAATTTGTATGACCTCTGTATGGTATTCATAAATCAAAAGGTTGACAACACCGCGGCTATCGTGGTCAGTTGGATTTCGCCGGGCATAGGTGCGCCGGTCGTTCACTAATTATTTCGCATATCTTGTGTATTGCCAAGCATAAATATATTTTTAACTTTACATTTTAATACAATTTTGGTTTTTAAAATTGACAAATAGCAACCCCCAAAAAAGCCAACGTTACTTTTTAGAAAAGTTTTTTTTTTCAAGTCGCTTTATTTCCATCATAAATTACGTATTTATTTTAATGTCACGGTATTTTCTACTTTCCATAGATCTCTAAGAAGTAAACAGATAATGTGCCACATATATAAAAGTCAGTTCTCGACTGCATTGGAACAATAACGCATATTGTCTGCAAGTAAACAAAAAATAATGGCAAAGAGAACGAAAATAGAAAAATTGCAAGATTTGATCAAGGATAGTATTGGTGGAGAGCTGGTGGAGCAGAAAGTGGAATTTTTGCTGCCTCCGGGAGAAAATTTAGGAAGTGTTATGTATAAAGTGGACTTTAAGGTATGTTTTAGAAAACTATGAGGTACGGACCTATTATTAAAACGGATTTTTTTTGCCGTAGATCCCTGTAAATGTTAATTCTCACAATTTAACCACGAAGAATTAGAAAGAATTAATGACAATTAATCCATTTAAAAGCCCTCACTGCCATTTTTCGATCCAAAATTTCAAAATTACTCATCCAAGCTCTTAATGATTTTTTCTGTTAATGTATCTATCACTTTTACATTACTTGCCTGTTTACCTAGTCACTTACTGACTTATTGAATTACAGGTAAAAAGAGATGGAAAAGAAGAAGAATACCACACTGTAGCTAAATGTACCCCAATAAACCCGGTAACTCAAGAACTATTTAACACTCAAGTGACCTTTAAAGCAGAAATAGCCTGGTACACTACAATAATACCAGCTTTGAAACAGTTTCAACAGGACCATGGAGTTAAGAAAGGAATAGATTTTTTTCAGCCGTTTTACGGGGCGAGAACGAGTTTGGATCCTACAAGTGAAAAAGTGGATTTAGATGGAGTAATATTGACTCAAAATTTGAAATATTTAGGTAAGGATCAAATTATTTTAGAAGGATTTGAAAGAGAATTATATATATATATATATATATATATATATATATATATATATATATATATATATATATATATATATATATATATATATATGCAAAAAACTCAAAAGTTACTAATACTAAACACAAACAGGTAAAAATCAGGTTGTTATTGTTAATATCTACATAATGAATTACTATTGACGAGACTTGTTTTTGTGTATTTAATTTGTAAATATTTGTATGCTGATATATGGTATTATACAAAAGAGACTGAAAATAAGGTAAAGAAACTCTTTTATTTATTAACCGACTTCGAAGAGAAGGAGGTTCTCAATTCGTCGACTATGTATGTTTTTTTATGTATGTACACCGATTACTCCGGAACGGCGGCACCGATTTGAATGATATTTTTTACGTTATATTCAGGAAGTTGCTGCGGTGGTCCCATATTTTTTTGGACAAAATTGGTACAGTAAATTCTAAGATGGCGCTGACAATATGACGGACAAAGAAATCAATTTGGTTCGATTTTCTCCAAAATTGTGCGGGAATTTTTGGAGTCGTACACAACGAATCTGAAATTATTTTACAAAAATTCAATATGGCGGATCTAATATGGCGGACAAAAAAATTTAATTTTGTCCGATTTTCTCCAAAATTGATGTGGAGGAGTTTTTGGGGTCGCACATAACAAATTCAAAATATTTTTAAAAAATTCAATATGGCGGACAAAAAAATCAATTTTGTCCGATTTTCTCCAAAATTGGTACAGGGGAGTTTTTGGGATCGCACATGACGAATCTAAAATTATTTTTAAGAAATTCAATATAGCGGATCCAATATGGCGGACAAGAACAATCAATTTTGTCCGATTTCCCCAAAATTAGTACGGGGGAGTTTTCGGAATCGCACATAACGAATCTGAAATTATTTTAAAAAAATTTAATATGGCGTATCCAATATGGCGAATAAAAAATTAATTTTGTTCGATTTTTTTCAAAATTAATATGGAGGACTTTTTGGGATCACACATTACGAATCTGAAATTATTTTTTAAAAAATTAAATATGGCGGATCCAAGATTGTGGATTTTGTCTAAAATCAGTATTGAGGGATATTTCTGAGTATTAATTACGAATTTAGAATATTTTTTGAAAAACTCAATCTGGCGGATTCCTGAAAATTTTACATTTCTCGATTTTCTCCAAAACTGATATAGGGTTCCTTGGGGGTGTAAATTATGAATTTAAAAGTATTTTTTCAGGATTCAATATGACGAATCCAATATAGCGGACAAAAAATTTTACATTTTCCGATTTTGTCTAAAATTGATAATGCGGGGTTCTTGGGGCGTATACAAACTCAACATGCAGTATAAAATATATCGGGCTAAGAAATTTACGTCTTAAGTACTTTAAATATCGATATTGGAAGGTTTTGGGGTATATATTACCAATCTAAAATTAATTTGAAACTTAAGATAGTGGATTTACTATTGTTTGACACAATTTCACTGTCGGAAAATATGCCAAAGTTCAGTTTCAGATTTCGGGCGAGCCTTTCTTACTGCTTTATCAAGCTCTTCCCACAGCAACTCAATAGGGTTAAGGTTAGAAGATTGTGAGGACCATTCTCTTTATACAGTTTTAAAATGGCTATATTCTTTTGAGTAATTATCAATTGATCAAAGTGAACGAAGTGAAACTGATAACTTCATGTTCTTTTGAATATGCATTTACTTGTCATTGGGCTGAAGTGATCATGATTACTTCAAGTGATAGAAGTGAAAGTGATAATGACTCAAAAGAATAGCCCTAATATAAATTCAGAAACGGAACAACATTTTCTCGTAAATTTTTTTTATAATCTTCTTTTTTCAGCTTTTATGAAATTGCCCTGCAAAACACCCCCACACCATCACCGAACCTCTGCCGTGTTTTTATTAGGTATAATAGAGTCACTGTTTTCTTTCTTACGAAATTTTTCTTTTGTGCCCAAAAAATTTCAAATATAGATTCATTAGACTAGTCCTTTACCGTCCAATGCTTATAATTTTTAGCCCACTCGTCCTGTCAAACCTACTTTTAAAAATCTTCTTCGAATAGTAGACTCACTTACTCAATTATTTAAAGATTTATTAACATACAAAGTAATATCAGACAGTATTAATTTTCTATCACGTTAATTCACATTAATAATAAATTGATCTGCAAAAGATGTTTTTCTTCCACATCTATTTTTAATGCTATTCGTCTCATTAACTTTTTTAACTTATAGTCAACGGTACGCAGGCGCGGATGCAAAGGGAGTGGTGGGGGTTATTTAAATCTTTTCTTTACCCCACAAAGAGAGAGGCTGGATCCGTCCCTGGCGGTACGTGTACTAATTCTTAATAATTTTGCAATGGATGTTACTTTTTTGTCATTATGAGGAGCAATGATTTGAGTGAAATCCGACAAATTTTTCTTTTTCCCCATACTTGTACACGTGTAATCATTTACCATCTATAAGGGGCTAAATATTTTGAACTAAAATCAGAAGTTTTACGAGTCGAAGAAAATTAAGAATAGTTTTACAGTACATTAAAGGTCGCGACAGCAAATAAAAACAAGTAGACATCTATACAGATTAGCAGTATATGATATGAAAAAAATTGTTTACAAACAGAGAAAGTGAATGCACTATCATGTACTTTATACTGCTCATTTCTATCAATTTATATTTATGACAATAATTTATTGTATATGATATCAGTATTAAATAGGTATATTTTAGAGTAACAAATTATTTTAACCAATAACTTTTTTTTCAAGTAGCTTAAAAATTATTACAATTATATTAAGGCTAGATTCTTACTATAATAGGGCCGCTCTAGATACGATCTCGATACGCTCTCGGTCCGGTAAAATATTTTTACAGGAAAAACAATGAACCTATTCACACCATTGGTTTCGCGGAGATTTCGATATCATTCTTTTTCATTTAATAATTTTTTATTTAACTGACAGCGAACCGAGAGCATAGTAAGAGCGGAGAATTAAGCCTAAAAAATAGATAAATTAAACTTTTTTGAGTGTGAGTGAAAAAAATTTGTCCGAAAATTAGGAGTCAGTATTTTATTGTATAAACAACCGCAAAAAGCATATTATCTTCTTTATTTCCAGAAAATTAAAAAAAATTGAAAATGGAAAAATAATTATATGCACGGAAGACATTCCAATTTAAAGTTATTCTACATACAAAAACATACATTTTTTCTATTTGAAGTTTTTCTCTATCTTTTGTTGTTAAAGATATATCAAGCATTGAATAAAGAGTTTTTTTTTCATAAAAAAAAGAGAATTTTGATCAAAAATGCACACAGAAAACTTAAAAAAGTGTTTTGAAGCTATCGGAAAATCGCAAAATACTGTCTGATCAGAATTTTCCTACGAGCCTTGATACAAAAATTGAGTTAAAATTAGCAATGGCAAGAAGACAGTTTTTTCATTTTTCTATTCTCGTCCAAAATATTTAAAAAATTAAAAATTTCACTAACACTTAACACTACCTGAAAATACTTGTAAAGAGCTTTCAAACGTCTTGGTAAAAAGTATCGTACAATTATTCCTTATTGAAATTATTTATTTATTTATCTATTTATTTATATATATATATATATATATATATATATATATATATATATATATATATATATATATATATATATATATATATATATATATATATATAATTTGCTAAAATTTTTCTTAAATCATCTTTCTATATAAATGTATGGTAACTTCTTTGGATTAGGTTTCAAGATTAATACTACTATTCTGTGCTTGATATTTCGCCCAACGTAGTGGGCTTTTTCAAAAGTATAATCTAAAATAAAAGCAAAATACAACCAACATGGTTACAAACGCATACTCACATGACTTAGAATTAACACTCAAACAATACAATATTAATTAAAATATCAATTTATAAAATAATGTGAATTAAAAATCGAAAATTAAAATTAGAAATTAATCCCAGATACGCACCTCAATTTACTATGGTCATGTATCTTAGTGAAATATTTGACGATTCTTTCAGTTACTATCAACTTAATATTTTTTTATTTGGAAACCTTTTTACTCAGTTTTTTCTGATTTATACATAAATTTTATCAATATCAACTATACAGTGTTTTGTAAAACAGTAAGGGCTACAATAGGTGGTTTAGTTTATTAGGTTGCAATATATCTGGCTTAGGTTTTTGATATCTTGCTTGTCATTGATTGCTTGTTTTTCTTTTTTTATGTGTAGCATTTCCTTTATTTGAAGTTTATGGTAGTTTCTTTCCTGGATTAGAATCTTTGTGTTTGAAAAATCAAATTCATGTTTAAAATTTGTCTCATATTTGTGTAATGCTGTCGTTGCGTTTTTTGTGTATTTATGTCCGTTCAATCTGTTGTCTAGATATTGTGATGGAAATCTAACGTTATCTATTCCGTACCATGTCTAAATTGTCCACAGAAATATATTGGAATGACAACACAATATCTAGACAGCAGATTGAACCGACATAAATACACAAAAAACGCAACGACAGCATTACACAAACATGAGACAAATTTTAAACATGAATTTGATTTTTCAAACACAAAGATTCTAACCCAGGAAAGAAACTACCATAAACTTCAAATAAAGGAAATGCTACATATAAAAAAAGAAAAACCAGCAATCAATGACAAGCAAGATATCAAAAACCTAAGCCAAATATATTTTAACCTAATAAACTAAACCACCTATTGTAGCCCTTACTGTTTTACAACACATTGTATAGTTGATATTGATAAAATTTATTTATAAATCAGAAAAAACTGGGAAAAAAGGTTTCCTAATGAAAAAATATTAAGTTGATAGTAACTGAAGGAATCGTCAAATATTTCACTAAGAAACATGACCAAAGTAAATTGAGGTACGTATCTGGGATTAATTTAACTTTATTTTTGATTTTTAATTCACACTATTTTATAAATGGATATTTTTAATTAATATTGTATCATTTGAGTGTTAATTCCCAGTCATGTGAGTGGGCGTTTGTGACCATGTTAGCTGTATTTTGCTTTTATTTTAGATTATACTTTTGAAAAAGCCCACTACGTTGGGCGAAAAGTCAAGCACAGAATAGTAGTATTAATCTTGAAACCTAATCCAAAGAAGTTACCATACATATATATATATATATATATATATATATATATATATATATATATATATATATATATATATATATATATGAAGTAAAATGCGAACAGTAAATGCAAACTTCGTTCCATCACATCCTTTCCGTGTTAGAGGTTGTACAGTTTGAATAGATTGCTACAGAACACAATCCATCCATTTCCACCACCATCGAGATGATGGCCTACCTGTACCACCATGTCGAGAAGGAAGTTAAAACTTACCCTCCCCGCCACAGTGATACGGCAGAGGCACATGTTTCGTCTCTACTAGACTCATCAGGGTACCGACATGCACCTGGCAGTGCAAAGGACAGATCGAAAGGAAGCATGCAAATACTGAATGCGGTTTCGCCGACCTCCCGCCGGATGGCGTATATATGTTTATGCGACTTTTCACATATTCCTCTGTGTGAGTTGCAAGAGCAGTGGATACATCCACATTATGCCATTGCTCTTGCAACTCACACAGAGGAATCTGTGAAAAGTCGCATAAACATATATACGCCATCCGGCGGGAGGTCGGCGAAACCGCATTCAGTATTTGCATGCTTCCTTTCGATCTGTCCTTTGCACAGCCAGGTGCATGTCGGTACCCTGATGAGTCTAGTAGAGACGAAACATGTGCTTCTGCCGTATCACTGTGGCGGGGAGGGTAAGTTTTAACTTCCTTCTCGACATGGTGGTACAGGTAGGCCATCATCTCGATGGTGGTGGAAATGGATGGATTGTGTTCTGTAGCAATCTATTCAAACTGTGCAACCTCTAACACGGAAAGGATGTGATGGAACGAAGTTTGCATTTACTGTTCGCATTTTACTTCACTTATACGCGGAGTTGCATATAGTTGTACGTGTGCTGAATGTGATTTCAGCACTACAACGGCATAATGTGGATGTATCCACTGCTCTTGCAACTCACACAGAGGAATCTGTGAAAAGTCGCATAAACATATATATATATATATATATATATATATATATATATATATATATATATATATATATATATATATATATATATATATATACAATATACATTCCCTGTCAACAAGGTCATTCCAATATTTAACATTCATAATTACAGAATACAGTATTGTCACAACTTGTTCAAAGATTTTTGAGCTAATTCTTTGTAATAGAATATAATTGTATTAAGGCTTGATTCTCCCTATAGTGCCACTCTCGATACGATGTCGGTTCGATCCATTTTTTTTTTAATGAAAAAGAATTTACGATATCGAAATCTCCGCGAAACCAACTGTGTGAATAGATTCATTGTTTTTCCTGTAAAAATATTTTACCGGACCAAGAGCGTACGGAGATCGTATCGAGAGCGGCCCTATAGTGAGAATCAGGCCCAAGTATAGAATATAGGACTATGAACATGGTTTTTCTTCAACGTTCAACTGTTACAAATTTAATAAACTGCACTCAATACATCCATGGTTCTCTTAAAGATAGTTATCAGGTTGATGTTATTTTTAATGATTTAGAAAATATATATTTAATGAAGTGAACTTCCAAGAAATTGTGAAAGCTCTCCACGTTTTCGGTGTAGATACTAATATTGTTTCATTATTACCATCTGATTTGCATATAGAGCATTATTTGTCAGACATAAGGGTTATGGATCTCAAGTTTATATAGCAACATCGAGATTATTTCAGGGCTCAAACCTCCTGTTTCTTTTGGTCATTAATAACATAGATCATAAACTCAATTTCAGTGGGGGTCTTTTTTTCGCTGATGATTATAAGATCTTTAGTGTTATAAAAAGGAAATCAAATGCAAAGACATTACAAAAAGCTTTAAATGCAGTTGGGCATTGGTTTTGCATATGGAACTTAAAAAATTCAATTTGATTACTACATAAACGATAATTCTTTAAAAAGAACTAATTTATATAGAGATTTTGAGGTTTATTTTGATTCTAGATTGAATTTTAACGAGTATGTTGATAATGTTACTATCAAGGCTACAAAGATGTTGATGTTGACTTGAAACTGCCCCATAGATGGCGTTGATGCTGGAATGTTCCATCCTTCTTATAAACACATGTGGAATTTCAAGCCAGTCGGTCAAATAGTTTTTTTCTCCAACTGTTTGAGATAGATGGAACATTCCAGCAACAGCATATATTTTCTAATATCAAATTTATGTTAGTATTATGAAGAAAAAAGGGACCTTTTCTCCAGAGAGACTTGTACGAATATGGGGCGATAAGGAAAATAATAATAAACTATCAAAGCAACAACCAACAAGATAAAAACATAACAGACGATATCAAAAAACAATAAAAGCAAAAGTAATTGATCAGATTTTGAAGAATATTATACAATATCCTATAAGCAAAAATGGGGTTGATTAAGCAATCAAAAAAATAGCGATATTTACAAAGTAAAATTAATAAACGAATATTTAATTTAGTATATTTGGCCTAAACATCTTTATATTCAGGAGGCGGGAAAAGTATGCATATGCCTTCGATCTATTAACCTTTTGAATACAAATCTATTTGACATAAGACGGTGGGAAAGAGAAGGTTCACATCAAGGTTAATAAGTTTTACGAAGGGTCATGAAAAAATATTTTTCTTATATTCGATTAGATTAAAAATAAATACTCTTTTAATTTTGCTAATAAAGTTTCATTAGTTGAGTTTAAGAACTGTTAAAAAAATTTTTAAATTTTCTTATACGATTTTTGACTGGAAATCGGTAATTTATATCTGCGAATTTTATCAGAATATCCACATTTTCTAATGAGAATCCAGAAACTTTCACTAGAATTTGTAATTTTCTGTAGAGAATTTGGAAATTTCTAAGATTTTAAAAGAAATCGGGAAGTGGTGTACAAAATTTTAACCAGCGCAATATCCTTCGGGAAAACTAAGGTTTTCTTTTAATTTTAGGGTATCACAATATAGATCGTCACATTGGTTTTGATGTTCCCACAACTTATAACGTCCTCAGAGACATGGCAACTTTTCACGCTGTACCTTTGGCCATGAGAGTCCAAAAGCCAGAACTTTTTGATCAAAAAATTAAGCCGCATTTATTTCCATTTCTTGGGGTGAACGAACAGCTCCAAAAAGGATTTTACAAAGCAATATATGAAATATTTGATCAAATTCCAGAATTTCAGTCATACATGGATAAGATAAGAAAGAATATAGAAGCCGCAGATATGTTTGGACCCCATCCGTTAAGGGAACCATGGGTTACTGTAGTTCACAAGGACTTCTGGATGAACAATATAATGGTTACTAGTGGAGAAAATCCAAAAACAATGATTCTGGATCTTCAACTTCCTTACTTTGGTAGTCCAGCAACCGATTTGGTTTTCTTTTTACTCACTTCGGTAAAAGTCGACGAGATTCGAGACAAGTACGACGATTTTATTAAATTTTATTATGATCAATTTATAAAAAATCTTAAAGAACTCAAAGTTCCAATCGATGATTACACGTTCGAAGGTCTACTTGAAGAAATTAGCATCGAAGTAAAAATTGGAGAGTTTGGTCATAGCTTAAATCACAGTAGTATAATAATGGACGACAAGGGAAAAACAGAAATGGATTCATCCGATGAAAATTTTAAAATGGAAAATTATAGAGATGAGGACACTGTTGTAAATGAAAAGAAAATTGAAAAGTTTCGATGGATTACAGCTCATGCTATCAAAAAAAATTGGATATAACATTCACATATATATTTAATTATTTTTTTTATTATTGTTAATAAAATTATCAAGAACGATTTTTTGTTCTTTTTAATCAGATAGGTACTAGTATAAGGTATAATGTCATTTTTACCAGTGTTATAATATACAATTGCATTCCAAAAAAAAATTGAAAGAATTATATTTGAAAATAATGCAAGTTAGCATAAATTACTACAATAAAATGACAACATTTATTTCAAATTCTTCGGTAATCGACCAAATTTTTGTAAATTTAACAATATAACACTCGTTGATTTTTATGATCAACCACACAAAGGAATATATATATATATATATATATATATATATATATATATATATATATATATATATATATATATACAGTATGACCTGTAAAGTCCGCATCATATAGAATTTTTTATTAATAGCTCTATTAGAAATTTGACTTTGGCATCAATGAAAATTAACCAAAAAAAGAGTATTCACATGATTAGTATTAGCTGTCAAATTTTAATTTTTCAGCTAATTCAAATTCAAAAGTTGGGTTATATCTCAAATTATCGAAAAAGGTTTTTCTAAATGTAATTTTTAGCCCAAATGCAAAATATCAACTGTATAAGATAATTTAGATCTTTTGCCCATTTTTGTAAATTGCACCACTGTTGCAAAATAATACTCAACGCAACCTACATAAAACTTCTTAGTTTTGACAATGCTTCATCCCAGACATATTTTGTTAAAGTAGCGCCATATTAAATGTGTGTTTTTCTACAATATCCAAATAGGGCTATTAAAATTTGGTCACATGTGATGCAAACTTTATTTATTTTTGACCCCGTATAAGGTACCTTCATAAAATAACTATTTTTGAAAATATAGTTTGCGTCTAAAAGTAATACACATTATAAGTACACAAGATCATCAGTAAAGTCATTTGGAAACGGTGATTCGAAACTGTATTTTAGAAATAAGGGCCCTTAGTATCAGAAACTCCATTAAAGATGTGTCAAGAAGAATAATTATTTATATTGAACGCAATAGAAAGCACGTAGAAATGTAATTTTAAATTTTAAGTTTTTAAATTATTTTTAATTTAATATTCAAATACCAAAAATAGTTTGTTATCAATTAAAAAGAAGTAGAATTTTAAATGCGTTTAATTTTTATATTATGATTTTTTATTAGAAAATTTGAGTTTTTTGAATTAAACTATTTTCATAATATTAATGTGTATAAATTTTAGATACAAACCACGTTAGTTATTTTATGAAGTTACCTTATACAGGGACAAAAACAAATAAACTTTGCATCACATGTGACCAAATGTTAATAGCCCTAGTTGGATTTTGTAGAAAAACACACATTATATATGGCGCTACTTTAAACAAAATATATTTGGAATGAAGCATTGTCAAAACTAAGAAATTCTATGTATGTTGCGTTGAGTATTATTTTGCAACAGTGGTGCAATTTACAAAAATGGGCAAAAGATCTAAATTATCTTATACAGTTGATATTTTGCATTTGGGCTAAAAATTACATTTAGAAAAACCTTTTTCGATAATTTGAGATATAACCCCAATTTTGAATCGTAACTACTATTTTTTTGGTTAATTTTTATCTTGGTATATATTTATATATATATATATATATATATATATATATATATATATATATGTTTATGCGGCCTTCACGGATTCCTCCGTGTGAGATGCAATAGCAGTGGATATATCCACATTATGCTGTTGTAGTGCTGAAATCACATTCAGCAAACGTACAACTATATGCAACTCCGTGTATGAATAAAGTAGAAAGCGAACAGTAAATGCAAACTTCGTTCCAACCATATCCTTTCCATGTTAGAGGTTGCACAGTTTGAACAAATTGCTAAGGAACACAATTTGTCCTATTCTACCACCATCGAGATGATGGCCTACCTGTACCACCATACCGAGAAGAAAGTCAAAACTTACCCTCCTCGGTATGGTGGTACAGGTAGGCCATCATCTCGATGGTGGTGGAATAGGACAAATTGTGTTCCTTAGCAATTTGTTCAAACTGTGCAACCTCTAAAATGGAAAGGATATGGTTGGAACGAAGTTTGCATTTACTGTTCGCTTTCTACTTTATTCATACACGGAGTTGCATATAGTTGTACGTTTGCTGAATGTGATTTCAGCACTACAACGGCATAATGTGGATATATCCATTGCTATTGCATCTCACACGGAGGAATCCGTGAAGGCCGCATAAACATATATACGCCATCCGGCGGGAGGTCGGCGAAGACGCGTTCAGTATTTGCATGCTTCCTTCCGATCTGCCCTTTGTACAGCCAGGTGCATGTCGGTACCCTGATGAGTCTAGTAGAGACGAAACATGTACTTCTACCTTATCACTGTGGCGAGGAGGATAAGTTTTGACTTTCTTCTCGGTATGGTGGTACAGGTAGGCCATCATCTCGATGGTGGTGGAATAGGACAAATTGTGTTCCTTAGCAATTTGTTCAAACTGTGCAACCTCTAACATGTAAAGGATATGGTTGGAACGAAGTTTGCATTTACTGTTCGCTTTCTACTTTATTTATTTATTTATTTATTTATTTATTTATATATATATATATATATATATATATATATTCAGCGATATCCACGTTTCTAATGCAGCAGGCCAGCGATTTTATTCTTTCTAAGTTCGAAGCCGTTGGGTGGGGGGGGGGGGGGCGTCGATGACGCCCATCGCTTCTATTTGGTTAAGTAGTAAGTAAATGATTTATAATCAGCTGGCTTGAGTTAGGTACCGTCCATTGACAGTTCTCTCAGTTCACGTATCTACTAGGTCTTCTGGCCATTTTCGTCGGAGTCTTCTGTTTACGAGTGGTGGGTTGAAGAGGTCACTTGCTAGCAGGCTGTTATGGTCCATGCTTCGGTTTTTATGTTTGTCAGAGTAGTCATCACAATGTCATTTATGAATGGTATTTTGAGGTGTTCATGAATGGTAATTTTGGAAACATACCAAGGTGCATTTATGATCATCCTGAGTGTCTTGGACTGGAACGTCTGGAGGATTTTTATGTTG
The DNA here is from genome assembly GCA_034092305.1 of Diaprepes abbreviatus. Lineage (NCBI taxonomy): Eukaryota > Metazoa > Arthropoda > Insecta > Coleoptera > Curculionidae > Diaprepes > Diaprepes abbreviatus. The sequence continues at coordinate 417,489 of JASJET010000080.1, read as the reverse complement.
GATGGTTTACTACAGCCCCATAGTTCGATACCATATATCCAGATGAGTTTTAATATTGACTTGCATATGGTGAGTTTATTTGGAAGTGTGAGTTTGGGTTTTCTGTGTATTAACCATGACATCTTTCTTATATTCAGGCTTAGTTGACGTTGTTGGCTTTGATGTGCCCTTTCTATCTTAATTTTTGTCTAGGTAAAGTCTAAGGTATTTCACTTCATCTTTTACAGGGATGAGGGTGTCGTTTAGAGTAAGTTGACATTCTGCTCTTCTAGTTGTGAAAGTAACTTGGAATGATTTGTCAGAATTTACATTAATTTTCCGATGCTTCAGCCAGTGCTGGATTTGGTCCAGGTAGCCTTGTAATTTACCTTGATATGTCAATTTAATATATCTGTTATTAGTTTTATAAATAAATAACTTTTTTATGCAAGAAAAAATTGTTAAATGTGCACATGTTTTTATACCTGCTACTGTGGTCCTACCACTTAAGGAATTATTTATTTTGGGAATTATTTAGGAAACTTGAGCAGAACTAACTAGCTTTTAAGGCAGATTTTAAGCATTTTTGTGTAACCCTAAGTCATCTTTTGGCTGAACTGTAAGATTTAAATTTGATCTAATCAAACTCTCGGTATTTTGAAGTGTCTATTACTAGCCTACTTAGATGTCAAACACTGTTTTTTTTTTTTCGTATTTATTATGGCCAATTACTGGTGTTTTTGTTTAGGGAAATTAAATAAAATTTATTATAAGAACAATATATTTCTTATAAAAAAATTTGATATTAAAAAACCAAATATCATATGCTAATGAAAATATGTCATCTGGATGGTTTTTTCAACATGACTTCATAAAACACGAAAAAGTCAAAATTCTAGATTAGCCAAGTCAAAATGCGGACTTAAACCCTAGAGAGCAGATATTATTCCAATACGGAAGCTTGATACGAAGCTCTGAAAAACGAATGGAACCAAATCCCTTTGAATTGTTTGCAAAATTTCATGATTCGATGCCCGGGCGCTGTGATCTGTCATCAAGGTCAATGGATATTCAACAAAATATTGATATTTACAGAAGAAAATCTTATCTTTTAATACACAATCATAAAATTATTTGTAATGTCAAAATACTTTTGATCCTTTACTGCTCAATTGTTTAGCAATACATTATTAAAATATTTCCACCTCTAAAAAAACAATTTCTTAAAATAAATAATATTATTGATTCGAGTTACTTTTTAATTTATATATATATATATATATATATATATATATATATATATATACATATATATATATATATATACATATATATATATATATATATATATATATATATATATATATATATATATATATATATATATATATATTTGTTTGGCTTTATGGTACGTTAAAAATTAAATCAAAATGTAATAGTGTTGGTGTACTTTCTATATTATACATTTTTTATATAGAATTGACGTTTCGGTAATTTATTTTACCTCCTTCAGAATTTACAGAATGCTAAATATAATAGAGCATTTTTTTTATACGTTAAATTATTTATTTTCTTAAATTTAATTAATGTGTACAAAGTGTCCAGTGTTGTTCGTGAATTTTTGTTCAAGGTAAATATAAAATATGATCTAAATAACTTAACTTATATAAAAAAAAGTGCTCTATTATTTTTAGCATCCTATAAATTCTGAAGAAGGTAAAATAAATGACCGAAACGTCAAATATTTATATATATATATATATATATATATATATATATAAATTAAAAAGTAACTCGAATCAATAATATTATTTATTTTAAGAAATTGTTTTTTTAGAGGTGGAAATATTTTAATAATGTATTGCTAAACAATTGAGCAGTAAAGGATCAAAAGTATTTTGACATTACAAATAATTTTATGATTGTGTATTAAAAGATAAGATTTTCTTCTGTAAATATCAATATTTTGTTGAATATCCATTGACCTTGATGACAGATCACAGCGCCCGGGCATCGAATCATGAAATTTTGCAAACAATTCAAAGGGATTTGGTTCCATTCGTTTTTCAGAGCTTCGTATCAAGCTTCCGTATTGGAATAATATCTGCTCTCTAGGGTTTAAGTCCGCATTTTGACTTGGCTAATCTAGAATTTTGACTTTTTCGTGTTTTATGAAGTCATGTTGAAAAAACCATCCAGATGACATATTTTCATTAGCATATGATATTTGGTTTTTTAATATCAAATTTTTTTATAAGAAATATATTGTTCTTATAATAAATTTTATTTAATTTCCCTAAACAAAAACACCAGTAATTGGCCATAATTAATACGAAAAAAAAAACAGTGTTTGACATCTAAGTAGGCTAGTAATAGACACTTCAAAATACCGAGAGTTTGATTAGATCAAATTTAAATCTTACAGTTCAGCCAAAAGATGACTTAGGGTTACACAAAAATGCTTAAAATCTGCCTTAAAAGCTAGTTAGTTCTGCTCAAGTTTCCTAAATAATTCCCAAAATAAATAATTCCTTAAGTGGTATGACCATAGTAGCAGGTATAAAAACATGTGCATATTTAACAATTTTTTCTTGAATAAAAAAGTTATTTATTTATAAAACTAATAACAGATATATTAAGTTCACATATCAAGATAAATTACAAGGCTACCTGGACCAAATCCAACACTGGCTAAAGCATAGGAAAATTAATGTAAATTCTGACAAATCATTCCGAGTTACTTTCACAACTAGAAGAGCAGAATGTCGTCAACTTACTCTAAACGACACCCTCATCCCTGTAAAAAATGAAGTGAAATATCTTAGACTTTACCTAGATAAAAATTAAGATGGAAAGGGCACATCAAAGCCAAAAACGTCAACTAAGCCTGAAAATAAGAAAGATGTCATGGTTAATACACAGAAAACCCAAACTCGCACTCCAAAATAAACTCACCATATGCAAGTCCTCCAGACGTTCCAGTCCAAGACACTCAGGATGATCATAAACGCACTTTGGTATGTTTCCAAAATAACCATTCATGAACACCTCAAAATATCATTCATAAATGACATTATGATGACTACTCTGACAAACATAAAAACCGAAGCATGAACCATAGCAGCCTTCTAGCAAGTGAACTCTTCAACCCACCACTCGTAAACAGAAGACTCCGACGAAAAAGACCAGAAGACCTAGTAGATACGTGAACTGAGAGAACTGTCAATGAATGGTACCTGATTCAAGCCAGCTGATTATAAATCTTTACTTACTACTTAACCAAGTAGAGGCGATGGGGGTCATCGACCCCCCCCCACCCAACGGCTTGGAACTCAGAAAGAATAAAATCGCTGGCCTGCTGCATTAGAAACGTGGATATCGCTGAACCCCCCCTTCTTCCGAATAACAAGTCTCTTTCAAATGTCATACTGTACTGTCTTGTATACGAATGAAGTAGGGGTAATTTAGATATTTTCTCTACTCTTCAATTATTCCCCCTCCCCCAAATAAAAAGACTAGATCCGCCCCTGATTACACGGCTAAGGCTATCGTTGAAAGCGCACACTGCTATATTTAAAATCAATTTGCCGCTCTAAACTTTCTTGGGTGCCAAATTCCATACAGTATTTAATTTTATTGTGTGAAATTTGGTCTCGTTATTATTTTGTGTGAACCCCCCAAAGAGCGAATTAGCAGGTAAATAAACAATGCCTTTTATACGCACGGATTTCAAAATATAAAATGTCTGTCATCACAGACTGAACTAAGCTGTCAGACTAAGTATGTTTGTCGCCAAATTGGGGAAAAATGAAATTTTGGTACGTCAAATTAACCATCAAAAGTCAAAAAAACAATGTAATTGTTGTTGTTTTTATCGTAAAATTATTGATTGCTATTAAAATTTTTGTCCTTTCCCTGAATTAAATTTATTGTGTATTACCAAAGATTATTATAGCTAACGCTACGCTAGCTATAATAATCTTTGGTATTACTTAACAACCAAGTAATATACACCAAACCATCAGTCAAATATTTAAGTATAAATATAGATTGTGTTTGCCGATACTTGGTAGAACTCAATATCATAAAAGATAACGTAGTAAAACTCGATTTTTACTTAAAAATTCTACTTAAATTGAAATTTGAATAAAAAGATATTCAACATGTTTCGCTACACGGTAGCCTTATCAAGAATGAATACAATTTCTTAGCTCTAGGTAGGGTAAACCAATTTTGGATTTTCCAATAATAAACAGGTAAATGAAAGAAAGGTCGTTAAAATAGGTTCAATAAAGGAGAGTTGTTTAGGTCTAATTGACAATGTAATAAAGAATCGGTATTTTCAGATTTATTTATTTCTAAGGATTCCAACAAATCTAATTTAGTGCCTTTATTTTCTGTATGTAAAATTTGGAAATTTTGATCAAAATTTTGATTAGATTCTCTTAAGTGGTTTGAATAATAAGAATCTGTTTTTTCTTTAATAAAACTACTAAAGTGTTCCTTTATTCTTGTTAAAAAAACTTCTGCCTGACTGACCTATATAAAACTGGGTAATCTTTACATTTTATTTTATATACACCGGATTGATTTTCTTTTTTTGTTTTTGTTTGGTTGTTTTTTTTCAATATTATCAGTTGAATTATTGGTTTTAAAAGTCACACTAATATTGAACTTTTTTAGAAATTTTGTAGTATTTTCCATGACGGGAAACACCAGATTTAATGCTTTCATATATAATTTTTTATTCACTAATAATAAGGCTTAATTTGTTAAATTGGTACGAAACTAAAAGATCTTTGTCTTCTGTACCAATGGACATCTAATTTGAAAAATTCTCAGAATCCAATTAAAAGGTATCAGTAAGCACAATTGATTTATCACTTTCATCTTCATTTTCTTCTTTTTTTATTATTTTTGTTATTTTATGGTTGTAATCTTTTCACTATTCAGTTTCCGTTTTTCTTCTGCACTGAAAAAAGGAAATGGTTGAATTTACCAACATTGCTCTCAATCTAACCATTATTTTCTGTTAAATACAAGCAATAGTTTTTATGCTTTCAATAGAACAACAAAAAATGTCAAATATTACTACTTGAACGAAATGAAGGAAACATCGTTTCAACCATCAAGATCATTTCAAATTAAGCAAAAAAGGTGTTTAATTTAATACCACAAAAGGTGTTAAAATATTAAGTTCTATTGATTGCATGAACTCTTAGATATGTTACTTGAACCGCACAAGGAGAGTTAAACATAGCCGAAATATTGGTTGATGTAACACTACGAAATGTTTTTATGAGTAGTGTCAGTGATTGGTTGAACTATACTAAGGTTTTAAACAAATATATTCAAAGATTGTTTAAAACATATCTGAATGTTCAATCAACAGTCTTTGTTGGTTAAAATAAACGATGTATGATTTAAATGAATCACCAATAGGATATTACTTAAAAAAATACTATCTTAAAAGAATGAGTTGTAAACTTTGAACGGAACAATTTTTAATTTTGAATCAATGATGAAAAATACTTGGCTCAATAACCATTTTTATGTTAATAACCAAAAATGTTGGCACCATTTACACCAAAATATGTATTTTTTACACACTGTAAACAAAATTAATTATGCCATAACCAATAAAAAATATTCAAATAAAATATTTACAAAATAATTTTTGCAAAATTAGGATTTCTTTCATATACAATTATAAAATTAAAAATGTTATTCTTTAGTTATTTTTATTGTTATAAATAAACAATATAAATCTCTATTTTGCATGTACACTGTATATTGAAAAATTTGATAATGTAAATATTTTATATGAAAAAATCCTAGTTTTGGTAAAAATTTCACATATTGTTATTATTGGAATATTTTTATAGCCAATTGTGACGTGAACAAACTCATTTATCGACACGTGTAAAAAAGACATATAAGTAGTATTAGTTAGGCAAACTTTTTGATTATTAAAATAAAAACAAATATAATAAGAATATGGTAAACTATGTTGAAAAAAAAACTATTACTAATATTTTTGTAATATGTCATATTTGTTTTTAACATATTACAAATATTACAATTGTACAAGTTCGTTTCTTTTTAATTAACTATCACTCTTATTCTGCTACTTAAAATGCAGCAACATCGTTTAAATATTTTGATAACCTAACGTCAAATTAGGATCAAATAGGAAATTTAATAAAACAAAAAATGTCTGTATAATCTTCTTTATTAACAAATAAATTTTTTGGGTTAAGAACATTTCATCTAAATTTATTACTTACATATTTTTCCTTCATTAGTTATGATATTACCTACAATATTCAACTAACAGTTGTAACGAATTATTTTTTTTACCCCCTGTTTTTCAGCCACGCAGCCTGGCCTATACCTATAATTAAATCTAATGTTTGCTGGTTTAATTTATATAAATATACCAGTCTAATCCCTTTAAACGCATTTAGCTTTAGCAAACTCATGCAACCAAGGAATAAGTATAATTTTGGCACCAAATGAACTTGGAAAAGTTGGACACGTGCAATGCCGCCATGATTTATATTTCAACATCACATTTTATACATCATTTTATGTAACTAAGTATATTTATTATAGTTTTGGTTGTCAACACTATATTATAAACAACATCCATTCAAAAAATAACGTTAACAAGATTATATCTATTAAAAAATAAAAGGTACTACTTACCTTAGTAACCGAACAAGTAAAACCAAGTTTGCTTCGCTTCAACACTCACGAGACAACAATATGGCTACGTCTTCTTATTCTGTTTCTCCTTCATGCCCTATAGGGGGCGAAATCGGAGGTATAGAGGGCGGCATTTCAAAAGTATAAAATTTAGTTTGTTCATTCAATATTTCAAAGTCTTAAACTGAGCTATAAATCTTTTTATATAAGAGAATGTGCATATCAGTTTAATGTATTAGTATAGATGTGTTAACTAATAGAAAATGTTGAATTTAGATTTATATTATTTAACTTAATATATAAATTATTTGAATACATTATAAAAATACTTACGGCAAGATTTTCCAATTTATTTAATAAACATCTTTAAAAGGATTTGTTTCAAACAAATGTAAGTTTTCAAACAATATTTTAAACATTAAATGAACAAATTAAATATAACCGAAATAAAATGTAGCCACAAAATGCGAAAATAAGTTATTCCAAATAACTTTCGTTTGAATTAAACAATTAAAAATCAACATTTAGAAGACTGTTGAACTAAACATTTTATTTTTATCAGTGTGTCTCCGTTTTTCTCGTTTCTTTTGTCCCTCTCTCTGATCAGTTCTGACCACAACTTTAGAATATCGAAAAAAATACTTTTCATCTTTGTTCTTGACTTTCTAACCGACACTAGAAAAGGACACTAATTAATGCTAGTAATTGACACTACGCATTAAGCATGTAAATTACTAATTAAATTAAAGTTATATTCTTCATATAATTGTGAGACGTAATTCAGATTAAGTAGATCAAATTGTATTAAAAGATTGTATTAGAAAAGTAAATATGTTTGTATAAAATAACCACACACTAATGTCAATTATTGGAAAGAGACGATTTTTTTCCAGTAGTTGATACCCTCACGTAAATTTCCTAGAAGAAAATATACTTTACAAATACAAAGAAAATTGAAAATAGCACTTTCAATTATTATTATCTGTATTAGTAGCACACATTTTACTTTTAATTTTACATAAATTTACTTAAAAAATTGCTTTCTCTGACCTTACGTGCAAAAGTAAGATTCCTACACAAATCAAATGCAATCATGACATAAACTGCTTTTTAATTTCATTTATTCGGTGACGAAGGCAATTATCAAGTTATTAACATAAAAATTGGCAGCTAATACCTGCATGGACTTAAAGATGGCACTGCTATATTAATTTTTTAAATCATATTCTTATTTTAGAGCTCAAAAATAACAAGTGTCTATTACTGGTATACTGTTCATTACTGGTGCAGTTACCCTGTTTCTACAAAAAGATTCAACAATATTATTCCGATGGTATAGCTTAACTGTTACATTTCCGCCATCCACTCAATTTTAATTAAAAGTCTACAAGATATTGGAAAATTGTTCTTGCCGAAAAATTCCAATTCGAAATCAAACTTTTTGAAAGATTATTCTGCTTAATACGTGCATTCGTATAAATTTAACTGCATATTACCTATTCAGCTAAGTATACTAATTTAAAAAAATATTTTAAATTCACGTAACCGTATCACTTCAATAAATTGATAATTCAAAAATAAACTTAACACCAGGAATTATTTTTTGATATGAAATTGGGGATCTACTACCGATTGATTTTTAACAGAATTCGAATAAAATAAGATCCTATTTAATAATTAATATTCCCTTATCGAGTTCGGAATCCGCCTCCGATTTGTCTCGTTCTGTAATATGTTGGAGTATATCAAAAAATATCTAACACGTATTTTTTTACGTCCTGAATTGCATTTCTACTGGGTAGTATTTACCTCCTAAGTTTATAGCTAAAAACAAATTTTTTAAAATTATTTAAAAAGCTGATTTTTAAGTGTAAAATTACTCACATATTATTAAGTTTACAAAAAAGGATTCATACATCTTATTTTTTTTCAGTAAGGGCAAGGTTTCTATTTTTTTATAGAGGCGAACACGTTATTTTTTCTTAATTCAAACTCCATTTTGAACGAGCTAGCGCCTACAGCCACTACTCCAAACAAATTTTAAAATAGCCAGACTTAGAATAAACAGTTATTTATTCCAAATGTACTTGTCACCTATACCAACGCTAAGCCCATAAATTTACTGAATTAATTCAAAAATTTTTATTAGTTATACATGAATTTAAAAAAATAAAAAAGTTAAATTTTATTAATTAAATTTTTTTTTTTTTTGATATAAACTTTTTAAGGATTGTCTAAAGTATCTACAAACTGACACCTGTCAAAATATAAAATTTACTGATTTACTTTCTTGTATTTTCAGCACGAATTTTGATTCTGGAATGAAAAATATGAATTAAAGTGGTTGAAAGTCTAAGTTCATCTTTTTCCCTTGAAGCATACCAGGATATCATCAAGATATGAATAAGAAAAGAAATTTTATTTTCCCATATTTGCAATTCAAAATTGATTCCTCGAACTCTAACATGAAAATTTCAGTTTTTTAGCAATAAACTTAAGGACACATTGTGTGTTTGTTTATAAAATTAATTATTATGTTTAAAATAATTTTCGTTTATATACAATGTACAATTTCTTGAACTATGACGGGGTTAACGTTTTTAGTTTTTCTTGTATAATGTTACATTCATTCGATAGAATGTTCAAACAGGAAGAAAATTTAAAACCAGATTTAAGGAACTCAAAGTCTGTTATATTCTTAAGAAAAAAACATCTAATTTTGCAAATCATTTCTTAGAAACAAACCATAAATATCCAGATTTAAATAGCTTGCAAATAACATACTTCGAACAAAAAATAAACATATTAGAAAATATTGAAATACATAAACTTAAAAAGCGCCAAAAAAACACAAACCTTCTCAACACCTAGGTAAAACTGGGAAATTCCCAGATATTAAAGGTACGGTAAATCAATAAAATTAGACCATCTTTCTTAAGATTAGGACCAATAACGATATTACAGCGGGATAAAGCACCAGGACCAGGGGATTTACCTATACCGGGTGTCAACGAATCTATTAGACAAGTCATAATTTCTAGAGTATTATGTGTATCAAAATGAGAATTGGTACAGGTAAATGGTATGTGAAGGGGAGAGTTTTCGCTTATTTTTCACTTTCCGGCCACTTCCGATTTCACCGGAAATGGCCCCGATTTTGAATTTTTAAATGGAACACCCTGTATATTTTAACATTTTTGGATTTCTGAGACAATTCTAGATCAGAATGTGACATTTTAAAAACTTTTTACGTCTACTTCATTTTTTTAGAGCCACTTTTAAAATTGCATCCAGGTGGCCATGATCGGACGCAAACTAATCTAAGGGCCTTAGGTGATGTCAAAAAAATACAATCGCAAAGTTTGAGTTACTAGTATGAAAGACAGGACTAAGACAAGTTGACAAAATTACGTTTTCATTTTTAACTATTAATTTTCAAATGGCAACCCTTTTTGACAACTACTTTTCGAAAAAAACATTCTTTGACGAATCTAACGGTACTAATTTATTTGCGATTGGATTAGACATAAGAACAGAAATTAAATATTATTAAGCAAAATACTGGATAATTTATTTACTTATGACAAGTGCGCCATGGACAGCCAAGATGCATAATAATTTGCAACTGTTTTTATCAAGTCTTGTTTGGAAAACAAAGCACTCACTTAAGTAGATAATGACAGTGACATACGCTCTAAGAACAGACGTAAAAGTTTCTTAATTTTCGTTAAGTTTAGTTTAAATTTTCGTTAAAATAATGTATAATCAAAGTGAAAAAGTGGATATGTTATTAATATTTGGAGGGTGTCATAGAAATTCAAGGAATGCTGCCGAGTTGTATGCTCATAGATATCCGAATCGGCAACATCCAGCCCATCAGTATTTTCCGTATGTCGAGACTCGTTTTAGGCAAATAGAAAATCAAGGGGCGGAACAGAGGTCTATCATAAATGAAGAGATTGAGATTAACGTACTTGCTATGGTTGAGGTTGATAAACCAGTTTCGTTAAGAAAAATTAGTCAAGAACTGCAGATAAGTTATGAATCAGCAAGAAAAATACTGAAAAAGCATGGATATCGAGCATTTAAATATCAGTTACATCAACATTTTTATACTGAGGATGGCGATAGACGGGTAGTGTTTTGTGATTGGCTGCTTCAAAATCATAGAGTTAACTCAAATTTTATAGATTTTATTCTATTTTCCGACGAATCCCGATTTACAAATAATGGTATGTTCAATAAGCAAAATACTCGGTACTGGGCCCAACAAAATCAACATGAAATGAGAGAGGGCAATTTTCAAGAAAGATTTGGCGTCAATGTCTGGGGTGGTATTGTTGGAAACAGAATAATTGGGCCAATATTGTTTCAAGGTCAGTTAACAGGGGTTAGATACTTAGGTTTTCTTCAAAATGAAATCGAAAATCATCTCAATGATATACCTTTAGCAGTTTTACGGCGAATTTACTTTCAACAAGATGGAGCACCGCCTTACAATACTAGAGAAGTTCTTAATTATTTAATAGAGCATTTTAATAATCGAATTATTGCAACCAATGGTCCGGTACGGTGGCCAGCCCGCTCACCTGATCTTACTGTGCTCGATTTCTTTGTCTGGGGATATGTTAAAGAAAGGGTTTACTATGGAGCAGCCCCAGCTACTCTTGAAATATTAGAAGAAAGAATTTTACGGGCATTTAGAAGTATAACGTCCCAAATGCTACAAAACGTGTTGAGAGAAACAATTGAACGAGCTGAAATGTGTCGTGAAAAAGAAGGAATTCACTTTGAACATTTACTCTACTAAACTTTTTAACAAATTCAGCTACTGTACTTTCAAATATTTTAAGTGCGTCGTCTAACTTATTAGTTTATTTTGTTAGTTTTTTGTTAATTTTGTTAAATTTTTAATCCAATTCCTGTCTTTCATACTAGTCACTAAAACTTTGCGATTGTATTTTTTTGACATCATCTAAGGCCGTTAGATTAGTTTGCGTCCGATCATGGCCACCTAGATGCAATTTTGAAAGTGGCTCTAAAAAAATGAATTAGACGTAAAAAGTTTTTAAAATGTCACATTCTGATCTAGAATTGTCTCAGAAATCCAAAGATGTTAAAATATACAGGGTGTTCTATTTAATAATTCAAAACCGGGGCTATTTCCGGTGAAACCGGAAGTGACCGGAAAGTGGAAAATATGCGAAAACTCTCCTCTGCACATAACATTTACCTGTACCAATTCTCATTTTGATACACATAATACTCTAGAAATTATGACTTGTCTAATAGATTCGTTGACACCCGGTAGAGTGAATTAAGCATGCCACCGCAAGAACGTATGAGCTGCTGTGTGTAATTTTTAACAAGTGTCTGGAAGGGGAAATGATTCCAAGAGATTGGAGGAGCTCTTACATAAATTATATTTGTAAATAGGAGCGACTGCAGTAATTATCGGGGTATTAGTATTACATCGTCCATTTGAAAAATTTACGAAAGAGTTCTAACAGCCCAAATAGAAGAGGAAGCCATGGAAATGGAAAGTGAATTTCGACCTGGGCGATCCTGCGTGGACAATATATTTACAATAAAACAACTGGCAGAAAAGAGACTAGCAAGAGGAATGGAGCTTCACGTTACTTTTATAGATCTTCGTAAGGCATTTGAGTCCATCCCTTTGCAGAAATTATGGATCGCAATGAAAGAAGCAGGCATAAATAGTGTATATATACATAAACGCCGTAAAAACACTGTAGAGAAAACCAATTAAACTTCTGAGGCTTTCTCACAAACAAAAGAGGTTAAACAGGGCTCCTGCCTCTCTCCAAACCTGTTAAAAATTTATCTCTGCAGCGCTTTAAAACAGCGGATAAGGAAATGTAGCCCCATAAGGATATGGACAGAGGACACTCACTTGTATACAATCCTCATTGTAGATGACCAGATAGTTCTTGCGAAAGACCAGCAAGACATGATTTACATGATAAATATACTCATAAAAGAATTCACTAAATGGGGTGTAGAGATAAACATACAAAAGACACAATCATGACCATAGGAAGCACAGGACAAGGCACCGAAACAGACAGCGAAATAATAAAAAAACGTTAGACAATACAAATACCTATGAGTTACAAGAGATGAAGACGGAAAAGATAATAAAGATATACTAAAGAAAATAGGAAAAGGAAAAATATGATTAAAGCACTACATCCAATCTTATCGAGTAAAAACCTAACAAAGAAAACAAAAAGAAGGATATATCATGATTCAGCCAATACTGACGTATGGGTCAGGAGTGTGTGTCACAGATAAAAATATGTCACAAAAACTTCTTTCAACCGAAATGATGCACTGGAGATATTCCGGTTTAACTTTACTTGATCATGTAACAAATGAGACCACCAGAGGAAGAATGGAAGAATAAAATACGATAATGGACGATATAACTGAAAAGCAGTTAAAATGTTATGGACACCTGCAACGAATGAGCGAAGAAAGAATACCATGGAAAAAATGGATATCAAACATCTGCACCGAAATGGAAAGTAGAGGACTCCACGAAGGAGACTGGAACGATAGAAAACGATGACATCTGAGATGTGAGAAGCGACATTAAATTTCAAAAACTCGCCACATAGAGCGGGTTATTGTAAAAGGTTAAAAAGTTATTGCATCGTCTGTTATCCTGTCTTGTTTATATTACACTACAAGTCGCCCGTCTCGACTTCGTCCGCGGGAATAGTGAGGAACGTCTTTGGAAATCTAATTCATTACGCCGCAATAATTTATTTTTTTCGCAATTATTCTGCTTCTCTTTATGATATAATGTGAAATAACTTTTATACTATTTTTGCAAAATGAAATTTCAACAAAATATATGCAATAGTCTTAAAGTTATATGGCAAAATAGTTAGTAGTTTAACCTTAAAAAACTGAATTTCGAAAAATGCAGAAACTGAGAATATGTGTTATTATTATTTATAAGTTACCTTGTTACGTACGTTATCATTTTACTATATACCACTATTAACAGATAAAACTCGTAGCATATATATAGTAATCAGGATTTATCAGGATAATACGAAAATTTTTAAAGTGTTTACTTGTCAGAATTAGTAATTACGTTTCGTATTTGGGGACAGGTAAAATAACATAGTACAAAACAAATATTATTTCATAATTATGGCCGATAGAAAGGAAATAGCGCATCTGCAGGACTTAATCAAGGATAGCATCGGAGGAGAAGTGGTGGAGCAAACGGTTAAATCACTATTGCCGCCAGGCGAAAATTATGGAAGTATTATATACAGAGTCGATTTTAAGGTATGTTCTCTATGATTTGTAATATTTATAGCAATTTAATTTAGAATATTTCCTCATTAGTGAACTCCAAGTGAAAATTATGACTACATATATATATATATATATATATATATATATATATATATATATATATATATACAGTACGTATAGGGGTGAGTCAATGATTGGCTGAAGTAATTTTATATCTTTTAGGTAAAATTTATCAAATTTATGCCATTAACTTATATGAATATTTTAAAAATATTTGGTACTCTACAGGGTTTGCCAAGAAACGAGGACAGCATAACGTTGTATTTTTAAATAGACCATCCTGTACAAAAATCATTTTTTCCATTTAAAATATAATTTTGAAACTTTTTTATTAAGGGTTTGATACATCTTAATTTTTAGTTTTTAAAATAAATGTACATTATTTCTTGAAGATATATATGATCGATTTAGTTCTTATATTAAAGAATGCTATTTTCCACATTGTAACAAAATGTGAAAACAAAGGGTATAACATTGCATTTTCTACAATAAAAATGTCAGCTCTTGGCCTATCCGTAAGCAATTCCGAACGTCCGATTCAAACGAAAGTCAACATTACTGAGTTGAAAATGAAACCTAAGAGGGCACTGCAGAAACCATTTTATATCAAGTTGTATTATTTGGTCTCTACGGCTTGTCAATGGATCGGTTTTTGTACTATTTTATTTATCAATAACAACACTGGTTGATATATATATATATATATATATATATATATATATATATATATATATATATATATATATATATATATATATGGTCAAAATATTATTTCTTCTTCTTCTTCAGCCCCTAACGTCCACTGGACATAGGACCATCTTGTGCCTTCTATTGCCAATTCCCACCAGCTTGTTGTATTATCAACTTGGATCACGATTATCTTTCCGACGCCTTTCTTTACGTTTTTCTCGGCTTTGACGAAAGGTCAACGCTGGTTATGGATTTTTCAGTTACCGTTACTTTCGGCCACCGTTCACGCCTATCGTACTTCAGAAATATGGATCTATAAATTTTATTTTATTACCGAAATAATACGTCCCGTTTCCTATTATTTTTAGAGTTCGTTCAACCACCAGGTTTTATTTTATGATTTTTCCGATTTTTCGAGTCGGAAGTATTTGTGTAAATTTCGGGATTTAACACAAATTACGAGGTTGTTAATGAGGTCCCGCCAAACTTCCCGATCATGTTAAAAACCACTACCGCTTCACCTTTCTTCTCGCTCACCGGAATTAAACGAGACTGAACGAAGCTAAATAGTGTTATTTTATTACATTACGCTTCTAGGGAATGAGCTAATTTGGAATAAGTTATTGAAGTAACACTCATCCATGGATCCAATGTATTTTATTTAGCTTTTTATTCCAATTTTTTCTGCTTTTATTTTTTCCTAATTTTAAACCGCTTTTTTGTCCTGAATTCAGTTAATGTTCCTCATAGTCGAATCTGGGATTTTTTAACTCTCTACTCTCCCGTTCGGGTTTAAGTGAGAAGATCGGGATTTCATAACTTTATAGTCAGAAATTGTGACTACTAGTCGCATTATCAATTCGGGGTTGTCTCTCTACTTTATCAGGTTCTGTAATTACCAAATGAAGACGCGTTTCTATGGGATTATTAAAACCTTCAGGACAGGCAAGAAATTTTTATTGTTGAACTCTACGGAGTATGGGAATGCCGACTTGTATATTTTACGATCGCTTTGATTTATATGAAAGCACAGAAGCTAAGGTAGATTTAATCTCCGATTCCCGAATTATTTACTTTTCCCATGAATGTATGTAATTCCACGTGTCACTAACTTTCGCCCTTTTTTTAACGGTAAATATTTTTAAACAAGGTAATTTAGACTCGTGCACGATCTTTAAAATCTGTAGATTTATGTTTTTGAAACGACCTAAGTGAGAATCACGATCTGCCTAAAAAACAGAACACTCTCATAGACCCCCAAGAGCTAAGCTCAATCGAAAAAAGGACAAGTTGACTCTGCAAGAAAGCCATATCCTTAATTTCGCAGTTTTCGAGATTTTCTTTTATAATAAAGATGGCGCCATGGCCTGAAATCAGGTCATGTTCTCAACCATTTGTTTTCTAACTTTTGTCGATTTAAAACACGAAGTTCTAAGTTATTTAGTGACGTTATGTTGTTTTTTTTTCATTAATTTAGAGGGTTTGGGGTAACAGTAAACTTGAAATTAAATATTTTATCGTAAATAAAATGTGTATTTACGACAAGCTATCCGCTTTATATCATCTGCCCATCACAGTGGGAGTCGGCTTTCCCTTCGCTTTGTTTCCCTAGATTGCCATCCGATGATTTTTGTTGTCCAACCTTCGTCTGACTGTCTAGCAATATACCCCGCCCATTGCCATTGCAATTCTGCAGTCCTTGCAACGATATCTTAGACACCAGTTATCAAATATTATTCACACCTACATACATATTCACACATTTTTAACGCGTCCAACCACACCATAAAATATGTACTGCGTCGTTTTGCATCACAGCGCAAGAAGGGACGTAAGAAACGAAGCATCCTCTGAATATAATGAATACAACTTTAAACGTGTTAATAAAGGCATGCCTTGCGTGGATGTATGTATGTATATGGAGATGGGGATGTGTGCACCGCAATCTATAATCGTTGGGGACGCCTAAAGCAGGTATTTCGATCCTATTTCTCTTAGAAAACTCAAAATGTCGGACGGCTTCAGATTGGGTAGAGTTTCTTCTTCGATTCGCTGTTTCTAGGTATTGCACCTAGGGTTTTGCAAAGGCGACACAATCTAAAAGAATGTGGATAGAGGTTTCGTCCTATTCCTCGCCAAACCTACATTCTTCTCCCTCTGCTAATTTAAGTTTCTTAAGGTGAAAATTTTTTTCTGGTTATAGTTCCTCAGACATATTTTTGCTTGTCTTATTCCTTGCAAATTTGCTCAATAATCAGATCCCCTACTCTCTTCCTCTCTTTTTCCCTTTTAATTCTTCCAGTATTGCGGTCTTGCCGGTTCTGCAAAGATTCAGACCCCAGAAATAGTGTTTCAGTCCCCTTATTTACCTATTTGTCTACTTTTTCACTTCCTTCTACTCCAGCATGTCTAGTCATCCATAGAAAAGCCGTGTTGTTTTTGCCTAATTTATTTAGTTCCTCTAAACATTCTCACACCATCTTAGAGCAGATTACGTAAATCAAGCCTTACTATAAGTAAAAAGCATCCTCAAAATACATCTTTAAAAGTATTTATATAAAGGAACTTTGACAGCAAGACAAGAAAATGACAAAAGTGTCAAGCAATAAATATGAAGCTCTAAAAAAGCAGTTACAAGAAAATCTTTAAACTTTTTTTGACTCACAAGCTTTTCAAAGAGCACTTTACTATTTTACTAGATGACAAGGAGGGAGAGAAGGAGGAGAGAAGAGGACGAAATGAAAAAAGACGAGTAATTATTAATAAAAATTAAAGTAAAAAATAACTTTTATTTTTTAGGAGACTAATCCATCTTAAAGAATTTGAAGGGGGGTCAATAAGTATTTTATTTGCCACACATAAAAATGTAATATCGATAATAGATAAGACAATTACAAATCATCAAATACATATTGTAACTAAAAGAAATGTGTACGCGAGCAGGATGCAAAAAATAATTCAATAAAAACATATGCGTTTGGAACTACTTGAGAACAAAAAAAAAAGTATTAGTTTCCAAAAATTGATATTTTTGTCACAGCTAATTTTAAGGAAATATTATTCTTACAACAAAGATATTGTCATCTTAAAGGGTGTATATATGGCATGACGAGCACGTAACATGCCCACGTCGAACCTATGGCTATATTCTTTTGAGTAATTATCAATTGATCAAAGTGAAACTGATAACTTCATGTTCTTTTGAATATGCATTTACTTGTCATTGGGCTGAAGTGATCATGATTACTTCGAGTGATCGAAGTGAAAGTGATAATAACTCAAAAGAATAGCCCTTATGACGCGTGCGAGTCGTGCCTCTATTGCATTATGTTTTGGTTCAATTTTCAAAGGATTTGCCGACAAATACGGAGCGCAGAACCTACAACGCGCCAGCAACGCGTCTATGACGTGCTTACAACAAGCCAGTTTCATAATATCATTCGCAAGCAGCGCGCCCAAGTCTCGCAGTTATCCATTTTCTGTGGATTCTTAGTGGGAATTTAAAGAACGGTTTTATGGCGTGCACTTTCGAAAGCATTTAGTTTGCAGCGAGACTGATATTTTTTTTTGAATTTGAATTTAGAAGAGATGTACAAATAATTCCAAAATTTGAGAATTATAGACAAAAATTTTGAAAAAAGAAAGAAGGCGGATGAGTAGAATGAAATGGCGTCAAAAAATTTGCAGAGGCCAGCGAGAAGGAAATCTCGAATGTATTTCTTTTGGTAATGACCGCTCCTACTTTGTTTAACACATATTCAGAATCTAGCGCAAATATTTTAGTGAAACTTTTGTATTGTCCGCTAATATGTTAAAACTTTAAATATGTTAGAAGTTCCAATCCTAACAATTTTTTAAACAAGCCAGTGCCTTCATCACCGAGGTTTTCGTTTTTTATTTAGTAAACTGGATGAGAGTAAAACTTTACTGCATAAAATTAAGAAATCTATCGTTTGTTCTTTATTATCAGACATAATATGGCAATTATAAATGCAGAATAGATTTGTGTAACTATGAAGGACCATAAACCAAAGGCGTAGCAATTCTCGAAAGAGGTTTTATAACTAATGCCGCTTCCCGAATTCTGATAAAACAAGTGATAAATATTGTAGGTGTCTTAATTATGTACTTATGGAGATATTGGGCCATTTAGCAGATATTTAAGTTTAAAGGTATCGATTTTAATCGAACAATTAACAGTAATCATCCTAGTCTTACAACTTTCAGTGCCAACTATTGAAAATTTCTACTTTTACTCCAAAATTTGTAAAGGTGTTCTAGAGTTAAAATCCAAGATAATAGTTTTAAATGTACATGATCCACTTGTTCAACAAATACCCTAATGAATGTGCTAACATAACGGGAGTTAGCCAACCTACAACTTACAGACTCATTAGTAAAAGGAAAAGTGGAACTTTGTGCGAGCCTAAACCGTCTCCGGAAAAAGAACTATTAGACATTGAGGAATGCTTGAAAAACATATTAAGAGGACACTTTCACGCATTTTATCTTAGAAGAAGTGAAAAATGCTGACAGAAATGAATTTCTCTTAGAAAAGCCAAACCGGAAGTGACAGGAGAAATACTATTTTTGAGAAAACAATATTTGCGGGATATTAGAAAATACCACAGAAACGGCAAAAACATTTTTTATCTTGTAATCTAGCTCAATGAAGAACAAAAAATGTATTAAGATAAGAATTTAACAAGTTTTCGCGAAGCATTCCTATTTTTTTTATGATCTGAATTGAATTTTTTAGGGTGAAATCATCGTTATTCAAAAAATGACATATATAAAACCGTTTTCGTAAACCTAATAATACAAGTGATTTTATATGAAAAAAAATGGCCTTTTATATTATTATCTTCAAGAAAAAACGTTTTTAGGGATGAACTCGAGGATAGTTTTGTAAGAGAATTTTTGGGAGCACAGGGACTAGTAAAATTAGTAGCAGATTGATCCTGACGTACCAAAAATTTTATATTTCTCAATTTCTTCCAAAACTGATATTGGAAGGCGTATATTGCACAAAGCAATTGTTAAAAATAATTAATAAAAATCAAATATGTAATTATAATTGATCGTCCATTTTTATATTGTTATATTGTTTTTCAAAGTTATCACAATTGGTCCCCAAAACCACTTGAATTATTTTTTGATTGCTCATGATGACCACTCAAATAAATAATTAAAAACGTCATCTTATTCAATAACTTAAAATTTTAAAAACGTTTGAAATCTCTTTAAAATTCCGCATAATCTGCTAATAAATAATACGTATCTCAAAAATTTAGAAATATAATCTATTATGTGAACGGCTATGGATCCGGGTTGAAAGTTATTCTAAATTACACTTGACTTTAATGTATGCACCTAAAAACGTGACAAATATATGATAAACTTTAATAAAGTAATCATAAAACTGATGTACTTATATATCGTATGAAACTGTAAAAATTCATTATCTTTATTTTGATTACATAAAAACAAACTTGTCCATATTGTATCCGCTATTTTAAAAATTATAAATATAATATTTAAAAAAACCTTTCGAATCCCCCATTGCGAATTGTTGAAAAATACTGAAAAATTTTTGATGACATGTACAAGGTATCAACCTGATATTATCCTGAATTTCACAAAAGAAAAATCATTCAAATTTGACCAATTATCTTGAATTAATCACGCGATATATCAATCTTGCGCTCGCAACATAATTTTTATGCTTTTAGATAACAAAGCTAATTCCACAAAAAATCTTTCTATTTTGAGTTAAACCCGTAACACGGCTAACAAAGATAAGGTAGAAAGAATCTCAATTGCAAAAATTTATTTTTGAAATAAACAATTTTCAAAAAATTGCATTTGCAAAATAACACACATATCGTTTCATATTGCAAATAACACTGTTCTCTTCCCCGTCAAACTACTGTGTCATTTCTACCTATTTAACCTTTATACTGACCTGTAAATTATTGTATCACTTAGCAAAATCTAGAGCACATCAACCACATGTCTTGATTGATTGCAAAGAAGGTATAAGGATGAACGTATGTGATGTTGCCAAATCTACGTTTTCTCTAACGTTAGGGAAATTGTGCACAATCTAGCGACATCGTAGTGGTGGGGAAGCGTCTGTGGATGACCCCTAATCTACGAGATCTCAACCTCCTAAGGTTTAAAATAACGGAGATACCCAGTAAACCCCATGGAATTCAAAATCTTGCCATACCCCGTAGTCGTCGAAGGGTTAGCTACTTATCGAAGGGAATTATGTCGTCGTTTCTGGTAATCTAGACCCGATGTTTCTAGAAACCACCAGATATACGAAATGGGTATATAAGCAACCGGCCGGTCATGGAACGATCATTATTGGACATACGTTGTAGAGTGCTATTGTTTTCGCCGTGTATAAGCGATGTCGTTGCAATCCTGTGTGTATAAACCGCACAGTTTCTGTTATATGTGGTAAAGTGACACTGAAAACCCAACAAAAGACTTTGAGCCCACCTGTACGAAAAGCCTACGAGTTATATTTTGACTGCAAGGTTGGCGATCAAGACAAAACTTTGCTGCCACAATTGCTCCAAAACCTTAACTACTGAGTACTCACAAGTCTATAAAGTTTGGCGGGACCGTCAGAATCATGTTGATGATTACTACTTTTGCTTAACAAAAATATTGGGGTTTTCTAGTAAAAGCAAACATAAAACTGAATATCCTAACATCCTCTCAGACATGAGACCTGTACCTTATGACTCTTCTAGCATACCTGTCCCTAAGTCTCCAGAAAATTGCGAAATCAACTCGAAATCGGATTAACTAGATGATTTTGAACCAAAAGCCGGTCCAAGTTTTCAAAACAAAGACGATTACGGATGTAGTAGCAGTAAACAGTCCCATTTTATATCTCAGAAGAGCTCAATCTTATTCGTGATTTAGATCTTCCCAAAACAAACTCACAGCTGCTTGGATCTCGTTTACAGCAATGAAATCTCTTACAAAAAGGAGTGAAAATTGCCATGTCTCGGAAATGGCAGTCTATGCTGGCAGTATTTCTCTCAATGGCAAATGACTTATTTTACTATCCTAATATTTCGAGTTTAATTGGCGACTGTTGCCTAACTCTTCGAAGAGAAGTCTGGCGGGTCATACTGTAAATGAGAGAAACAAACGAGAATATGCGTATATTACTTCAGGGCATAAAATACGAAGATCATAAATAGAATATCTGTACCGATCTAAAAATTATTGCAATACTTACAGGAGTGCAGAGTGGCTGCATCAAATATTGTTGTTTTTTAGGCGAATGGGAAAGCAGAACCAGTAAACATCATTATGTCGTTAAAGAATGGCAGTGACGTAAAAATATTGTGTCCAGTCTGAAAAACTTCCTTAATGAACCCATAATAGAGCAACAGAAAATTTATTGAAGAACTACGAAGAACTAGTTGAAGAACTTATCCATTTTTACAAGATGTTAGGTTGCAATATGTCACTTAATCTGCATTTGCTTCACTCCCATTCAGAATTCTTCCCTGACAATTTAGATGCAGTTTCAGACAAACACAGCGAAAGATTTCAACAGCAAACTGTTCAAATGGAGACACGATATAGTGGAAAACGGACCCTAAACATGTTAACGGATTACTGTAGGACCCTCAATCGTGAAACTGATTCCAAAATACAAGCAAAAAAAGATAACACGATAACTTATTTGACTGCATTATAGTTTTTTCGATCCAAATGAAGTATATTTTGTACAAAAAGTATTTTTTTTAAATCTTGAAAAATTCACTAGATTGCTTCTGGTTTGGACTTCTCATATTTTATTTATTTCTTCCTCTATGGGTAAAAATCGAGCTCGTATTTGAATTCAACACATTACAGTAGACACAAAACACCCAAAAAAATATCATGGAGCGAGAAATAATTTCAAAATGCAGAACAGTAATTTATTAATTGTAGATTTATCTATTATTTTCTTCTTTATAGGTGAAAAAAGATGGTAAAATAGAAGAATACCACACCGTAGGGAAGTGTACCCCGCTCAACACCGTAACTCAAGAATTCTTCAACACACAAGTAACTTTCAAATCGGAAATAGCCTGGTACAAAACAGTTATACCAACTTTAAGACAGTTTCAAAAGGACCATGGAATAGAAAAAGTAATCGACTTTTTCCAACCGTTCTACGGGGCGAGAATAAGTTTAGATCCTACAAGCGAAAAAGTGGATGAACACGGAGTGATCTTGACACAAAATTTGAAAGATTTGGGTAAGCCTGCTTATGGTACTAATCATTACCTATTTTAATTTGTAATGCAGTGTCATAGTATAACTCAAACAACCAGTAGGTTAACTCGGCTTTGCGAAAGCTGAAATTTTCGGTGACCTCTAAAAGGTCTATCCCCAATTCTATGCTAACAACAATTTACTTGGCAATTCCTTTGAGAAACAAATATATTGATCAAGAGTGGATCCAAGAAGGGGCGATCGCCTCCCCCCTCAAACCCTTTGAATTCAAAAGAAATAAACTCGGCTGTCTGCTACATTAGGAACGCAGAAGTCGCTGACCCCTCCAGTCAAACTAGCTTTCACTTCTCTTACTGTACTGTCTTGTATACAAATGAAGTGGGGATAATACAGATTTTTGATCTTGTGATATGGCCCCCTCCGTCCCTGGTATTGATTCGAAGTGATTTTCAAAACCGTCCGGAAGCTAACAAGCCTGCTCCAATGCGGCTCTCCTAAGCCAAAAAAAACTTATCGAATGATACCAGTCGTGAAATTTTATCCAAGATTCCAGCTTCTGCGTCGTTGTCTTCTTCATTAGGCACGTCTGATACCAATTAGAGGATATCTCTGTCACTGGCAAACCCGCATGTGCAGACACCCTCATCGATACTTACATCATAAAACCGTATTTGACATAATCCAGTTGATTCAACAGTATGAGCCAATCCGCACATTCTTCTTCACTGAGCTCCGATGTGATAAATTCAGCTTTTCTAATAGTCGGTAAGTCCAGTGGATTTTCGTATCTCAAGAAGAGACATGACTCCACCAAATTTTTGTATAAGTATTTTGACTCCCTGATTACAAATATCGAGGGTAGATTCCCGGAAAATGGTCAGATAATTTGTTATAAACAAAAAAAATGTTAATAATTATAAAATTTGGTTTTTTTTGTAAGATAAAAAATAGTTTCACGTTCCGTCCGACGCATAGTTTTTGAGTTATAAATCCTTAAACAGTTCAAAAATTACGTTTTTTGCCAACTTGAATAACTTTTGACTAAATAAATAGCTGGGTTTAATCATTATTTAATGCTATAAACAAATAGCGGTTCATCAGTTATAACGTACGCGCCATCGTGTACGAATGGAAGTGGAAGTCTGCTTACAGGGGCTCACCTAGTGCACATAATCCATTATAACTATATAAATATATATATATATATATATATATATATATATATATATATATAAAGAAAAAGTTTTTCTAAATGCAACTTAGCCCATATGCAAAATTTTAGCTGTATAAGATAATTTAGATATTTTGCCCATTTTTTGCGAATTGCACCATTATTGCAAAATAAGACTCAACGCAACCTTCATAAAACTTCTTAGTTTTGACAATGCTTTCCCCCAGATATATTTTATTTAAAGTAGCGCTATATTAAATGTGTATTTTTCCACATTCCACATCCAAATAGGGCTATTAAAATTTGGTTATTTGATGCAAAGTTTACTTGTTTTTGACCCTGTATAAGGTAACTTCATAAAATTTTTAAAAAGGTAGTTTGTGTCTACAAGTAATACACATTATAATTAAGACAAACAAGTACACAATGTCGTCAGTTTATTATCAATTAAAAAGGTGGAATTTTAAATGCGTTTAATTTTTATATTATGATTTTTTTATTAGAAAATTTTAGTCTTTTCAATTAAACTATTTTCTTAATATTACCCTGCGGCACACCAGATATTAGCATAAAAGCCTGAGAAATGACCCTCCCACCCTTACCATGTGCGGCCTACACGAAAGATAACTTTTCATAAAGGCCAAACTTAACAAGCTTAACCTGCAACACCCGATGGTCCACCTCATCAAATGCCTGTACACAATCAATATACACAGTATCCAACTGCTTCCCGCCATCAATAGCCTCCGAGGCATGATTTGTAAACACAAATAAATTTGTTACTGTGGACTTTCCACTCACAAATCCATATTGTTATTCTACTATTTTATGAGTGATGGTCACAATGTCATCTAAAATGATCATCTCAAATATCTTAGCAAGTGAATTAAGTATTACTAATTGGTCTATAATTTTCAACATTTGTTTATTTACCATCAAATTCCAAATTTTCCCAGCTTTTAATATCTATAGGGTCACCGTTAGACACTGATGACAACTCAAACACTGAACTGAAATACTGTGCAAAAACATTGGAAATATGTTCATGCTCTTCCAATGATATTCCATTATAAGACATAATCCTTGGCATGCCATACCTTGTACTCTTAGAGCTAACATACATCAAAAAACTGCTAGGATCAAAATTTACATTATTCTCTATATTTCTTAAATACAAAGAGAACTTATTATCAATCGGTTTTTTAATATTATACCTTAAGTTACGATATTCTTCATATTGAAAAACACTACTTTTGCTACATTTTATGTGTCTGTGCATCCTATTATTTAATTTTATTTTACGTGCTGAATTATTTGAAAACTAGAGGATATTAACAATAATTTACTTCACTATTACCAGTGACCTTCGGACTGCCCATTTTAAATCATACTACCTTGAGTACCGGGAGAGACTTGCGGCGCCCATTATAGGGAAACACTCAGACCCCCTTAATGATTATTGTCTTTTCAATAATTCAATGATTCTTTTACATTATCGAGAATATATATACATTCTTCAAGTTTTAACAGATATGTAAAACGTAACACCTAAACTTTTCATA
Organism: Diaprepes abbreviatus; assembly: GCA_034092305.1. Classification (NCBI taxonomy): domain Eukaryota; kingdom Metazoa; phylum Arthropoda; class Insecta; order Coleoptera; family Curculionidae; genus Diaprepes; species Diaprepes abbreviatus. The sequence goes on along the minus strand of JASJET010000080.1, from coordinate 391,767 downwards.
TTTTTTAGGTTACGACAACGTAGATCGTCACATCGGTTTCGATCGTCCCACAAGTTATGCCATCTTGAGGGACCTTGCAACCTTCCACGCTGTCTGTCTAGCAATAAGACAACAAAATCCAGAACTTTTAGAAAAAAATATTAAGCCATACTTGCCTGGATTTGGTCCAGTGGATGACAACCTGAAAGATGCTTTCAATACACCAATTTACGCCGTATTAGATCAAATTCCAGAATTAAAACCAAACATTGAACGGATCAAGAAAGCCGTAAACGACGCTAACGTTTACGGAAAACGTCCAGTACGAGAACCATGGGTCACTGTGCTACATATGGACTTCTGGGCAAACAATGTCATGGTTACGGGTGGAAAAGATTCTAAATCAATGTTTCTGGATTTCCAAGTTCCCACCTTAGGCAGTCCAGTATGCGATTTGGTTTTCTTTCTGTTCACTTCAGTAAAACTCGACGTTGTTCAGGATAGTTTCGACGAATTTGTTAAATATTACTACGAACAATTTTCTAGAAACCTTAAAGAACTGAATGTTTCCCTTGACGATTTTCCATTTGAAGAACTACTGAAGGAAATTGACATAGAAATGAAAATAGGAGAATTCGCGCATGCTCTAGATCTCAGTTATTTAATATTGAGCGACAAAGGCAAAGCAAATTTTGAGTCGCCTGACAAAGATGTTCAGAAAGAAGATTCAGCCGATGATGAAGAAATAGCTGTAAATGAGAGACATATTGCAAAATACAAATTTATTGCTACTGAGGCCCTCAAGAGAAATTGGATATAAACTCTTAATACAATTTAACATACCTTTTCCTGTTTCTTAATATCATATTATAAAGTGTACAATATAAAGCGAAAATCTCCGCATTTTTCATATACATCTTTTGCTTTTTTTATACAAGAATAAAAATATACATCCTTTTAAATCAAGATTATTTGTTTGCAGTAAGATTCCTGTAACAAAACTATTGATTCTTGAAAGCATATACGAGATTTAGGAGGTTGCTGCGGTGGTTGCATATAATATTGACCGAAATTGGTTCACGAAAATCCAAGATGGCAGATAAAATATATTAGATCCGCCATATTGAATTTTTTTTAAATAATTTTAGATTCGTTATGGGCAATCCCATAAACTTCTTCTTATGAATTTTGGAGAAAATCGGAAAAAAAGAATAAGATACGCCATATTGAATTTTTTAAAAATAATTTCAGATTCGTGATGTGCGACCCAGAAAACTTCCCCATACCAATTTTGGAGAAAATAGGACAAAATTAATTTTTTTTGTCCTCCACATTTAATCCACCATATTGAATTTTTAAAATTTCACATTCGTTATGTGCGACCTCAAAAACTCTCCCATACCAATTTTGGAGAAAATCGGACAAAATTAATTTTTTTGTCCGCCATATTCAGTCCACCACATTGACTTTTTTTTTAAATAATTTCACATTCGTTATGTGCGACCCCAAAAACTTCCCTATACGAATTTTGAAGGAAATCGGACAATTTTTTTTTGTTCGCCATATTCAGTTCACCACACTGAATTTTCTTCATATTAAAAAATAATTTTATATTCATTATGTGTGACCCCGAAAACTCCCCAATATCAATTTTGGAGAAAATCAGAGAAAATAATTTTTTTGTCTCTGCCATTTTAATTTTAGATTCGTTATGCGGGGCTCCGAAAACTTCCCATAGCAATTTTGAAGAAAATCGAACAAAATAATTTTTTTGTTCGCCATATTACCAGCGCCATCTCGGATTTTACTGCATCAACTTCCTGAACATAACGTAAAAAAATTCATTCTTGGTGTCACCGTTCCGGAGTAATCAATGTAAGGGGGGTGTTCCATTTTTGGCACTTTTATTGGAGTTATTATCAAAGATTTAGACATATCTCGTATTTTTGTTATGCGTTAATTTATCAAAAAGGCAAAAACTAATGTCTATAGAGTTTTTTACGTAGAGTTCAGTGGCACAGTCAGTTTTTTTCTAAAAAGTTTAATTTTTGAGATATTAACCAAACTTAAATATGACTCCCTGTATATTATTTTATATATTGATTAAGTATAATTTGGACTTTTTGGATAATGCATTTATTTTATTTTGAAACACAAGGTCAAAATTCGGTATTTTCAATAATTTACTTTTTTTGTAACCGTAGGCCATGGTTAATTTATAAGGAACAAATGCAAAATTTCGACAATAATAAATATACCAAATTTCGACAATAATAAATATACCAAAGATTAAACGCTTTAAAAGGTAATTTTAATGTTTTTCTATATTTTCAATTGTGTAATTATTATTAGATTTTTTACTTTAAACAAAACTGTTATTATAAAACCAGAATATTTAAATTTGATTGCAAAGAAACCAGAACAATATTATTTCATAAAACTGAAGCAACGAAAACAAAAAGAAACACTGAAACTAAAAACAACCAAGAGTTCTTTTTAAAGATGGTCTTTCTTCAAAATGACGGCCGTTTTTTCGATTGCAATAGCGACACAGTTTTGTTATTCTTCTAATTGCATTTAAAAGAGTCATAGGTCTATTATGAAGATCTTAGAAGGCCAAACACTGGACTCCATAAAAAAAATCCAAAACGGAAAGATCGGGAAATCGTGGGGCCATCTCACTGGCCCATTGGTACCTATCCATCTTTGAGGAAAATTATGGGCCAGAAACAGCCTTAACAGCCTAGAGTTTGTGGCTCAAGGCACCGTCTTGTTGAAGATATATGGAAATGAAATGGGCCAATGGAACATTTTCAAGCAATTCTGGAATAATTTCCTCAAGGATTTCTTGATATCTACGTGCTATGAAAGCCCCTTATAACATCCTGTAGGCTATGCGTCGGCCCAAAATAAAATACGATACATCAACCCGTAAGCGCCCTTGTTGTGCCCTTTCGAAAATTAAATGATGATTTTTCTGCAGACCAATGCCTCGTGTAGTGACGATTAAAAATTCCCGCACTTGAAAAATATCATTCGTCAGACCAGATGACAAATCTGCCAAAAGATTCGTTGGTGCGGATTTGTTCTAAATACCATTCACAAAACGTTACTCGGCACTCATCATATCCGGGGTGTAAATGTTGCACTTTTTTAAATTTATATGGATAGTATTTATATACGTTTTGCTACACCAACTCCTTTCTCTATTTTTCTACAAGATGATGAAGTTGTTGCTGCTGCGTAAAATAACACATTTGTTTCTTTCCTCTCCCTGTCTTCTTTGACGCATGTTTTGGGACGCGAATGAATGAAAGATTCGTGTTCAACTAGATTTCTTTTTAAACCAGCAAATATGTCTGGAAATGATTGCTTTCTTTCTGGGTACCTAACAACGATCGCCAGATATGAGAAGTTATCCTAGTGATAACGCTTTAGATACATTACCTATTGAAATATAATTGAGAAGATTCTTGGAGATTTTCATTGCTTTGTAAAAAAACATACTAACATATCATATTTTTCATAATTATCATAAACGGCCATAGTAAATGCAAAATAAATAAAAAGTGAAATAAAAACACCTACGTAACAAAAATATATCACAAATAATGACAATCTGACAAAACTGTGAAGTTTTGGACTGCTTTTTGTTTCTTATAAATTGACGATGGCCCACTGTTACAAATAAAGTAAATTATTGAAAATATCGAATTCTGATCTTGTTTTTCAAAATGAAATAAACACATTATATATTTTTGAAACGCCTAAATTATAATTAATCAATATATAAAATAATATACAGGGTGTCTTATTTAAAAACTCATAAGTTGGGTTATCTCAAAAACTTAACTTTAAAAAAACCTGACTGCGCCACTGAACTCTACGTAAAAAACTTTATAAAAATCGGTGTTTATCTTTTTGATAAATTAAAGTATAACGGAAATACGAGATGTGCCTAAAAAACGAGGATTTTAAAAATCACCCTGTAGATTAAAAACTAAGAGAGTCATAACAAATTTGGCACCGGAGTCTTTCGTTTCGTTAAAAAGTGAAAACCGCAACACTCTATCTTTGATAATAACTCCAATATCCCCTAAAAGTGTCGAAAATGGAACACCCCGTACATAAATAAAAATACATAGCGGTGGAATTGAGAACCTACTTTTAGAGTCACTTAAAAAGCGTTAAAAAGCGAAAAATAACAGAGTAAAATATAAATTTTTATACGAAATTGAAATTTTTAAAGTCGGCACCAAATTATTATTATATGAAACAGTTACGAATAAAGTGTTTTTCAAACTTTTCGTGTGAATCACATTTTGTCAAATATTAATTTGACGCCGACTTCAAAAACTTCAATTTCATATGAAAATTATTGTTATTTTTTGCTTTTTAACACTTTTTAGAACTTGGTTCAATCTTTTTGTATTTTTTTAAATTAGAAGACTAGTAGTTGCCAATCCAATAAAACTCCAGTTTAACATAAATATCCTTAATTTTCATAACATCTTAAACTAATAATTTTTCACGATTTCTTCTCATATAAACTGTTCTTCAAAATTAATTTTTTCAAATATTCGATAATTTTGCTCATCAGTGTATTCACCAATAAAGAAACAAAAAAAAAACAGTTTTAACTTGAAGTTGTTCGAAAATACTTAAAATATACTATATTTTCTCTTCGCTTTAAAAATATCAAACCATTTAAATCGATACGATTTTAGAACCCAACGGTCATTTTTTGTCTAATCAAAACAAAAAGTCCTTCCTTTATTTACCGGAAATCGTTGTTTTCCACCTGGGGGAACTCATCGCGACTTCCCCTCCCACTTTCACATACACTTACTCAAATCGACATAAAAACTCTTTAATGTATTCTCGTCTTCGTTTACTGCAGGACGGTTATACGGGCATTAGAGAAAGATAAAAGGGTAATTTAGAGGACACTCAACTGATTTATTAGTAGAGAATTGTCATGAAATCACGGTATACTGTAAAAATACCGATATTCTGATGGAAACAATGTGGCAAAAAAAGTTGCATTTTGAAAATAAATTGATCGAATTGAAAACCGAACGAAAATATTTTTTAAAAAGCACGAATGATTTTCATCAAACCGTCTTAACAAAGGAAAATTAAAAAAAAAATTATTACAGTATACGTAAACATCCAATGCAATAACTATTTCAAAAAAATTAGTCTGCTGAATCAAAGACCATGGTTCCGGTAGACAGGGTGGCAGTAAACGAGTGTGCTGTGCTTGCTTATCAAGCAGGCTTTCGTTTGTTTGTGTCATTGGCGTACATTCATTAATTGCAATGTTTTTATTTAAAATGTGGATTTGAGTTTGAAACGTTTTGTTACGAAGATACCTAATTGATTAAAAAGAGCAACATATACTTACATATATTCCTAAATTATTATTAGTTTACGTTGGTAGTAAGTTTCGAAATTACAGAAACTAGATTTTTACTGTTCCCAAATGAACAGAATCAGTGTGGCGTAATTTAAAGTAATATTGTTACAGTCGAGATTGTGTAGTTTGGACGAATGATCTAAATATACTAATAATAATAATGAAACGTTTATTAAGCAAAAAAAAAGTGATTAAAAAAAAACATACAGAAAAAACTTAATTGGTAAATTGGTCATATGTGCAGCTTCACATCAACAATTAAAAATGCAGACGGTGGAGTATTTAAGCCTTTCTTAAAAAAAAGCTAGAGGAAATTTTTTTAAAAAGCTTATATACAACATATCTAAAACGAAAAAATAAATAAATAAATTAGGTAGGTAAAAAAGAAGCCTATGAAAAAACAGTATGGAATGAAGATAGGAACAAAAATTAAAAAAAAAAAGAAAAATATTTTAATTAGAAAAAAGTCTTCAAAAACCATGGCATTTTGATCGTAAGTGATACTAATATTATCACGAATATTATCCTTTACATTCCCATTATTTCCATTGATTTATTTATTTATTTATTTACACTGCCCTACGGTACCAGAGTCCCTATTATTAGACAGGAAAAAGAACAGAGTTACAGAAATCCTAAAGTTATATACATAATACAGATAGTACAATAAGTATAACATAGCCTACAAAACAATCCCAGATAATTGTAAATAAACGGTTTGACAACAGAATAATTGCAGTAAAATATATCAAATTTTTCTTTCAGGCGATCATAAAGTGAAGACATCGAGTATGATGGGGAGAATTGTAATACATTAATTCTTAGTGTCGGCAAATAGAAAAATACTGGACATCTAGTTATCCCTGGAACATGAAAATGAACTCTCGCGAGCAAATCAGTTGCCAAAATCTTGTTATTAACCAGCTTATACAAAAAAAAAGTACACGAGCCCCGTAACTGCGCTTCTACAGAGTTGTGAAATTAAATCTTGTCAATAGGCTTTCGCAAGGTGTAGTAGACCGTGGATAAAATCCATCTGATTTAAAGCTTAACAATCTTAAAAAACGATACTAAATTTTTTCTAATTTATCAGAGTGTACATGGTAATACGGATGCCAGATAACTGAGGCATATTCCAATCCGCTTTGTACAAGAGAATATAACTTGCTTATAATCTGGAGCGACTGAAATTCATGAGTAGGTCTCACTAGAATGCCGAGCGTTTGGTAAGATCTCGATACTGTATCATTAATATGATTGACAAATGTGAGTCTGCAGTCAAACGTGACTCCCAGGTCCTTAATGCAGTTAACTCGCCTTAGACAAGATCCCATAATCATGCAGCAGAGGCATTCTACTTCTTGAGAACGACATAACATTGCACTTGTCTACGTCCAGGGGCAGTTTATTCAGAGGCAGTTTGTTTTTTAGACACCAAGCATTTCATTTCATTTACCAGAATTAAATTTCAAAAGATTTTTTAATTTCATTAAATAAATTATCTGAATTGAAATATTTTTTTAACGTTAATTTTGGAGGGATAGAAGGTTAAATACAAATGAGTGCCATCTGTGTACGAATGGATATTACAAAACTTACAGATTTGGGAAATTGAGATGTGTATATCGCATAGAGCACCATTATCTAAGCGGTGGTTTGCGAACTCCCAGTAAAGCGTGTTCGCGAAAAAAATATTGCAATAAAAGAATTTTAAATTAAATATCGCAACAGGCAACAACCTGTAACGCGACGGACGAACCGGCAACTTCTACTTCGGCGAACCAAGACTTTCCCGAATGCGCACGAAAAAACGAGAATAACGTTTGCCGATATAAAAACGCCGCAGTCACATATAAAGAAGAGTAAAGTCGAACTGCATCATACCATGAGCTGAACAACCTCGAGTGATTTGTAAAAAATAAATGAGTTAGTAGTTAATGGATAGTGTGACATAAATATTAGTAGTATAAACCAGTTTAATGAGTTTTTCTTGTGTAAATAAATTACAATAAATACCCACTCTTTACAAATTGCACGTGTATACGTTGAACGTGAAAGTAAATAATCATTGCTCCGTAAATGTATGATGGATTGTTGATTAAAACGGGCAATTTTTGTCAAGTCTCAGGAAAAGCTAAACGAGCAATCAATTGCTTCTTCTATTTCAGTCCCTGACTTGGAACACAATGTTACAGTTGTAGTGAGCTACCGTCTCACCAGACTGAAAAGAAAGAAAAAATACAGAAACAGAGTGAGAAAAAAGGAAAGAAACAAAAATATGGCAGTGACTATTTACTAATGGCTTTGTGTTTTCGCGGAGAGGAGTTACAACCTAAACAGTTTTGTGTAATCTGTAATGAAATCCTGGCCAACAGCAGTTTAAATCCATCTCTTCTTCGTAGACACCTTGAAACAAGACATCGGGATCACAAGGATAAACCTATTGTTATTTTAAAAGAAAATTGGTGTATAATAAGAAGTCTAGCGTTTCTTCTTTTCTAACAGATCATTTCGAGTTAGATCTGGAAAAACACATAGTGGCAGAAAATTTGATTGGATCGTGTAGTAAAGACTAAGCTTAGAGAAAAAGCAGCAAAGAAAATTGACCTTGTTCCCTTATCAAACAACACAGTGTCGCGGAGAATTAATGATTTGGCATATGATGTGGAAACTTAATTTTTAAAAAGAATAACATTGAATTATGTCGCTATTCAGCTTGATGAGTCGACCGATATAGCAAACGCTACAGTATTGCTTGTCTTTGTTAAAAATATTTTTTAGAATTACTGCAATTATTTGCAAAACCACTGAAAACCTATAAGAAAGGTGCAGCAATTTTCGGTATCATCAAAGTCTTTTTGTTTGGGTGTGTGTACTGATGGTGCAAAATTAATGATCGGAACATTTTCTAGCTTGTACTGCGCGTAAAAATCAACGAAAATATCGAATGGACTCACTGCTGTAGTCATAGACAAGCACTGGCATGTATGCGCATTCCTGCAGTGTTATCCAGTACTTTAAGCGATGCTGTTAAAATTGTAAATTTTATAAAATCGCGGGCTACAAACTCTCGTGTATTCCGTGCGCTTTGTGAGAACTTTGGAAGCCTCGACGTTTTTTTACCACCTCATACAGAAGTTAGATGGCTTTTTCGTAGCAAGTTTTTGACTCACTTGTTTGTATACAATCTGAAGTTCAAGCATTTTTCTTGACCACCCATTCCATTTGTCCTCTTGTATATCTGATATTCTTTGGTTACAAAAATTTGCTTACTTAGCCGACATTTTTTTCTAAATCAAATAATTTAAATCTGTCTTTACAAGGTCCAGGTATCACCATTTCCAATGTACATGACAGAATGCTTAAAAAGATCAACTTTTGGATTCAATATCTGCAGGTGAATGAATATGAATGTTTTGATTCCTTCAGCAACATTTTATTAGAAAATGAAACTCAACTTAACGAAAATATTAAAAAGGAAATTACTGAACATCACAAACAACTTCAATTAACGTTAAAGGACTATTTTCCTGACAAAACTATTATATATGGATTGAACAACTGGATACGTAATCATTTTCAAGGAGATATTACATAACCCTTTTCAAGGAGATATAACTTCGGATATTCCTTTAACTCTACTCGAAAAAGAAAAGCTCATTGACTTATCCTCTGACAATTCCCTAAGAACTGTTTTTAAAGATCGCTCTTTAATTGATTTTTGGTTCAGTGTAAGAAATGAGTATCCTGTTTTGGTGGAAAAGGCCATTAAAATTTTATTGCCTTGTTGTACAACATATCTATGTGAGAAAGGCATTTCAACATACACTTACCTTAAAGATAAGTACAGAAAGAGGTTAAATTCAGAACCTGATTCAAGGCTCAAACTTTCAGACATCGAACCAAATTTTAAACTTCTATGTTCCATCAAACAAGCACTAATATCCCATTAAGAATATTGTTCAAGTTCTGTATTATTGTATTCATTTTGTGTTCATTTTTTTTTGTAGGTTAAGCTATCACTTTAGTTTTATCAATGTTTGTCTATAAATGTTTTACGAATATGTTTTTTAATTTTTCGTAATGAACTGAAAATAAATTTTAAAAACCCAATTTTACTGTTTCATTTGCTTTTCCTAATGACTATACCGGGGGTTCGTCAACTTATTCCGGTTTTTAAAAGAGGTTCGCAAGAAGAATAAGGTTGGGAACCGCTGGTATAGTGCAAAAGACCTAAAATGCTATGCTATGGTACTCCAGGTTAGATAAAATCATATCTTAAACGGTATTATAGTACGAGATCCGGCTGCAAAAATCTGCAAGTATCTGTTTTTTTTTTGATAAAACTTAATTTTCATGAATGACACATGATAGTAGAATAGATTACTGCAGGATTGCCTAGCAATATTTAACCGCAATTACCTTTAATTAAATATATTGTATATCTTTACGTCAAAATTTGACAAATGCATCAAACTAGTGATATTTTTTTTGGCAACTGTAACGGGATCGAGTTGGCCCATTCTATTATTTTCTTTTTCCGGATTTTTTGTCTCTCGCTCACAGTCATTCAAAATGGAAGAAATGCTGACAACCTCAACTTGCAGCAATTATTTTACAGGCAACCATGTCTTATAGTGTAGAAGAAAAACTAAACTTTAAATTGATATATAATTTACTTTAAAAAGCACGTGTGTGTATATAATTAACAATAAAATACCTGGTTACACCTGGCAACCCATATATTGCGGCTGACTGGACGTTGACAAAAATTTATTTCTATTTCCTACATCATTTTCTTTCAAATGACGTAGGATTCGCTTGAAAAATATATATCTGGGATTTATTAACAAAAATTAATTACAATATATTTAATTAAAAGTAATTGCGGCTAAATATTGCCAGGCAATCCTGCAGTAATCTATTCTACAATCAAGTATCATTTATTAAAATTAAATTTTATCAAAAAACAGATACCTGCAGATTCTTGCAGTCGGATCTATTACTACAAAATCATCATTCCGGAATGAACAGACAGCCAAAAAATAGATTTACATAATTCCGGTTGATTTTAAAACATATTTTTATGCAAATAATAAATATAACTCGGCTTTCTATTTTGAATATCCTAATGTTATTTTTATTAGACCTTATAAATAGTTTATATTATCACTAATAAAGATGTTAGGCAAATTTTAATCTAGTACAATATTTTTTTCATTTAACAACGTTATAATCAAAACAGAATCTTTTTCATTGTTTATAGAATGGGTATACAGTCCAGTTCACAAGAATTTGCCGCCCTAATGTATGGAACCACCATATGGTTTGTATAAAAAGGGACAGTTCTCAAATAAGGACCAGATGTTTGTCTGACCTTGTGATTTTATCTGTATAAAGAATCACGTAACACTGATTTTTACCGAGATTTATATGGGTCATTGTCTCAGAAGATGACAAAACTCTTTGCAACTTAACCGTTGAAATCGCATTTATTTTTTTAATTTTTTCGTAGGTATATGTCATTTTGTTCCTGTTAAAATAACAACGAAGTAAATGATCCTTTTGATACTTTGAATCCTTTTACAGTATTTTTCAAACAATCTTTCTCACTTTTCAACGTCGAATATACTGGTCAATAATAAAAATTTTTGCTCCCAAATTATAAATACGTATTTATCCTGAGCTTCAAGTTATGACTGCTTTATAAAAAATATTAAATCGAAGTTTGCAACGAGACCTGAAGTTTTTATTTCTGTATTTTTAATTCATGTGTATTAATTATTGTTTAAAATATCAAAGTAGTGTACCAGAGATATGTAAAAACTCTAAAATGTGCCCTGTATACAAGAAGGATGATAAATGAGATATACTTCTATATACTACAGACCAGTGTCCATTATTTGTTATTTTTTTAATATTTTTTGAGATGTAGCTACTTAACGTAATATTTTCCTTTATTCGTAGTCAGATAATGCAGTAACAACAACAGGAATGATCCACAGTAACAAATTTACTGTGTACCTTCACAATCTAGCTGGACCGAACGTTTCAGAAGGAAGTAACATATCTGGATTTTTCCAAAGCATTTGACCGAATAAACGAACCAAAATTTACATTTTCTTATCCCTTAATCAATCGGCATTAATAGATAGGTGGCTAGATAGATAGCATTTATTAATTCAAAATAACAAATAATGTTACATAAAAGACCCCAGAAGGGTGTGAAACCATGCCATACAGGTAATAAATTAACTAATTACTACTATTACCTAAGAACTCTCTTTCCTCATCATCGTTAACAGCTATCTTTTAACATTTTCTTTTAGTTCATTTTCTGAAAGCACCCTAAATATCTCAGGAAATGAATATTTTTATAACTGAGAATTCAACATTTTTCTGTATATATGAAAAATTGCACTTTTTACAATAGAGCTTGCCTTTATTTCTAATACTTGGTTGTTCAATAAGTTTTGTTGTCCGATAAGAGATGACGCTATTAGGTTCGTCGTTTTATTTTTCTAAAGATGTCACTACTGTTTGATGAACGCATGTGAAGTTTCATGTAGATCTGTCAACCACAAAAGATCCCCCTATAGGGTTATTTTGCTGTCAACTCGTTCATATATCTACAGCTGTTCAAAGTTGACGTGTCACAGTATTTTTTACAATGGACAAATGTGAATATCGTGCAGTGATAAAATTTTTGAGAGGTGTAGCACCAAAAGAAATTCATGAACGATTGCTAAAAGTTTATAGGGACTCTTCACCTTCAATTAGAACAGTAGAAAGATAGGTTGCTGAATTTAAATGTGGTCGTACAAGTTTTGAAGACGATCCACGTGAAGGAGGTCAAAAAAGAACATCAACATCTGAAATCATAGGAAAAATACAGGATATGGTTTTAAAAGCTCGTCGAATAACCGAGATATTTAGTAGAAGCCCTAGGAATCTCATTAGGTAGTGTGAACATTATTTTGGCTGAAGTTTTGGATTTCAGAAAGATGTGTGCACAATGGGTCCCGCATTCGTTAACAATGGAACAAAAACACATTCGAATGCGACTTTCTTAATAACATTTGGAGCGTTTTAGAAGGGATAAAAGAGACTTTATGCATCATTTCATCACAATGAATTAGACTTGAGTCTACCACCATGATCCTAAATCAAAACAAGAAGCCAAGGAGTGATGTGAATCCGCTACTTCGGCTCCAAAATGAGTTAAGGTCCAGAAATCGGGCAAGAAAGAGTTAGCATCAATTTTTTGGAGTGCAGAAGGAATTTTATTCGTGAATTACCTCCAACTTGGTAAAACAATCAACTTAAATTATTGTTGTAACCTTTTCGGCCAGCTGGATGTAAAAATTCGTAAGACAGACCTGGTTTACACAAGAAAAAAATATTTTTTTATCAAGACAACGCACCCTCTCACCCATCTCAAAAAATCATAGCGAAAATCAGTGAATTAAAGTACGAATTGTTGCAACATCCACCCTATTTGCCAGTTTTAGCTCCCTATGACTTCTGGCTGTTCTCACATCTCAAAAGATTTATGCATGAGAAACGATTTTCATGAGCAGCCGTGAAAGCATATTTCGGCAGTCTCACTTCAGAATGGAATCCGTAAAGTAGAAGATCACTGGAACAAGTGTATATTGTTGACCTACAATACGCATATACTCCGTTTTATTTGTATTTATTTCTAAACTCCAAGTCTTGTATTCTTCAATAAGCTTTCTTCTCATATAATTTATGTCATCGTAACCTTGAACCGCTATCAGTTGGTCATCCACAAAACAAAGTGTATCTAACATGGAGTCTGCAATTGGCATTCCCACTGTTCTATATTTTAACTTCCATTTACTTAGAACGCTTTCCAGATAGATCTTAAAGTGAAGAACAGACAACATCCTTGTTTCAGGCCTTTCGATGTAATGAATCCTGGTGTTATCGTTGTTCTAGTTTTGATTTTTGTTGTAGGTTCGTCGTAGGAGAGGCTTTGAGTAGCTTTAATGATTTTTATATTAATGTTTGTGTTCTTCATCGGCTGCCACATTTTTTTCAGGGGAACACTCTCAAATGATTTCTTTAAATCAATAAATATTAGGTGAGTTTGTTTCTTGCCATCTTTTTTCTATCACTGGAGTTGGAGTAAAAATGTGGTCTGTTGTCGACCTTTCCGTGCGAAAACCTGCCTGTGATACGACTTCATAGTTTTGGTATTCTTTTTCTATTCTACTTTTTAAAACTTTTCCATAAATTCTACTCATGGATCCTGTAACTGCTATTTCTCGGTAATTATCGCAAATGTTTTTGTAGTACTTTTTGTGTATTATACTCAGGTATGATACATTCCATTCCTTAAGGCTACATTTGTATTTATAACTTTTTGGAAATTTGGAAAGATTGTTTCAGGAAACAAGTCTCCTGGAATTACTTTGAATTTACCAATCCAATATATTTGATGTGCAACGAATACATTATTATATTTCTTTAACTACTCCACAACAATGTTGTGGCATCATACCTTTATAATCTTGTGGGCGAGTGTACTTGTTCCAGTTTTTATTTAATTTATATATTTGTGTATATATATATATATATATATTTGTATATATATATATATATATATATATATATATATATATATATATATATATATATATATATATATATATATATATTTCCTGTAGAATGAAATGGTCACTTTTCGCGCTTAAAAAGCAGCAAAATTCGACCCCACAAGTACGAGAGTGTACTTGTTCCAGTTTTTATTTAATTTATATATTTGTGTATATATATATATATATATTTGTATATATATATATATATATATATATATATATATATATATATATATATATATATATTTCCTGTAGAATGAAATGGTCACTTTTCGCGCTTAAAAAGCAGCAAAATTCGACCCCACACTTTTTTTCTAAAATTACAAAACAATAGCTAATAAAGTACATGCGTAAAAAAAGCACGTAACTACGAGTAGATACCGAGAGAAAAAAAAAACAGCGTGTGACAAATCATTTGTTCCTCCTCCGCGCGAAAATTACCAAACACGAAAACCGCTAATTTGTTAATTACCTCAAAAACAATAGCTTTGATGTAGTACTTTCGCAAAAATTTTCCCAAACTTAAAACACCATGGGAAGTGAAAGCTTTTGAAATTATTTATGACTCCTTAGCCCGAGTTTTTCTTAATTTATTTTGTCATTAAATAGATTTCTTGTTAATTTTTTTTTAATTAATATATGCATGTTATGTTTTATTGTTTGTAGTGTAAATTTAATAGGTATTGTTATAATAATAAGAATAGGTACGATTTACTATTTTATATTATATAACAATCAAATTTGGAACTCTTTACAGTTGAGAGACTACATAACCCATTATCTAAATTATATGCAATTGAATTTTAATTATTATTTTAGCATAAATTTCTGATTCCTTCCCTCATTCTTAGAATCAAAATAACTAATGAATTCCAAATACAAAAAATATTTTTTTCTTTGCAATATCAAATCCTTTTCCGCATTACTAACTGATAATTATTTTTCGTTTTGTAGCCAAAATGAGTTTTTATGAATAGTTTTTTTTTGACATAGCAAGCAAGATTTGTCCTTCATATACACTCGAACAATTAAAATGGTTCTATTTATCACAATTCAAATTTCACTCTGCCACATTGTTTATCAATTTTTCAATCTAATTATACGCGAAACATGGAATATTGTTCACGGAACCAATTATATCGAACCTAAGAACTTAAGATTCTTTTAAACAAGGTATTTTTGAATGGTGGCATTTTTAAAAAGGAAACGTCGGAGCAAGAAACATTTTTTAGTCTCGCGTAATTTTAGAATCGTATTTTAAGATCTATATATATTAGTGAGAACATAGTTGAGTAATTAGAGAATAATCAAAATAGATGGAGTATGTGTGACAACTTCCGATATTTTGAAGTCAAAATGTACTAACTATAAAATGATATGTTTTTTAAATATTTTTGAGAATAAATTAATAAATTCTTACCTTTCTATAACGCACCGGTGTTTCCAAAGAAACCTTCAAAGAACTATCTTCTTTTTTTGCAAAAGCATCATCATCAAGTTTTCCATTTGTTTCCTTTGAAAAATTTTGCGATTTTGATTGTTTATATTTGGAATTCACTACGACACTTCTCGCAAAACAACTTTTAAAATTTTCATTATTTAAAAGGTCCTTCGCTGAATCAGAATTCTGCTCTTTTTTATCACACATTTTAGCCGGCACTAATAATTTTTTAAATAAATGTTTACTTAAAAAAAATTCACTATAAATTTTTATTCTCGTTCACAGTAAGTTGGCACGTAATAACCAGAGCATTACCACGATTTAAATTTCACCCCACGTCTCTTCGCCGGCAAAAAGTTTTAGACTGAACAGGTAAACAAACACTTCTTTGAATGTTTAGTCAAAGAGAAACTACCACGCGCTAAAAGGTGTTATGCGCATGACCATTAATGTCAATGTGGCCGTTGTGAATAACCTACAGTGCTAGGTTAATGTTCGAAACTTTACATTGTGAATAGGCTGCAACCTAAATTTTGTAGCATCATAACCGAACTATTTTTGTTCTGGGCATCACCGGTTTTATCCATAGACATAGACGTCCATGGTTTTATCCCATCCCACCATTCTTCAACAATATCACGAAAATAAGATTACCATGCTGATCATAAAAGATCGGTAGACCCAACGATAAATTTTGAATAGTGAATCAAAACAATGGGATAGTCCCGACTCTTTTAATTCTTTAAAACAAAAAGACAACGCAGCATATTCCGTTTACAGTCCTATAATCCGCTTATTTATAAGTATTTTATTTGTTACTATAAAAATATCCTCTGTCACAAAAAACGACAAAAATATTCTCCTGTTACCACAGCTCCATTACATACAGCCATAGATAAAAATACTATAGGTCATACAGCCTTTACTACATTTGTCAAAATAGATCACGTCATGTCAACGTAAAGATCCTAACCATAAAATTTAAGTTTTCCCACAAAAAAAGTAAATAAACAAAATAAATGTTGGAAAAGAATATAATATAATGGCAGAACCCAAATCACCTATCAACCCTTCAGACAATATTTGTAATGCAAGACTATCTCAAGAAGATATTCAAAAACCCCTTTCACCAGTTTTGGGTACTGGCCAGTCTTTAAAAAAATTACTTAAAACGAGGAAAGAAAGGTATAAACGCGGTTCTAAAAAGGTTGTACAAAAATTAGAGCATATCATGAAACCCAATAGAAATGTTAATGTGAAAATGGAAAATAATATGTTGGAATCAACAGACTTTGAAGCTCTTGGAGACATTGTATCTAATGTAGAGAGTATACCTGGACCAAGTAACTCGAGATTATCTTTAGAACATAATATGCCAGACAGTGCTTTAGAGCGTATACAAATATTGGAAGAATTACAAAATAGAAAAACTAACATTATAAAAGCCCTAAGTATTAGTAGAAGTGTTGATACGTCAAAACTCAAAGCCTGTTCTAATAAATCAAAAGAACAACCAAAACCTGTACAAATAGGTAATATTCAGAGAGAGTCATCTTATCAAAATCATTCTAAGGAGAAAACTATAAATATAGTTCAAAAACAAGTAAATATGAAAGTGAATTTTCAAACAGGTACAGGCAAATGCATTAATATTTCTGATACTGATATTAAAAAGTCTACAAAGCTTTTTGATGACATTTTCTTTCCAAATAATAATCCTAGAAATAAGAAATTCAATTATTTAAGTAAATTAGAAAGTCCAGGAAAATGTTCCAAGATAGTACAGGATGAAATACAATCTACTGAAAAATATGAAAGTACAAAGGTGATAATTAACACTCCTGAAATGAAAAGTACTACAAAAGCAGTTAAAAATATTTTTGAAGGTGAAAATTTCAATGATTTAAAACTTCTTCAAGATAGTGGTTTTAAAGCAGCTTCAGTAGCTTTAAAAAGTAGGCAAAATAATACTACTTTTGAAACAGAACATCAAGGAAAACTTCTGCAAAATAATACTAAACATGAAAATCTTAATGATTTAAAACTGCTTCAGAATAGTGGCTATAAAGCATTTTCAATAAAATTGGAAGATAATGAAATGGACAGAAAATTAAGTGAAAAAACATCCCTGCAAAAACTGAATATAAATATTTTTGAAGGAGAAAACTTTGATGATTTGAGAGTGTCATATAATAGTGGTTTCCAACCAGCTTCTGTGCAGTTAAAAGATGGAAAAAGTTTAATCAAGTCCGAAGAAAATATTGCAAATTCATTTTCCAATAATATTAAAAAGCCTATTAAAAACATCTTTGAAGATGAAAATTTCAGTGATCTAAATTTAATGGAAAATATTGGTTTTAAATCTGCCTCGGAATCTCTTAAAACTGAACTGAGTTCTACAGACACTACAAAGAAAACAATAAATGCCACATTTGAAAATATTTTAGGTTTAAATGGTTCCAACAAAGCAATTTCATTAAATTCCAATATTCCACAGCCAATCATAAAAAGGCCTTTTAAGAATATTTTTGAAGGAGAAAATTTTGATGATATTAATTTAAAATTCAAACATAATATTCCTGGAATTTTCAAAACTGCAAGTTCATCAGTGAAAAAAGTTAATGTACCGAAAGGTTTTAAAAATATTTTTGAAGGTGAAAACTTTGATGACTTAAACTTAGGAGGTAGGTTTACTCAGAACTTTGTACAAGTTTAAATTAAATCAAAAAAGGCTTAACTGTATAAGGAGCTGAAAAAAAAATAAACAAAACAATTATAAGCCATTCACAGTCAACTTTTGTAACAAAAGTTCACTATAATATATAAACTGGCCAAAAATTAAATGGGACAAGAGTATGTAAACATTCATTCTTGGATAGCAACAATAATTAAAATACTAATACCATAAAAAAGCACTTTTTTCTTTTTCCTTTTTCTCTTTTTTTCCTTTTTTTTAATACAAAAAAACTTGAAAAACAAAATAAAATTTTAAAATAAATATTTAAGTACTTCACAATCCCAAAACATTTTTGTAAAACTCTTTCAGACTATATGCTTTTTTTAATAATAATTTTTTTAGATATCAGCTAAACTGCCTATCATTCGGTATATTTTTGCATACCTTCATATATAATTGAGTAGTTTGTAAGAATACGCTTATGATCAGCACCACTTAAATACCTCACATCCAGCTTCTGTAAAGCACAAACAGATTCTATGAGATGCAGGCTAGCAAAACCCCAAAACTGAATCTCGTATTTTAAATGAAATTCCACCAGGGGAAAGTATAAACTTCTTGCTATTCTTGTTTCGAATTCATTGCCAACCAATCTGATAGCATTGCAAGCAGAGGCCAAATTTTCTCTCTGCGCCACAATTTGTGAGTCAAAAATTTAGCGCACGCTCAATTTTTTTATAGTTTCACCATTTAATGGGCGATTCGGAGTAACCCTCCGAAATTTCCTGAGATTGGTTTTACTCATATTAAAAATAAGCCTGTTTGCATCACACCATTTCCTTATAACCTTAACATCATTACTTATTGCCTCTCCCAAAGGAGCCTCACTTGTTCCTAACCACAGTGTTGAGGTATCATCAGCAAATCATGTAAAGGATCTATTAATGCTGGTGTCAGGTCATTCATGTAACTAAGAAACAACAATGGGCCAAATACTGTGCAGTCCACCAACCACCTGCCTCTTGTTTGCCGGATAGGACTTGAGCTAAATCAAAGCACAGTCCCTGAATCTGTAACAAGATACCTTTGCAACAATCTACACAATTAAATGTCTTGGAAAAGTCACAAAATACTGCCACGTCCAACTCTCCCAAATTCTGACACAAATATAGTCGCTTAAGAAAAATAAAAAAACACATCCACAGTCCCCCTACTCCCGCTCTGACAACCAGATTGGTTCTTATTAAACAATTCATGCCTTTCCAAAAAAGAACACATTCTGACTTAAACAATTTTCCCCACAGTTTTGGAAGCACTGATATGGGTCGAAAACAAGAGGGCTCATTAGAGTTTCCTTACTTAAAAAGAGATCTTACCATAGCTATGCATATACTATGAGGGAAAATTACTTTGTCAAATCAAGTATTTATAATACCAGGAAGCTCTTCAAGTACACAATTAGGAAGATTAATAAATATTTTCAATGAAATACCGTCAATACCTGCTGAATTCTTTTTTTATTATTAATCTAATATATTTTTTACCTCATTTACGTTAGTGTAATACAGATAAAAGGAGTACAGATATATATTTTTTAGATATTATATTAAGTATCCTAATTTAAAAAATAAATAATTTAAATATGAAATTTCTTTAGCCTTTTTGCCTATATTTTTTAGCTTTGGGTCCAAAGTTTCAAAGCCCATTGACAGGTTTAAAAAGAAATATTTTACAAAATCGAACTTTCGAGAGCCCTTACAAAACTCCAGCTAAAAATGTTGATGAACAGACCACTAAAAGTCCCCCTTTTTATGGATTTACTAATGAAGATAAGGAAATTGCATTAAATATCTCTGAAAGTAACAATGATATGGTAAATATTATTGAAAACAGATTTAAAGTCATTGTATCACAAAAAAATTATAATAGCCCATTGGTAATCTTAAACAGTATTGAAAACTTAAGCAAAAAACTTTGCAGTAATAAGCACAAAATTAATTTGGAATGTGATCTAACTAGTGGTAATAGTAATTTACATAAAAAACGAAAATTTTCTGAGCTGGACTCTGACCACAATTCCCTTTGTCAGAAGAGCTTAACAGAAAAAAAAGTACCTGAGAAAAACTATGGGACTCCTCTTCAAGAAAGTTTCTTAAAAAGACCACCAAAAAAGAGATTAGGATGTCATTTTTCTCCAACAATTCAAATCTCAGAAACAGTCTTAAAGAAAGCTAAACTAATGTTTGAAGATCTTGAGTATAAACCTGCGGAGACATCGACTCCCAATAAATTCGACAGAAGCCTTGCAACACCGCTTATATGTGATTTGACACCTGTACAGGGTGTTAAGAAGAACTTGGGCAATAGTTTTTTGAATGCAGGGAAAAATATTCCTCTGGATGTAACTTTACAAATAAATAAAGCGAAATTCGGTTTAAACAAACCTTCCGAAGGTGATGTAAAAGTTTGGATAGAAAAATTAAATATAGAGAGGAATGTTTTAGAGGAAAAATTAAAAATAATTCATGAAAGGCAAATGATATTAGATAATCAAAGGACAATGTTGGAAATTTCTGCTAAGGCAAAAAAGAAGTATGTAAAATTTATTACTTACCCTTAAAATATGGTTAATATTTGATTTTTTTTATATTTTAGAATTGTACCTGGTGTTTTGTATAATGCTAAAAGTCAAAAAGGTCGCATAAGTTTGAAAGATTTATCTGACTACACACCGTCAGGAGAAAATGCTAGTAACAATTTTTTGCAACAAGTTAACCCTCAAAATGCTCATTTAGTTCATTTTTATATGGAAAATAAAAGGTATAATTAATTGGATGTGGTATTTTTAGTGTTTACATATTTACAGCAAGGTTCACTAAGAAGGTTTAAGACTTGGACCTGATCTAGTTGCCATGGAATTTAGATCTTCTAGTCGGCCAATTTTGTTTTGCCTTTGATATTGTTATAATTTGTGTTACATATGTTAACAAATGAATGTTTATACAGGAATAATAAGGATAATAACCCTGAGACAAAGCTTTATATGTCATAGAAATAGTTGTCTGTCAACAACAAACCCTTCCATTCCATTTTTGCCAGTTTAGTAATAAATGAAAATTATTTTTTATCCTGGTATTTTAAGGTTCAAAACTTGCTTGTCTTAGTGTTGCACTTGTCAGTTTAAACCATCTACTATCGACTTAGATCAGTTTTAAAGTTGGACCATGTTAGTGAATTGGGGGGTTGTTGTCACACATTTTAGAAGGTATAGTCTATTTTTGTTTATATTTAATGTGTATGGTTTTTTAGGCAATCTTACATACAAACCCTAGATAGCGCTGTGATAGTACCTTCTACAGAGGGCAGAATAGGCTTAACGGAAATTGAACATAGTTTTAAAGTTATGGAAACTGTTGATCCAAGTTTGGTACCCAAAGGGTGGATACCGAACCATTACAAATGGATAATATGGAAATTAGCAAGTTATGAAAGAAGGTTTTCAAATAGATTTGAGAATTGTTTGTGTATAGAGAATGTTGTACAACAACTTAAATATAGGTAAAAAATTCTCTTATATGAACAGTTTGTACAAATCATATTGTAGACTTGTATGCATAAACAGTGTTTTTATGTTTGAGGTATGATATAGAAATAGACCAAGCAAAAAGGTCAGCTTTACATAAAATTTTTGAAAGAGATGACTGTTCTCAGAGAAGATTGATCCTGTGTGTTTCACAAATTTTAAAGGTAATTAGTAATCCATAACTAGCAATTGTACAAGGATATAATATCAAAAAAACTTCTTACATAAATTATGTACTTTCTGCAGAATTCTCTGTCATTTTTTAAAATGGAAACGATGTTATAAATATAGCGAGGGAATTCAAAGATCTGGCAACAATGAACTAACCCCATAAATTGTTATTTATTTACTTCAACCTCTCTATACATTTTGTGTTGCGCTGCATCCTAGTTCAATAATGTGAAAACCATATAAATCTTACTATTTTACCCATTTCTAAAAGACGTTCGGGAAGTTGCTGCGGTGGTTATTATTATTTTGGCCGAAATTGGGTAAAATCCAAAATGACACTAATAATATAATGCTGGCAAAAATATTAATTTTGTGTGATTTTCTCCAAAATTGGTACGGGGGAGTTTTCGGGGTCGTACACAACGCATCTAAAATTATTTTTAAAAAATTCAATATGGCTGATTAAAAATTTTACATCTTTCGATTTTGTCTAAAATTGGTATTGGGGTGGGAGGGTTGAAGACGTGGATTACGAAGTTAAAATTATTTTTTAAAAACTGAATATGACTAAACCAATATGGCGGACTTTATATTTTCGGATTATATTCAAAATTTGTACTGAGGGGTTTTAGAGGCTGTAGATTAAGAGTTTAAAATTATTCTTTTGAAATTTAATATAGTGGGTTGAAAACTTTACAATTATTTACACATTTTTTTCAAAATTGGTATTTGGTGGTTTTCGGAATCGTAGATTACGAGTTTGAAGTTAATTTTTTACAATTTCGTATGACATAAAATATGGGGACTATAAATTTTACATTTATCCAATTTTGTATAAGTTGATATGGGGGGTTCTTGGGACATATATTACTGATCTTAAATTAACCTCTTCAAACTCAGTATGCAGGATAAAATATGTCGAACTAAAAAATGTGTATGTCTTAAGTTTTTTCAATATCAGTTTTGTGGGTTTTTAGGTGCCTAAAGTATGAATATGAAATTCATTTCTTAAAATTCAAAATAGCAGATTTACTATAGCAGATTAAATATTTGTTTGATACAATTTCATTCAAAACTTGGGGAATTCTTACAATCAAAACATTTTTCCTGTTCAGTTTAGTGTGGTCTACAACTTTGAGTACTTTTTTGCGATCTTTGAAACTCATGTCAATTCAAAATTAGAAATTGAAAAATCAGATTTTTATAAAAAAATTGACCCTACTTCTAAAAAAAACCTAAAAAGCAAAAAATGACAACATAAATTTTTATATGAAAATTAAATTTTGAAGACGACGGCAAATTATTACTAGATAAAACAAATAACTAGTAAGACGAGGTACGTACAATCTGGAAAGTAATTACAAATAAAGTATTTTTCAATCTTTTTGTGTAAATCATTTTTGTCAAGTATTAGTTTGGCGACGATTTCAAAAATTTCAGTTTCATATTTTTTAGAAGTCGTTTAAATTTTTTTATGAAAATTTTATTCCACATCCATGTCAAAACATGTTCTTATTATATCTCTATTTTAAATAGTCAAGGTAGTTCATTAGTTGTAATCGATTCAATGCTCTTTTGTAAGATAGGTAGCCTACTTTGATTCTCAATTTTTGACGCTCACTGTACTATGTCACACGAATGGTCCATGTATAAATATTGTAGCGATGATCTGGCAACACTGCTTATACCCAACGTGATCAGAATATATCAGTAATAGCGTTGTGTAAATAATATGTTGAATCGATATCAATAATCAAAAGGAAGATTTGGTAAGAAGAAAGTAAGTCAGATTAGCTAGTGAACTACCTAATACAATGTTACGCAATATCAGATTGACAGGACCAACATTAACGTTTATGTTAACCCGTCAAGAGAGATAGGCTCGGGTAGAGGAATATTTATTTATATTAGTGGGGTTTTATTTCCTTTAACTTACCTGCAGTATTACCTCGTACGCCTATATACTTTGATATGATTCAAGTCATTCTAATGAGCTTAAATGGAATGTTACTTATATGTTGCCCCATCTTTGGTGTAATCGTAGATGTTTAGATGTAATTGAAGTAAGGGTTTACCTGGTTGTTTTATGTTACCATTGGTAACAATATTTTATTGTTAATATTTTAACAGGTTAACAATACCTATGAATTAGAATTGACAGACGGATGGTACCCAATCAAAACTGTGCTAGATCCACCTCTTTGTGATCAAATAACACAAGGAAAAATAAAATTGGGTGTCAAGCTAATAATTTATGGTAGTGAACTGATGAATTGTGAAGGATGCCACCCATTAGAAGCTACTGATCTCATTTATCTTAAAATTAACTACAATTCGACTAGAAGAGCCGCTTGGTGGACAAAATTGGGATGCCAGAAGAATTCTGGACCGTTTGTAGTACCGTTATCCAGTATTAACATGGAAGGTGGTAAAATTGGATGTATTAAATGTTTTATTACTAGGGTGTATCCTGTGAAATATATGGAGAAATGTGGTGATAAAAATAGTAAGAATCGATTTTTTTGTCCCAATTTTCTTCAGTTTTTGCATCTTTAAATGCATTTTAGTATGGAGAAACAAAAAGGCTGAAGACAGGAGACAACAGGAATTTCACAATGAAAAAATAAAAGCTTTTGAAAAAAATAATAGTTTTTATGCTAAACTTAGTGTAGATAATATGCAAACCAAAGAAAGTAATAAAAACATTTTAGAATGTATTCAAAATGTTGATGATGCTGAAACTCTGTATGATATACTGCAGAAAAGTAATGATCCTGAATATTTACAGGTATTTTATAACATAAGAGCTTATGTCAATTGTTAACCTTAAATTGTTCTAGAATAATCTCTCGTCCTCTCAAAGAACACTACTCTACAACGCTACAATAAGAAAATCAGCTCGAGATCAATCAAAATTTGTATATAACCTCGTTGACAAGGCGAAAATAACGCCCGAAAGATCAGTATCATCCCTGTTGAAAATAAAAATAATATGTGCTTACAAGGACTCGAATGACATTTATGACTTCCACGTGTGGATGCCACAGGAAAGTCATATGCAAGAGCTGAAAGAAGGGGAATTAGTAACTATTTTTAATGTATCTTGTAGGTAAGTTGTAAGCTGCGTTCTAACGACCTAAAAAATAAGTTTATTACTTTTAAAATGTTTCTGTTTTTAGTCAAAAATGGGGCTTGAATGCTAATAGAACAACTCAGTTCAAAAGAGAACGAAAACCGAAAGATGAACGGTTTCAAAAATTTAGAAGGAAAGTAACTACTATTGAAGAATTAGGATCTTTTTCTAAGGAGAAACATATTTTTAATGAATTTGATACTGTAGGGATTGTAATTAAAAAAAGAGTAGGTGACCATCAACAAATTTGGTTAACGGACGAGAAACAAAAGTAAATATATAAATTTATAGGGTTTTTGGGTGATTTTTGGTTGTGATTGTATGATATTGTTGAGAATTGAATAGTGTCCCCTTAGTTCATTAACATGGACCAAGATGACAATCACAGATTTAAATTGACAAGTGTTGTAAAAACAAACAAATTTCAGATTTTAAAAATGTAAGAATAAAAAAATCGGTTTGTATTTATAAGTAAATTAACAGATGGAAATATTGTTAATTTTTGAGAGACTACAATCCCTTTTACCAATTCCAAAGTTTTATCTCTAGGTTTTATCCTTAATTTTCCTACATAAAGATTTGTTTACATTCATATATAATATAAATTATAACAATATAATAAGTAAAACACAACTGGTCGATTAGAAGATTTATCTTCCATGGCAACTAAATCTGGTTTAAAATTAAACAAGTACATTTGACAAGTTTGCCGCATTTATTAAAATATCAACCACAACCAAAATTATTTGAAATTGATGGGTATTTGTTAATTTATCTTAAAGTTTTTGTATTCTCAAATATTTGTATTTATAATTTTTAGTTTACTGGCAATTAAAATATATGATTCCCCAAAAAACATTCTCGTGTTGGATGCAGTGAACGAAGAACAAATTGTTACAGTGTGTAACTTGACTTTTAAGCATTTTTTTGAGGAATATTCTTTTGCTGTAGCGGACCATTTTGTTGTATTTTCGAGATATTCGCAATTTAGGCATCTGCAAGAAGCTGCTGAAAATTTAGAGAAAGAATTAGTAAATATGGTAAGGATGAATAACCATTTTTAGTAAAATTTCTTAGTTGATATAATAAGTCTTTCGCAATGCATTTTTAGGATCTTGCCAGCTTACTGCAAAATTGCAGAGACAAAGTAGATGCAATAGAAACTAAAAGTGACTATACAAGCTCTAAGATGGCATTAGATATCGATGATATGGACTGTTCACAAATAACAACTACAGATCTTGCCCTACTAGAATGTGTAGATAAGTTAACATGATGTAAAATAGTGTAGTATGGTTTATCCATAGATAACTTAATAAATCGCAGATCTAGTAGAGAGTACGTAGTTTCTGGTGCAAGAGAGAAAGAAGTTATAAGGAAAATAGCCTTTCACACTCTAATTGTCGGAGCATTGCCTATGATTATCTTCCACTTTCATTATCTAAGATGGTGGTGTTGTTGTTGTTCCATTCATTAAAGTGAGACAGGTTATTCAGCTTTCTCTCTCGCGTAGGGAGCCGGATCCTCTCTACAGAACCCGCTATCTATCATATTAAATATCTATAGGTTTATCTACAGGATGAATTGTACTTCCAAGTAATAAAATCTAACGCAATAAATAGGACCTAAATGAACAAAGATAATGTTAGATGATGTTAAAAGTTTAAGAAGTTTAATCGCTACAGTCTTATTGGTTTATTGAAACTGTATTGTAAAAAATATTTTTTATAACCTTATTTATTTGTTGCATTGTGATAAAAATAAATGTTGTTTCTTTCAATTATTTATGGGTTATTTTATCACGAAAAAATGGTTATTTGAGCTTTTTAAATGAAAAAAGTTTGGTGCCGCTATATAACCGTTTAAATCCTAGACATAGAATACGATAAGCTGCGCGTCTGCAACGCCGGTTGTTCCTACGGTGCGACGCGGAAAGAAAATCGAGTGAAAGCTGTATTCTCCAGTCTTTCAAATGGGCGGAGCAAAGAGCCACTCTATGTCCGACTATATGTTCCACATATTGGAGAGGAGAATATGGCATCCCAAACACAGATGCAAACGATTATTTGAAAAAATTGATACTTTTATCACAGTATCGAGTATTTTCAACATCGATAGGTGTACCGATTCCAAGTATCAATACTTTCTTTGTAGTATCGAAATCAAATAGCTAGTTGACTCAACGAATTCTTCCATAGAATTAACATGACGTTAAAACTAGAATTTATATTTGAAAAAATGTTAATTAATAGTGCGAGTCCTTTTGTTTCTTGATACCCACACCGATTTTATGCTATATTTTTTTAATTGCACTATTTAAACTAGTATGACATGTAAATTAGTACGCCAATTCGAGAATAAGGTAACCGGGCCATTAAAAACAGGATGAGGTTCTGGTTGCGTAAATTATTATCCTATTTTTAGTATCTAAACAATATATACCGATAAAAATAAGGTTTTGATTCCCCTTTTTGTTTGATATTAATTATAAACTTCGCATTTGTAGTAATATTTGACTCGTTTTTAAAATACTCAAAGGAGTAGCGACAAGCAAAAAAAAAGGGAGCAAAATTAAATAAAAATATTTATTCCTGTCAAACATGGAAAAAGCCTCTCTTTCACCGATTATAAACAACTTCCAAACAAACTTTTATTTAAATCAACTGATATAATGGTTATTTCTAAAAAATATTATATAAATCTTTCGATACCGATATCTGAGGGTATAGATTCTTTTTGGAAAATATGTACAGGCATCGATACTTTTTGTTATTTTTGCATTTCTAGATCCAAATATAGTCAATATGCGTTATGTAGTAATCACCAACCAGTCTGTTCCAACAAGAATTTGTAAAAACAGTCAAAAGACTGTCAACTATTTTTGGACTATGGAATTGGCACTAAGTAGTTCTTGATGATTCTTTGAACAGAGCTATTATTTCTATCGTAGAACAAGGTTTTCGGCTGTTGTTTGATATAATGAAAAGATATTTTTAATTGGGACAAAATTTATTTTTACGATTTTTCGACAATTTTCAAATTTTCACCTTATTTATTTGGATGCACTTTATCACCTATCATTATTCTCCATGGCTGGGATTCTATAAAAAAAAAGGGAAGGAAAATGTCATAATGAAGATATTGCATCTTTCTTTATATAGTTTGTAGTAATGCATACGAATTGAAAGAGATAAGCTAACGTTCTTGTTCTGGGGAAATAAGGAAAGGGAATGTCAAAAAATATGCTTACAATTTGACTTCTTTTCTAAATTCTGGGTGCGCTAATTGGCTTGTGATTTCTCTGAGGGCCTAAATATTCCACAACCACAGACGTAAATTATATATCCAGAACAAAAAAAGTTGATAATTTGTCACAAACTAATTATATATGACGTCAGAGTCCTACTAATATAGTGTGTGTGTGTTATACAACCAAAAATACTTAATTTGCATGTCGCAACCTTTTTCAAGGACCAAGATAACCTTAAAAAAATGAGTGAAAAAAATTGGCGTACTTTATTTATTTATATATTTTAAAAGTATTTGAGCTATAAATATCAAAGATTAGGAATGCTAGATCGATAAGAGTCATTTCCTTTCCACTTTATTTTAATAATTTTTACCATAATATGCCGAATAATGACGATTTTAAAGAAGGTAACCGCCTATATAAATGCTTTAAAATTTTCTACAAACCAGAAAAAAAAACATTCTTCTATTATTTTTAAATTTCTGTTTTTTTTTTTCTTATAGCTTTCAATACTCGAATGGATTATGGAGATGAACCGAGACCCAGCTCCTTTTCCCAAGCTTCTCCGAGTGTTCCTGGTGATCAACCCAGTCCATCAATGGATGAAAAGGCTCTACGGATGATGGTAAGACGGCTTTTAAAACGAGCAGAAAAAACCAAGATCAATTGGTATTTGAATTTTAGCAAAAAATGGGTTACAAACTTGGTTCAGGACTAGGAAAAAATGAACAAGGCATTACAGAATCCCTAAAAATCAGTACAAATCTAGGTAAAAGAGGTTTAGGACTCAAATTAAGTAATTTAAATTTATCAGATGAACTGTGGGACTTTTCACAAGAAGAAATATTAGTTGAAGAAAAAGTTTCATGGCTAGAAAATGATAGTGATAAGATTTTTACAGAAGATGACTTTAAAAATTGGGCACAAGAGGGGCCTCCGAATAATGATGTGGTTAATAATTGGAATTTCTGTGAAAAGGGAGTCTTGGAGAATGTATTTAAAGCCAAGGTACTTAATTATAATTTTTTTTAGACCTATTTCTAATATACAATATATTTATTAAGGATATTTTTGATGAAATGGACATAATGGAACTTTGCCAAGCTAGAGCTAAAGCCAACCCTTTTGAAACCATTCGTTCAATGTTTTTCATGAATAGAGCTGCCCTAAAAATGGCCAATATTGATGCTGCAACCGATCATATGTTTACTAACATGGAAAAAAATGTAAGTAGACTTTGGTAATTATTTCAATTAAGTGGTTTTAGATGCCCCCTATTCTAAGATTGTAAAACATGATTATGGCCTTGATTTTCAACAATTTTTTCTTAGTTTTCCACGAAACAGAAAACAAAACACTTCACTTCAAGTTCATTTTTATTTTTTGATAAAACAGAACTTTAATCATTATTGATAATACTAGTTAAAATACATTGTATATAATATATTTAAACCTATTTTTGTACAAACTTTAACAAACAAAATAAGGAAAACTCTTCAATCATACCCTATAGATTTAAACAATAGATTTGTTTGAGGGCTGTTTATGGTCGGTGGGTAGAAGCATTTTTGATGTTAGACATAAACATGTTTACTCATCTTTTCTTTCAATTTAATTGCTTGTCGTGACTCTTCAGTGTTTTTAAGTGTTAGAAATTACTATAAATGCGAAGTTTGCAATTAATATTAACAAAAAGAGGATTCAAAACCTTTTTTTATTGATAAATATTGTTAGATATTGTTTACATATTAAAAATAACAATAATAATAATTTAGGCAACCATAAATTCATACTTTATCTATTTTAGAATTGACATACCGATGATCATATAATGCTCTTTTAAATAATGCAATTAGAAAAGGATAGCATAAAATCGTATGTGTTTACCAAGGAATTAAATACCTACTATTTATCAACAATTTTTCAAATATAAATTAAAATATTATTACGTTATTCAACGTTCAAACAACCGAGCACTCGTTCTGACATTGGGCTAATTCTACAGGGGTATGTTCGAAGGAAAAACTTGTATTTTCAATGAGGAAGCATAAATAAGTTTCGTAAACTTTGTTGCTAATGTTACTACTTAAAAATTTTATAAAAAAACTGAACCGACTTATAAAGAGCGCTAAAAAGCGGAAAATAACAATATAAATTTTTATATGAAATTGAAGTTTTTAAAGTCAGCGCTAAATTAATACTTGACAAAATGTAATTGACATAAAAAAATAGAGAAATATCATAGCTTACACTTCTTCTTCCACAAATCAGGTTGTTCTTTTCTTATTCTTTAACGGAGTTGATATATATATATATATATATATATATATATATATATATATATATATATAGTCATATTGTTTTCTGAAACCTTTTTTTTGTATCTTGTCTGTTTGTATTTTCTTGGGAATAATGTTCTTTCTAACAAAAAAAATAATATTTTTTTTGGCAAAACATATATTCGACATTTTGACACTAGTTAATGTTATTGTCAAGGAACCATAAAAAATACATTCCAATTAAGGACACATAACACGTTATATTTAAAAATTTTTACAATAACATTTGCATTCTTGATTATTAAAATAAACAATTTACAATCAGAATAATTATATACAACACATATAAGCTAGAGGTATATTAACGTTTAGAATAAAATACCTCTAGCAAAAGGTTTATAGGTGTTGTATATAATTATTTTAATTGTAAATTGTTTATTTTATTAACCAAGAATGTAATTGTGATTGTCAAAATTTTAAAATGTAAAGTGTTATGTGTCCTTGTATGTATTTTTTATGCTTTCTTAAAAATGACACCAACTAGTGTCGAAACGTCGAATATATGTTTTAATTTTTTTTTTAATCTTATTCCCAAAAAAAAACCAAACTATTAGATATACTTGTGCTATAGTAACAGCGCAAATTATCTCCCTTGTCTTAAACAAGTGTTTTTGCCCACAGATGTATTTTCTTGATTTTTTTCAATTAAAAGTGCAAATTTAGTAAATTTCATATAATATAGAAGCTTCTATAAAAGCATCAAATTTGTGGATATAACAACGATTTAGTAGCAAAATTTAAATCTAAAGTGAAAAACGTTTTTCTGTGTTTTTCAGAAATAGGAGGCACGGGAAGAAATTTTAATATTTATTTACATAATAATCAGTGTGTTAGATGTATTTTTGCTGAAAACTAGAATGTGTGTTCTTTTAAAACTAAACTATATTTTGAGTTTATGAGTTAAATTAACTTTTTTTTAGAAAAATTTTATTGCAGAAAAGAGCCCTATTTATTTTGCGGATGTTTGTGCTGGCCCTGGAGGGTTTACAGAGTACATCTTGTGGAGGAAACAATGGTTTTATAAAGGTTTCGGCTTGACTTTGAAGGATGAACATGATTTTAAAGGTAATTTGTTATAGAAAATTTATATAATTTTTAAAAAATACTCTCTTGCAGTTTCAGAATCTTCATGTGCTTCTAATGCTACATTTCAACCTTTATATGGTTTAGATGAAAATGGTGATGCTTGTAATCCTAGAAATATTACAGATTTTACAGAAAGAGTTAAGAATGAGACTGACGGTTATGGTGTCCATTTTATGATGTCAGATGGGGTAATTATAATATCTTTACTTTAAATCGTTTATTGTCTAAAGAATATAAATTGTATTGACCAACATACTGATCTATATACTATCTAATTCTAATGAAGAATGCGATATTGGTAAAGATTCACACCCAAGCCGCCTAGTGTTATATCTATTTTCGTTGCTCATAATCCTGTTGTCATAAACTTTAAATCTGAAACAAATCTACTCTAATATAAATAGACAAGGAAGAGTAAGTATATTCATATTTTCTGATGAATAGAGTTCTATATGAGCTTTCTTCTTATTTTCAATGCAAAACAGCTAGATGCCAATCTACCACAACAGGTTCCCTAAACCTTTATTTATTATCTAGGAAATTTTAACTTGAAACCGTTGGATATTAGATTATTATTAAGGAGGTCCAATTGCTGTCCATGGTAAAAAAAATATTAGATCATAATGAAAATCAAATTTCTTTTTTTATAGTAAAATATTTAGCTTACACGAGATTTACTTAGGTATCAGTTAAAAGAAATGACATAAAATTTAATATTAACCTGCATTAAAAAGGAATCGAAACGTTTGGCAACGTTGCATGAGCGCGCACTTCAGATCTTTGAATACATTCAATATGAAAACTTTGATCCATTCATATTTTGAAATAATTTGTAATTAATTAATTATTTTGGGATATATAAATATATATATTTATCAAATTATTACTTACTAAAAGTTTAACTGAAGTTACTACTCGTAATGTCTTAAAGAAATTGGTAAATTCCAATTTTTACACCACAATCATCAACAGTACATGTCATTTCTGTCACTCAGTTATTGACTTGAACCGACGTATCTTGTGGAGTGGAAATTTGTAAGGAGTCTTACCATAATTAATTCAACTTGACATATTTTGGGGTTTCAAAAAATATTGTAATAGAGGATGAGTCACCCCCAAATACATTTTTTCCAAATCTCAAATGCTAATTGAGATATCTTTACAAAACAAAGTGGAAATTACTTGTTAGTTGAAGTGAGGCTATACCATGTTGTTTTAACTCCATATATATCATCTCTTACTTTTTATGAGGATTAATCTTGTAATTCATTTACATAATTTAATTCTGGACATTACATAGTTTGGCGCTTGCGCAGGTTATACCTTGGTTCTGCCTGGTTGGTTTTCTCGTTTCCCTAGATCTGTACCTCCTCTTGGCTCGTTGTCCTGTTTCTCTGGTGTGTTGTTTTTGGTTTGGTTTTGAGTAGGGTTTTCCATGTATTTGAGATATTTTGTGCATCATCTCTCTTGTTAAAGTTTTTAGTGCTTTCTATTTCGAGACTTCTCTGATGATGCGCGTTCTATAGTGCTTTATCTGTTGTTTACATTTGAGACTTTCAAATTTACCAGCATCTTTGCCATGAAAGATTCAAATATTATGAGTAAACATTTTACTATTTTGTAAATTATGAGAGAGTAAAATTAGACTGCTTTGGAGATAAATATAAACTGTAAAAATACACCGTTGCCAAAACACACACTAGTCACGATTAGCTGATAAATGAGTCAAGTGAAGTTTCATATGTCATTATTTTTTTTATAATATTTTCTATTTCAATGATAAATGCTTTGCAAAGTATTTATTTTTAATTATATTTTAATTTAATTTGCCAAATAATGTGTACTACATTTCATTTGACTCACGTGGTAGCGAATAAACTTCCTTACTAGTAGTAATTTTCGATTGAAAATGATTAGGGTTTTTACTATGCCACAGAAATGTGTTACATCGTCTGCAAATGGTGTGAAATTTTCCTAAAATCAGTTCATAATGAAATTTTTAATTGTACCCATTTACAATTTCATAATTCCAGATTTATTTTTCAGGGGTTTTGCGTGGATGGTCAAGAAAACCTACAGGAAATTTTATCTAAACATATCTATATTTGTCAATGTTTGCTGGCCTTGAAGGTCTTAAGACCATATGGTTGTTTTGTGACTAAAGTTTTCGATGTTTTTACACCATTTAGTGTTGGTCTTTTGTATTTAATGTATCTATGTTTTGAAAAAGGTATTGGAATATTAGATTTATATAATATATTTTTATATAACACTTAAAGTACCAGCGCAAAGATTTTTAGTTTGAGCTAAATTTATTGGGATTTTTATATCAAGATTTTTTTTTCTTTAGTGGGTATTATAAAGCCGAATACCTCTCGTCCAGCAAATTCAGAGAGATACTTTGTATGCAACACTTTAAAAGTAAATCCTCTTACCAATCTTATAAGAGAGTATTTATGGAAAATAGTTATCAGATTATGGGAAATAAGAACATTACCAGATAGAAATGTCTCTGATGTCAGCCCATTGGATATATTAGAAATTGTGCCACTGGATGTTTTGAAAGCAGATGAAAAGTTTTATAACTATGTTTGGGAAAGTAATACCAGGTAGGTTGTCAATAAACATTTAATTATTAGTTTCGAAATATATTAATTTTGTTATTTGTAAAATATGTATAAGTCATATATACAGCAGAGTCGCGTTATAAGTGCGTCACGTGCCCTAAGGCCTTCCCGCTAAAAAAGTAACGCCCCCTCGTTATGAGGCCGGAATGAAAAATCGTATTTTATAAAGAACTATATATTTCAAAAAAAAAATTGTCTATTAAATTGATAGTTATATTTTTAAAATCTCTTTTAAATAAAGTAAAAATAGTATTTTATAGAAATAACTAATTTGGTGCGATAGTTATAAATTTTTAATAAATTAGATATGTATATTAAATATTGCTACTTAATATTTATGAGTGAGGTGGGAATAATTTCGACCTTTAATCTCTCAAGGAAAAAGGCTGGATCCGCCACTACTTTTATTACTGGTTAGTCATTCCAAATCAATTTTAAATCACTTCACCACATTTTAATTTAGCAGGAAACCTTTTTCTATAAATAAGTTAAGTCAATAGCAGAGTGATTAATTTTAAAAATCCCATAGATATTTGGAAACAGAAAGAGAATTAATGTCTGCATTATTACAGCTGGGATTTTTATTTTTTATGGTTATTAAGACATTAAACATATCTTCTAAAGTTATAGGTGTATTTATTTATTTATAAAAAAAAACACTTTGTTAAAAATAAATTTTACAAATTCCCTTTTAGACTATACAGTTCTAGCTCTATTAACAAATGTTTAATTTCATTTTTAAATAATTTTTGGGATTCTATTTTCTTAATTCTAACCGATAAATCGTTATATATAAACACTTTTCTGTCAGCTTAAGCCTATGTCCTGTCCATTTTTTTAATCATTCTTAAGAGTATCTTTTGTACTACAAAAATGTCCTGTACCAAACTATTTTCTCCCCAAAAGATATACCTTGCTTCATTAATGACTCAACATTTACAAAATACATGATTCTGAGAGTTTTCTCGTCCATATATCTGCTAATGACC
The DNA here is from genome assembly GCA_034092305.1 of Diaprepes abbreviatus. Classification (NCBI taxonomy): domain Eukaryota; kingdom Metazoa; phylum Arthropoda; class Insecta; order Coleoptera; family Curculionidae; genus Diaprepes; species Diaprepes abbreviatus. The sequence goes on along the minus strand of JASJET010000080.1, from coordinate 356,449 downwards.
CTAATAGCATAATTATACCGATTGAGTTTTCCCCTTAAGATACTTATATGATGTCACCAATCCAGATGTTCATCTATGTATATAACTAAAAGTTTACTATTTTCACTGACCTGAAGCTTTTCTTCACCAGGATATAGACATAGTGGTTTTCAATATCTGACGATTTTGTTTTTGGTTTTATGCTCTGCCCATTAAAAAGATAGGAGAATACTGCTTTCACTCCTCTTTCTCTCTTCCACCGTGGGAACGGCCGACATTGGGGACGCACAATCTAATATTTTTTAAATCTATGGTTTATCATGAGAGAAGGTATTGTAGTTGTGTTAATTTAACTTAAGTTAGAGTTAACTGCCCCATAACTTTGCATATGGTAATAGAATTTCTAATTTTATTTTGGAAACTCTTTTTAGTAGCCGATATTTTGAGTTGAATATATCTTTTGGCTGATATAACTCTTATATTCTATTCTAAAGATGTTTTTATTGGCAACACAAACCTCTAAAATAATGAAAATAGATATATTTTCAATTTACATTTTTGTTAAATTTATTTTGTCAAGTTTAAATTGAATTTACACACATATAAGGAGCGGTCTTATAACACAATGATACAAATCCAAACAGTAAGATAAATATATTCAAGGAATGCTTGATCGTTTGCGTAGAGTGGGGAAGACAATTTTCAGAATTTTATTCTCCTCCAGATTTATAACATGACTCAACTGTTTTTTAGTCTTGGAAGGAAACAAATTATAGCGTTACAAAAACTAGCGCAGTTCGGTAGAAATACGAATCTAATAGACATGCGGCAAGAAGAACTAAGACGTCAGTGTCTGGAATATTGGAAAATACCTGATGAAAAAAGGAGAGCTCCTGAAACTTGCAAGGTGGAACATGTACTCTCGCAAGTAGATTTGGCTCCTGGTAAGATTTTTAACTGTTTTTATGGATAATTTGCACTTTTTAGGCGCTTATTTTATGGTATTATGGTATTTGAACTGTGATTGACTAGTTGTTACTTGTTTCAGAAGTTTTAAAGGTTCAGCCGAGATATATAAAATGTAGTAAAAATTTAGAAACGACATTAGCTGACCTAACCGATTGGCACTATACGTACCTGTTTAGTTCAGAAAATTTTAACAGAACCAATTTTTATGCAGGTAATAAATCCTTTTAATATCTCTTCAAGTGTAATATAAATTTTTGACATACAATGCAACTTATTTGTCAGCCACTGTACTATACTGTATTTTTTTAGGAGTCGGTAATTCGAAAGTATACAGGTTACAAAACTTTAAATGGGTAAAAGTTAAAGACCTGGAACTGATGCCGGGCACCCTGCTCTATGGTGAATTTGTTAAAGAAACTTCGATCTCAGAAACTAATGAAATAAATCATAGATACAGTCTCCAAGTTATTGATGCTGTATATTTGGGTACTACAAATTTACAGGGCCTAACTTTTCAGGAAAGGTAAACGATAACCCACTAATTTATTGGCATGATCTAACTTAAAAACGTCCTATAAAGGATTATGAACTTTAAAGATACAAGAATAAAAACGCCATTTTTTATTGCAATTATTTTCAGGAGATAATTATTTTTCTTATCAATTTCAAGGCTTTTTTCCTTAATTTTCCTATATAAAAGTTTGCTTGTCGGCATATATAATATGAATTATAACAATACCAGGAGAAAAATAAAATTGAACTGACTTCCTTGCAGAGCTTCATGAAAAGAATTCCAATTTTCGGTTGTAAAAATTCCCAACGCCAAACTTTGGTTCAGCCGCCATTTTATTGTTACCATTATATTTAAAAAACACCTTCAAATTATTGCTTTCCGGTTTAAAATTAAATATCATAAAAAATTAATGTCAATTGTTCCCATTGCTAAAATTATATTTGAAAAATATTATAAGCATAAGGACAACAAAAATTTTTATGTTATAACATTATTATTTGATACATATCCACTTTGGATAAGTATTATTTAAAAGGATACATTTATACTTGGATGATTTTCTATGAGTATGTGTTACAGAATATTTTAAACGATCTGTCTTTTTTGAAAATCACATGTATTCTATTAAGAGGCTCGTAACCAATTTTATCTCTTTTTTTATTTTTTACTTCGGATATGACGGAGAAAATCCTCTCCGACTACACATGAGTGAGGCTAACTATTTTAGCCAATTTTGGTGAATTACGAAATTCATAATTTTGTAATTTGAAAATTTCAAACCACATTTATTCAATATGAAGTTTTTAAAATAAGTCTTTGACTTTGGCTTTCATTTGAATCACTGTACGAACTGGTGTCATGTATTTGGGTATTATTTTATTCCTAGAAACAAAATTAACAAACCAAACTAAACTTTTTGCTGTGTATTTTTGCGTGACAGGCACACAACAACTGGCTGATTCCAAATCCAAGATCAAACCAGGGTGATTTATATTGATACTTTAATGTATCTATACATGCAGCATCTATATCTTGTATTGTTATTCACTCATATTACAATAAACAGGTATGGATACATTTACATAAATATTGTATCGTTCCCTCGGTAATCACATCCGATTCTACTGCAATTGTTAATTGTATTGTCAAAAGGTCCGGAACTGCGTTATACGAATATCGTACGCACAGATGTACTTTATCATTTTTTAATTATGCAACAAAGAAGGGCATAGAGGTACACTCAGATATCTTTATGCCGGAAGGGCCGCACCAATTTACTTGCAAATAGAAGTTGATAGTGATAATTTTTAGAAATATAAAAGGACCAGAAATTGTGAACAGGTAAAATACTGTGTATTTGCAAGAATAAATAAATAAATGTGTAGAGCACATTGTCTTAAAAAAAGGGGTAAAGCACCAGACTTTGTTGTGACACATAAAATGGTATAGTTTTTTCTTCACGCATTCATAGCAATTTTGGTTGTAAACAATTATATGATTTGGGATAGCCTCGACGATCTCTATTTTAATCTAAAATCTCTCCGTTCTTAGTAAATGTAGGTGTTAATTTTTAACTTATCTTTAAAATGAATTCCATATTAATTCATGTTAACTATATGCACAGGCAACAGATTTTTGTGTTTAATTTTTAGGGCAGAACTGATACAAATTTACTGTAAATCGGTAAACAAGGAATCCCAGTCAAAGTATTCAGTAAGAGTGAGACCGAAAGTTTTAAATGAACTGACTTATCTACCTCAAGATAAATCCCTTATAAAAAACAAGGATGAAGATAATTCTGTTATGAACCTGCCAAATATTGGGTTTAAATCGGTTGCCGAAAGATATGACGTTAATTCCATTTTATTGCTGAAAACTAACAAAAGTAAGCAAAAGTTTAATTCAGATTAAAGTTTAATATTTTAACCAACTTGATTTATTTTTTTAGTAATTAAAATGCTTGTAGAGAGCAAATATATAGGGTGTGCCATTTAAAATAACCAATTAGGGATGAATAACTTTTTAACCACACCTCGTATTAACGTTGTGATTAAACCATTAGATTACACTTAAAATATTGTAAAAATAAGTCGTTTATAATGTTGTAATTTATTTTCAAATAAGAATGTTATAGGGTATTATAAAAATTATCATCTTTTGAATTTTACCATATACCTTCAAAACAAAAGAAAAGTTTTAAGTTCTGTTTGCGGCATTCTTAGTTTCCCTAGAAAATAACTTGTGAATGTTACATCAGTTTTTTGCTCATTTTGATAGTTAACGGCAAACCCCTTAAAAGCATCGAATTTGGAATACCCTGTACATGTTAATTATTCAAAATGGTGAAAACAGCGAATTTTTCGCTGATTTTTTGCATATCCCCGAATTTTTTTAACGGTCTCACATGGTTTTTCGAAAAAAAAAATTCCCTTTTAGACATGTAACTCGTATTTCCGATCTCTGCCTTTAAATGTTGCCATAATAAAATACACAAACAACGGAATACTTTTTTTTAACAAAATTTACATAACGCGAAAAATTGCAAATTTTCCATGGAAACTTAGAAAAAAAGCGTGTCATGATTTACATGCGATATTGCCACGTTGATTTGGATTTTAAATTTTATTGGAATGGAACACTTGAAAGTTAAAGTGCAATTAATTGTGGTCATTCTAGTATTGTAGGAATTTGGCTGGAAACGATATTTTAAAACTTCGTGTTTTTTAGGTCAATCTTTTCAATCTACCCACGTCCTTAGAGTGCAAATTTTTAACACCAAAGAAAAAGACAACCTTCAAAGCATTTCATTTGAAGAGGTGAAGAAAACTGTAGAAAACTTACTTATGTGAAAGCGATATACACTTTATAATTTTATTTTTTATTAAAAATATATTTTAAAAATTGTCGTTTCATTCATCTTTCAACAATAGAATGTACGGAAAGCAAAAATATAAAAATATTTATTAGTGTCATAAAATAATATAATAATAATAAATTTAAATTACCATAAACAAATGTATGGTGAATAAGGAGATCCATTCACTACCACATGAGTCAAATGAAGTGTGACATATTTGACATTGAATTAAAATATTAATAAAACATAACATAAAAAAAAATTAAATACGGACTTCATTTGACTAATTTAAAACAGCTGGTCAGAACTAGTGTGATTTAGCAACGTTGTGTTTTTACACTTATCTCCTAGGCAGTCTAACCTTACTATTTCATAATAAAATAATCAATGATTCATAATGAATGTATTCAAAGATCTGAAATGCGCGCTCATGCAATGTTGCCAAATATTTCGCGTCCATTTTAATTCTAACCCGGCGGTAAGCTGAATATTTTATTACAAAAAAACCTGTGTTTCAAAATCTAATTTTTAATTCCTAATCTACTCTCACCTAATCTACAAATGGCAATATAATTTTTTAAAAAATGCCAAAATCCTGATTTCCCGTAAGCCTGTACAAATTTTTACATTTTTGAAAATTGAAGACTGAAAAATTTTCACAGTAAATTTAATTGGAATTCCGCGATAATATAAATTACGACCTAAATTATCATGAAAAAAGTTGATTTTCATTATAATCTGAGAAGCTTTGGCATGGTACAAACAATATTTGAGGCAACAAAACAAGAGGTTTGTTTGGATAACATCTGTGTGGATGGAGGTATTAGGGTTCATAATGCAAGGATTGTAGGCCTGGACATATCTAACGATGTGGGGCAAGACATCGTATTCTCAATAGATAGAGTTTCTCAAAGGAAAATTCGGCACATTAAGTGGGTATGTAGGCCAATCACTCAAGAGGGATTTGTTTTCATTTTATAATACAATATCGGAAGTCTCGGGATTTTGTTAGCAGTGAGGGTGTTGATGTATATTTGAAATTTAATAGATTTATAACAGTTCTTGAGGGATCATATCCAAAATCATGCCTAGAAAAACAATATGTTATAAGATCAGGCAAGTCAGGTGATATTGGTTGGTTTTCTGGGGAATTGCAAGCTATAAAGGAGTGTTTGCGACTTCTTGGGGAGATAAAGAAAAAATACAACAACAAATAATATAATTATGTATATACAGTATAAAAGATTGTATAATCTTAAAATTCGGGAAGGCAAGATTGCCTTTAATGATAGTTTTTCAAACAATTCCATTAGACAAATGTGGAAGATCATAAGTAAAAAAGAGTAAAATACCAAAAATAACTGATAAACTCGGCGCAGATGACCAACGAATATTTTTCAAATATTGCCCAGAAAATCATAACTGGTATTCTATCCTCAAATGTAGATCCTCTAGATAAACTCGATGTTGGAAGACCAACAATTTTGACTGACAAGTTTTCTATTCGAGAAGTTAGTTTTAATGATGTTAGGGGCGTAATAAATAATATAAGAAATAAAAACAGCCGTGACAGATTTGGCCTGAATGAAAATTAAAATAGTTAAGGATTTGTTTATAATCCCATCAACAAAGCTTATTAACCAGTGTATCAGGGAAAGTGTGTTCCCATATATTCTCAAGGGGGTCGTTGTGATCCCATTACTTAAAAAAGGGTGACCCGCTATGCTGGATAATTATCGACCGATTTCCTTATTTCCTATCATCTCTAAGATGGTTAAGATGTGTACGTCTAAACAAATTATCTAATAATTTGAAATAAATAAATCTATTCAATGACAACCAGTGTGGGTTTAGAAAGGATAGAAATACAGTTCTGGGCATACTGGACCTATTTTCGGGTATCTATGATAGCTTTCAGAATTACCAGTAAAGGACAATTTTATTCTGCGACTTTAGTAAAGCATCTGACTGCGTGAACAACGGCATTCTCTTACGAAAACTGAGGCCTATAATTGCTAGTCTAAAAGTGTGCAGTTACTTTAATCTTATCTTGCACAAAGGTATCAGATATGCGGGAGTTTCGTCCGGGTAGCGTGAAATGAATATAGGAGTGCCATAGGACTCTGTGTTAGGACCAATCTTTTTTTCAATCTATATTAATGATCTACCACTGACTGATACAAATTCCAAATTCACTGTATTCGTTGACGACACATCGGTGTCCAGGCTTCGCTGGAGAGCTCTGCAATGGCACAGGCGAAGGTGGTGAACTGGTTTAACCGTAATAATCTAAACTCTGATAAAACAAAAAATATGGTATTTTCAAAGAGGGAAATGGGCGATGGGAATTCCATTGAGGACACACGTTTTCTAGGGATGTATATTGACCCCAAGTTGCAGTGGGATGCTCAAATAAATTCTGTAGCCTCTAAGCATTCTAAAGATCTTTACTTAATCCAAAACCTGGCGGAGAGGGTATCAGTGCGAGCCCTTAGAGCGGCATACTTTGCGACTTTCTACTTGCATCTTCCCTACGCAATACCAACTCGGGGCCATGTAGCTGGCGCCCAACGACTTTTTAGGATATAACAGAGAGCGATCATCTAAACTCTGATAAAACAAAAAATATGGTATTTTCAAGGAGGGAAATGGGCGATGGGAATTCCATTGAGGACGCACGTTTTCTAGGGATGTATATTGACCCCAAGTTGCAGTGGGATACTCAAATAAATTCTGTAGCCTCTAAGCATTCTAAAGATCTTGATTTAATCCAAAACCTGACGGAGAGTGTATCAGTGCGAGCCCTTAGAGCGGCATACTTTGCGACTATCTACTCGCATCTTCCCTACGCAATACTAACTCGGGGCCATGTATCTTTTTAGGATACAACAGAGAGCGATCAAGGTCATGTGTTGTTTGGGTTTCCGAGGCGAATGCAGGGGGTCGTTTCGGAGCATGGGAGTGCTTACTTTTTATCCTGAAGAACCTTTTATATCTTAAGAGAAATATTAACACCTATAAAATACACCAGGATATGCACAATTATGAAACAAGACATCGAGATACATTGCTCCCATTTACTGGCGGCTAGATAAGTATCAAAACGACCCCGGATATTGAGTAATAACATTTTTTAATGTTCTGCCGGAACAAATAGCGGTGCCTTTGACTGGCTTTAAAAATTGTTTAAGAAGGCTTTTGATTGAAAATAGGTTTTACTGTTTTGATGAATATCTGGCTTTTGATTTTAATGTGTGTATTTTAGATTTTGACTCGGTATGATGTAGTACAATTATTTTAACTATTTGAATTATTATTTTGTCTGACGTATGTAAATCGCATTGCGATAGTAATATGAATAAAGAATAAAATAAAATAATATTTTTTATTTAACACAGGCTGCGATTGAACCTCCTTAATAGTTTAAAATAAACACAATTACACTTTGTACGAACAAAACAACAAAGTTATCTATTATGAATTTACTCAACAAGACACCGCTCATCAAATGTTTAAAATCTAGTAAAAAGGCTGAAATGATTATCCCGAGAAAGATATTAATAAATTTAGCATCCATCAAATTTTAGTTTAATAACATGTTTTTCAAATACTATTAATAAAAAAATTTACACTCGACAAAACCAATCACAAAATTTTAAACAACCAATGTCAATGTTCTTGTTGATATTTGCTGCAAACTTGTATCAAATTATCTCTTAATATTTCAAGCTGCCGCCTAGTATCAATATCGATGGATGGTATTTGGGAAACTCGAACTCCCCTCTCTGGTAGAAGTGATACTAAATTACCATTTGGTAAAGGTATGTTAACATTGGCGATTGGTTCAGCGGCAATTGTGTGTGACGTTAGCAAAGGTGATCCTAAAAAACGTTGCTAATTAAAATGAGCCCCAATATGAATAAAAGGAAGTAAATCAGTATATTGCAAAGGCCTATTCTAATTTTTGAATAACTTTACCTTGGCCTGACCATGCTATTTCTCCTACTTTTGGTCGTCGAACAATCATTTGCGGAGTATTTGGTTTAACCTAAAAGAAAAATAATATGAATATGAATATATATATATATATATATATATATATATATATATATATATATATATATATATATATATATATATATATATATATATATATTCCAGATTCTTGAACCATAGATTATATCCTTTTTTTTATTTTGTCTTTTCTTGGTTGAGGTTCTTTATCCAATAAAAAATCCAAACAATTGACGTTTCGCCCTCTATTTATGGCATTTTCAAAATTGTTTGTTTTATTTATTTATTTGCCTTCCTAAAAATATTTTTTATATAATTAAAAACATATATACAAGAATATATCTACAATTTAAAAAACAATCACTTTAAAACACTATTCAAATTTTAAAAAAGTATTTAATTTTACCAGTCCACACCTTGACATTTTGTTTATTAATTAATAATGAAATGCAACTCTTACGTCCTCTATTTAGATACTGAGGATACATGGAATGCGAATGCGTTTTATATTTTATAATGCAACCAAAAAAAAACGAAAAAATGCATACATTTAATTTTATGTTTAAGAGGATATTCAATTTTTGATGTTTATTAACGGGATCGAATACTTAATATTTTTGTTTAAATTAGGTTGGTGTAAATGTGGCTCAAATTTCCGGTATCCGTTCTGTCAACAATGTTTTTATCTTTTTTAATTTTTATCATTTCCTTTACCTGCAATTTTTGGTAATTCATATCTGATTTTAATTATGGTACTGTTATAATCAAAGGTATGTTTTTCGTCCTGTGTATGTCTGTTTAACGCTGTTGAGACGTTTTTCGTATACTTATGGCTATTCAATCTGTTCTTTAGTAATTGGCTCGTCATGACTATATATTTTTTGGGACAATTTGTGCAAGGGATCGAATATACTACATTTGATTTATTCATCAGAGGAGTTTTACTTTTTAAATTAGTGATTAGTGTATTTAATTTATTATGAGACCTGTGGCATACGATAATATCATGCTTTTTAAAAATGTGTTTTATTTTTTCTGACAGCTTACTAGCGTAAGGTAATGCTACATATATTTGCTGTTTATGTTCTATGTTTCTTGTTATAAGGTTATTATAAAATTTATATATTCGTTTATTAATTATTTCGGTGATAGTCTTTCCATTAAAATTATTATTTATTAGTGTCTTTTTCACTTTTTGTAGTATTCTTGGTCGGAATTCTAGAGGCGTTAGGGAGATAGCATGATCAGACAGACCGTTTATAACACTATTTTTTGAGTTTTTGAGTAGTTAGAGAAACAATTTAGATATCTACCTGACCAAGTTGGTTTGGTATACCATTCAGTTAAAATTTTGTTTTTCCTGCGTATACGCGTCATATCTAGAAAATTTATAGTATTATTATTTTCTGTTTCGGACGTGAATTGTAATTTATCGTTTAAACTGTTAAACTTTTGGAGAATTTTATTGATTTTATCCTGTGGCACGGCTGGTATGCAATGATCGACAAACCGTTTGAAAAATATTGTATTAAAATTTCGTTTTTCTAAAACTTTATCCTCTAAATACTCCGTTACTAACTGAGCAATGGTAGATAAAATAAGCGACCCCTTAGCACATCCATCAAGTCGTTTGCAAATGATGTTTTCGTACTGAAAGTAATTTGAGTTTAGAACGAGGTCAACAGAATTCATAAAATTATTTTTTGATAGTGATGTATGTTTCTTTAAAATTTCCCATTTCTCTGCTAAAATAGTGTGGACAAGTTGATTTGGTATGTTTGTATACAACGATATAACATCTAGCGAAATGAGCCTGTAATTTTCAGGAGGTTTACTGTATCAATGAATTTTTTAAAGGCAAATGAATCGTTAACAAAAAAAAATCGTTTTTTCGTGTATTATTTGAAATGCAATCCGATAAGAGTTTTGATAAACGATAGAATGGCGATTGTACACAAGAAACAATAGGTCTCAGTGGTATATCATGTTTATGTAATTTTGGCAGGCCGTATTTTGAATGGTTAGCCTTTTTGCATATTTTTCAGTTATGAGACAAAAATGAACAACGTACTTACGGACGAAAATACATATAAAAATATTAAGAATGATCCAACTAACTTATATCAAAAGAAAAATAATACTTTTATGAAAAAATTACTAAATGCAAAAGAACTTAAAAATATGCAAAAAGGCTAACCATTCAAAATACGGCCTACCAAAATTACATAAACATGATATACCACTAAGACCTATTGTTTCTTGTGTACAATCGCCATTCTATCGTTAATCAAAATTCTTATCGGATTGCATTTCAAATAATTCACGAAAAAACGATTTTTTTATTAAAGATTCATTCGCCTTTAAAAAATTCATTGATACAGTAAACCTACCCGAAAATTACAGGCTCATTTCGCTAGATGTTATATCGTTGTATACAAACATACCAAATCAACTTGTCCACACTATTTTAGCTGAAAAATGGACATACATCATTATCAAAAAATAATTTTATGAATGCTGTTGACCTCGTTCTAAACACAAATTACTTTTAGTACGAAAACACCTTTTGCAAACGACTCGATGGATGTGCTAAGGGGTCGCCTATTTCATCTACCATTGGTCAGTTAGTACTGGAATATTTAGAGGAAAGAATTTTAGAAAAAGGAAATTTTAATCTAATATTTTTCAAACGATTTGTCGATGATTGCATCGCAGTCGTGCCACAGGGTAAAATCAATACAATTCTCCCAGAGTTTAACAGTTTCAACGAAAAATTACAATTCAAGTCCAAAACAGAAAATAATAATGAAATAATGTTCCTAGATATGACACTTAAAGCAGAAAAAACTGTTTCTCTAATCACTCATAAACTCAAAAAAATAGTGTTATAATCGATCTGTCTGATCGTGCTATCTCTCTAACGTCTGCAGAATTTCGACCAAGAAGACTGCAAAAAGTGAAAAAGACAGTAATAAATAATAACTTCAATGAAAATACTATCACCGAAATAATTAATAAACGAACATATACATTTTATAATAACCTAACAACAAGAAACTTGGAACATAAACAGCAAAAATAGTAGTTATTACCTTACACTAATGAGCCGTCAGAAAAAAATAAAACACATTTTAAAAAAGCATGATATTATCGTATGCCACAGGTCTCATAATAAATTAAATACACTAATCACTAATTTATACAGTAAAACTCCTCTCATGTCAAAAATTGTCCCAGAAAATATATAGGCATGACGAGTCAATTACTACGAAACAGATTGAATGAAAGACACTGTTAATGACAGAAAGGATATAGGAAATTTGAGCCACATTTACACCAACCTAATTTAAATAAAAATATTAAGTATTCGATCCTGTTAATAAACATCAAAAATTGAATATCCTCTTAAACATAAAATTAAATGTACGCGTTTTTTCGTTTTTTTTTGCTGCGTTGTAAAATAAAAAAACACATTCGTATTCCATGTATTCTTAGTATCTAAATAGAGAGAGGACGTAAAAGTTGCATTTCATTATAAATTAATAAACAAAATGTCAAGGTGTGTACTGGTAAAATTAAATACTTTTAAAAAATTTGAATAATGTTTTAAAGTGATTGTTTTTTAAATTGTAGATATATTCTTGTATAAATGTTTTTTATTATATAAAAAATATTTTTAGGAAGGTAAACAAATAAATAAAACAAACAATTTTAAAAATGCCATAAATAGAGGGTGAAACGTAAATTGTTTGGATTTTTTATTGGATAAAGAACCTAAATGCAAGAAAAGACAAAATAAAAAAAAAGTATATATATATATATATATATATATATATATATATATATATATATATATATATATATACCGGGTGTCGACGAATCTATTAGACAAGTCATAATTTCTAGAGTATTATGTGTATCAAAATGAGAATTGGTACAGATAAATGTTATGTGAATAGGAGAGTTTTCGCATATTTTCCACTTTCCGGTCACTTCCGGTTTCACCGGAAATGGCCCCGGTTTTGAATTCTTAAATAGAACACCCGCTATATTTTAACATCTTTGGATTTCTGAGACAATTCTAGATCAGAATGTGACATTTTAAAAACTTTTTACGTCTACTTCATTTTTTTAGAGCCACTTTTAAAATTGCATCTAGATGGCCATGATCGGACGCAAACTAATCTAACGGCCTTAGGTAATGTCAAAAAAATACAATCGCAAAGTTTTAGTGACTAGTATGAAAGACAGGAATTGGATTAAAAATTTAACAAAATTAACAAAAAACTAACAAAATAAACTAATATCTTAGACGACGCACTTAAAATATTTGAAAGTACAGTAGCTGACTTTGTTAAAAAGTTTAGTGTAGTAAATGTTCAAAGTGCATTCCTTCTTTTTCACGACACATTTCAGCTCGTTCAATTGTTTCTCTCAACACGTTTTGTAGCATACTTCTAAATACCCGTAAAATTCTTTCTTCTAATATTTCAAGAGTAACTGGGGCTGCTCCATAGGAAACCCTTTCTTTAACATATCCCCAGACAAAGTAATCGAGCACAGTAAGATCCGGTGAGCGGGCTGGCCACCGTACCGGACCATTGGTTGCAATAATTCGATTATTAAAATGCTCTATTAAATAATTAAGAACTTCTCTAGTATTGTGAGGCGGTGCTCCATCTTGTTGAAAGCAAATTCGCCGTAAAACTGCTAAAGGTATATCATTGAGATGATTTTCGATTTCATTTTGAAGAAAACCTAAGTATCTAACCCCTGTTAACTGACCTTGAAACAATATTGGCCCAATTATTCTGTTTCCAACGATACCAGCCCAGACATTGACGCCAAATCTTTCTTGAAAATTGCCCTCTCTCATTTCATGTTGATTTTGTTGGGCCCAGTACCGAGTATTTTGCTTATTGAACATACCATTATTTGTAAATCGGAATTCGTCGGAAAATAGAATAAAATCGATAAAATTTGGGTTAACTCTATGATTTTGAAGCAGCCAATCACAAAACATTACCCGTCTATCGCCATCCACAGTATACAAATGTTGATGTAACTGATATTTAAATGCTCGATATCCATGCTTTTTCAGTATTTTTCTTGCTGATTCATAACTTATCTGCAGTTCTTGACTAATTTTTCTTAACGAAACTGTTTTATCAACCTCAACCATAGCAAGTACGTTAATCTCAGTCTCTTCATTTATGATAAACCTCTGTTCCGCCTCTTGATTTCCTATTTGCCTAAAACGAGTCTCGACATACGGAAAATACTGATGGGCTGGATGTTGCCGATTTGGATATTTATGAGCATACAACTCGGCAGCATTCCTTGAATTTCTATGACACTCTCCAAATATTAATAACATATCCACTTTTTCACTTTGAGTATACATTATTTTAACGAAAATTTAAACTAAACTTAACGAAAATTAAAAAACTTTTACGTCTGTTCTTAGAGCGTATGTCACTGTCATTATCTACTTAAGTGAGTGCTTTATTTTCCAAAGAAGACTTGATAAAAACAGTTGCAAATTATTATGCATCATGGCTGTCCATGGCGCACTTGTCATAAGTAAATAAATTATCCAGTATTTTGCTTAATAATATTTAATTTCTGTTCTCATGTCTAATCCAATCGCAAATAAATTAGTACCGTTAGATTCGTCAAAGAATGCTTTTTTCGAAAAGTAGTTGTCAAAAAGGGGTCGCCATTTGAAAATTAATAGTTAGAAATGAAAACGTAATTTTGTCAACTTGTCTTATTCCTGTCTTTCATACTAGTAACTAAAACTTTGCGATTGTATTTTTTTGACATCACCTAAGGCCCTTAGATTAGTTTGCGTCCGATCATGGCCACCTAGATGCAATTTTAAAAGTGGCTCTAAAAAAATGAAGTAGACGTAAAAAGTTTTTAAAATGTCACATTCTGATCTAGAATTGTCTCAGAAATCCAAAAATGTTAAAATATACAGAGTGTTCCATTTAAAAATTCAAAACCGGGGCCATTTCCGGTTTCACCGGAAATGGCCGGAAAGTGGAAAATATGCGAAAACTCTCCCCTTCACATACCATTTACCTGTACCAATTCTCATTTTGATTCACATAATACTCTAGAAATTATGACTTGTCTAATAGATTCGTTGACACCCGGTATATATATATATATATATATATATATATATATATATATATATATATATATATATATATATATATATATATTTAAAACAATTGTTTATATTAATACCTTAGGTGTAATAGATCCAATATCTTGGTTAGGTGGTTGCCTATTCAAAGGTGTCCTATGGGCAGTTAGTTTCTTGGTTGTGTTTCGTGACAAGGACCTTGATACTGGTTTTGCAGTGGCCGTCTTCGCCCTGGATCTGGACCGCCTTGTAGTTCTATCACCTGAAGTAGTACCACGTGTACTTTCAGCTGTAGTGTAACCTGTGTGAATGAGCCCAAAACCATGGTGAATGAAAATGAAGTGTGTTAGGGCAAGAAAAAATTAGTGTTAGAAGTGATAGAATAAAGCAAAATTTGAATTAGAGTGAATATAAAATTGAAGTTATTAAAACTGAAATATGTACATTAGACCATCAAGTATGAAGTGTGTCGCAAAAATATCCGATCTGCATTTATAACTTCACGCTTAGATTATTTTTCGTCATCAGACAGGTGGCATCTTTTAAGATAATTCACATATGACTGAACAACACACGTGTTCACATCTTTACGTCATTTTCAGCGATAACATAATCCGACGAACATAAATAAGGCACTGTAAAAGAAACACTATATGCGTTAACTAATATGGTCAAATGGTTGCTGCGGTTATCGACAAGTTTGTGAGGGATTGCTGGTTAAGCTAGTACCCTACAGGGGTCGCACAAACGTCATGGTGCAAAATTTTAAAAGCAGATAAGATAGCTTTGGAACACACCTCATATATGCAAAATTTTGCAAGCCAGGTAATATACTCTATAAGCCAGGTAGTCTTTCATACTAAAGTATTTCAAGAAATAAAAAAAGCATGGGATAAAATATATAAACATGAAATATAAAGGTGTTTTTTTCGAAAATAAAACTAGACTTACCCTCATCATCACAACCTAATGACAAACTTCTCTTACTTATTGTCCTGGATAGGGTTTGATTTCTTTTTGATTTTGTAGAATTTAAACTACTGTCTACCTCACCACTTTTCTAAAACAATATGGTAAATAAATATTTCATATAGCTTATATGTGTGCTCTAAACCAAAACCCAAAAAAAATGTTATTTAATCAAAAAGTTCTACTTGGCATGGCTTCTTAAGATACCAAGCTTTGTATTTACTATTCTAGGTATATTTTCTCATTTACTTACAATTTCTCCAATTGTCCTATTTAACATATGAAGAGGACATTTTGTTTTTATATTTGCATAACGAATTTCAAGATCGGCAAGTTCTTGTTCCATATGTTCATTTAACAAATTCATAATTCTCTTTTCTAAAAAACATATCAATAAAACTACCAGCAGAAATAACTTAATCTAAAGAAGTACATATATAAATATACACAGTTCATTCAAAAAGTTCCAATTTTTTTTTAAGAATGAAAACAAGAGTTTAGAAAAAAGATTTTATTTAGTTTTCAACATAATCCCCTCCTCGTTCTATACAAACTTTGCTGCGCTCGCATAGCCGCTGGAACGACCTGGAAACTCCTCTTCTGGAATAACTTTCAGAGCCCTAGGCACATTCCTTTGAATCGCCTCAATGTCTTCAAAAGGTTCTCCCTTCATCGTCATTTTCAATTTAGGGAATAAAAAAAGTCTGCCGCAGCCAGATCTGGCGAGTAGGGCGGGTGATGAATTATGGAGAACGACTTTTGAGCCAAAAATTGTGTGATGAGTATTGAGGAATGGGCTGGCGCATTGTCGTGCAACAGAAACCAGTCACTGGTGCGGTACAATTCTGGTCTCACGCGACGATTCCGCTTCAGAAGTCGATCCAGGACACTTTTGTAGAATTGTGCATTCACTGTTTAGCCCGGGGGCACGAATTCATCGGTAGTCGTGGTTAAAGGAAGTCCCTCTCGTAAATTGTCGTCCAGCAACTGTCAACCGTTCTTGAACGGCGCATACCACTCGAAAACCTGGCTGCGAATTAAACAATCCTCAACACATCCAGTTTTCAATAATTCAAATGTTTCCGAACCACTTTTTCGCAATTTGAAACAAAATTTGATTGCGGCACGTTGCTCCATAGCGAAAATTGTGACGCAGTGACAAAAACATGTCTACTTCAAACGAACACAGCTGGCCAATAAATGAAGTTGCAGTGTTCAGATTCCCACTGTGGGTAACTAAATAATGATATTAAATAGTTATAACGTGGGGTAACAGATAGCGCTAGTTGAAAATTTTATACAAAATTAGTCCAAAAACTTTTGGAATGAACTTGTGTATAACATAAAATTTCATCAATTTGTGATACACATTTCGTTCAATATTCAATATTTTTTACTTGCCTTCTTCAGCGATTTTCTTTAACAAAACTTCTCTTATTTTGGATTCCTTAGATTCTACAGGTTTCGATGAGTTGACTTTTTTAGTTCTCGGCATCTGCAATATATTTTTTAAAAATATTAACTATATTTATCCTAAATTAAAACGACAGACATTCTTATCCAAATAGTCCCTTTATTATTTAAATATTTTATAGCTGGTTAACTCTTAATAATTGTAATAATGGAACAAATGTTTCCTGAAACCGAGGGCTTCCTACTAGCTGTCCAAAATCAGGTCATCCCAATGAGAAATTATGTGAAATATATAATCAGAGACACCTTGATTCAGAATGACCAATGCTGATATGGATCTTGAACACTACAGACAATCCAGTACATAGCAAAAAGATGCCAAACATTTGCCGCATAGAAGTACAAGGACAGACGCGTTTCAGCTGCCACGGTCATCCATCAAGAGTTGGTAGAGAAATTCAGCCCGGAGCCGATAGTGAAGAATGAGTTCAAGCTGTACTAGGATTAAACTTTACTTATGGATCATATATTTGTACATAACAGACCAGACTTTATTTGACTAGATAAAACATCCAAAGCAAGCAACGCTAATATAAATCACCATCCCTAACAACAACAATCTAAAGAATAAGCATAATGGAAAGATCACCAATTACAGATATCTGGAAGTACAAATAAGCTGACAGTGGGGAATTAATAACGTCTGGATGATCCCCATAATTCTATCAACAACTGGCATAGTACCAAAAAGTCTGCGAACACCTGTATACGACTATGCAAAAAGACGTGCTAATTGAGACCACTCGAACTGTCCAGAAGTTTAGGGAAAATGTAGGCGATCATAACATCATCTAGAGCCCAACAACATGGAAAGGGCTCCCACAGAGCTTCATCCGTATGATATTCGACTATATCTGGGATGAGTAAATGTTCCCCTGAAGGGAGCGCGAAAGCCGTTTAGTGGTGTCTATTGATAATAATATCCTTTTCATTGAAAATCGCCTAAGATTGCACAAGATATCTTCAGGGATCTTTACCCAACACTGAATGTTCAATTCAGAAAGTTTTAGCTACTGTATGTTCAGTTAATACATAACTTGATACTGAAGGATTTTGTTTCAATTTCTTTAATGCTTCTTGTCTTTCTGTTAATGTATATATTTGAAAATTTGCTCTATGTTTATAAAAACAGGCATGGTTATGGGACTCATGCAGAAGTTCAAGATTATAACACCAGGTTTAGGCATAGATTAGTTCCAATGTACCAATACTTAGTGATGTGCCAAAATAGCCCAGGATATTGGGGTGTTAAATTTTTTAACAAAATACCTTTGGAAACTCAAGAACTACCTTATATAAATTATAAGAATAAAATAAAACAAATATTACTCCAAAATGCTGTTTATTCTTTCGAGGACTTCATAGGTTACCACTTTTTGATATATCAGTTAATGAAGTGTTGTTTCCTGATTTTATCATATACAACTTTAAACTTAATAAGTGTTCATATATACAGGGTGTTTCGTTAAGAGTGACCGAGTACCATATCTCAGGAAGTGATAGTCCAGGAACTTTGGGAAAAAGTCCCGTTATGGAAAGTGGCCAAGAGAAATTGCTGGAAATAATTTTTAAGTTTGTAACTCTGTCGCGAGGGGTCATCTTAAAAAATACATTTTTTTGGACAATACCTCAAAATAAGCTATCAAAAAAATATTACACTGATAATTTTACTACAATTTTACATCTTTTTGGTTTAACACTTTTTGCTGAAAGATGTTAAGTTAGGGCAAGAGAGAAGGGAGAAAGTCTATTAATTAAAGTTACCATAAGTTTTGTTTGGCTCAACCGAATTTTTTAAACTTGGTCTCATTTAAGAAATGAAGGTTTGACAATTAAAACGAAATAATAGCTATATTATAATATTTTTTGTGGCCCTGGCTAGAGGACGTTATTTGGAACACTTCTCTTTTTTTTCAATTTTACTCCGAAATTTTAAATGGAAAAACATAGTTTTTAGATCATATTCGGAAAGTAGGATTAATTTGCAAGGGAAAATGTAAAAAAATTAATTCGGTATCTTTATTTCGGAATTATAGCCAAAAAAATAATTTATATCACGTTAATGGGAAAAAGCAATTGTTTTGAAAGGTTCGTGGTCATGCGTGCCATGAAAAATAATAAAAATCGTTTTAAACTTTTCATAAGTGTGCGTTTTTTCACATTTTATTTCATTACTGTCACCTTTAATTTATTTAACTTTCGTATTATTACAAAATAATCTAGTAAATTATGAAACAAAATCGACAGATCTCCAGAAACAAATGGGTTTTGGTTAAATTTTATTTTTGTAACTTCACTAGTTATTTGTTAGTATTTATGGCTGTTGTATACCAATACTTTTATTTGATAGGGTAGATACTTTTTTTGTACACTGACATTAATAAAGAATCTTGAATCTTAATTTGACTTCATAATCATTATCCCACCAAGGGTTTGTATATTTTGACTCTTTCTATTAAAAATTTTCTTAGGAATAGATTCATTAACTGCCTGATTGATTATGTTAAAAAAACTGATCATATGTTTCCTCTTCACCAGATTCGCCACATTATCATGCATATATCCTAATTTTTTGCTAGTATAAGTTCCAGTATGCTTTTTTAATTTTTTTTCTTAAGATTTAATATCAAATGTTGGCATTTATTGTCTAATATTCTAATGTCGAAATTATGAGAAAATTATCGTTGTCTTTCATTCTTTCCCATGATGAGTTCCTTGCAAGATTACTACTTACAATTGTTAAATCTATTGGGCTTGGATTTTCTTCTGGATTTTGAAATCTGATAATGGAGCCTATGTTTATTAAAACCATGTCATTTGATTCAACGCATTTAATTATATTTTTCCATCTGTATTGCGAGTTAAAATGTATAATAAAAAACTGTAATTTTTTAACTTTTGCAAACAGGTTTACTGAAAATTGTGTAGGGTATCTTAATGTATGTGAGAATTTTAATGATAAATTACGTAATTTTGATGTTTCTCAATTACTGTATAACACCATTTTGGAAGCACCCTCAATAAAATGTAAAGTAAAAAATTTAATACACATTGCTGTATCTAATGTTGATAGTGACCGAATAGCATTAAATATAAACTCTGAGCCTGAAAGTATGCTAGATAATAGTGGTATGAAAAATAGTTATATTCAAGCAAATGATGAATCTAGACTAGATAATAATATTATGAATGTTAGTAACCTGAATGATGAGCCAACAAATACAGATGGTTCAAATTTTCTAAAAGACATCAATCCACTGCCAATCACTTAGGTTTAATGAGAATATATTATCAAAATTGTAGGGACGTTAAAACTAAACTAGAAATATTAAGAGTTAATTTGTTAAATAATAGCGCATATATAATTGCCTTAACTGAGACTTGGCTGAATAGTACTGTTTATAATGGAGTTTAATTGGGGTATGAATATATTTAGGAAAGACAGAAATCAGATAGAGACGGGAAAAATGGAAGGTGGTGGTGTCTTACTGGCAGTTAATAGGAAATCTTCTGTGAAGGAATATAACATATTTGACAATGAACAAGAAGTGTCTGAAATTAACTGTAAATCAAAAGAAATGTATTTATATAGTAGTTGTATATTTTGTACCTAATAGTAATTTGAATACTTATAGGAAATTTTATACTTGTATTGAGTCTAATTTTTTAAACTGTGATTTTATAATTTTGGGTGATTTTAATTTGCCTGACCTTGTTTTGAATCTTCCCAGTGAGCGTATATGCGACTTTAAAACTTTTTTATCCTTTACAAGCCTTTTACAAATGAATTATGTTCGTAATGTAAATAATGTTATCTTAGATTTGGTCAGCCGCCATTTGCAGGATTGCAAAGTAGAAAATGATGATGACCCATTGTTACCGCTTGATCAGCATCATCCTGCATTGTCATTAGAGTTAAATTTCTGTTATGAATTGACTGAATGTGAGCAAATTCCCAGTACTAAATTTAACTTCAAAAAAGCTGATTTTAACACTATGTATAGGCTAATTAAAGATCAAAATTGGAACATTATATATGTGTTGTGATATTGATAGTCATAACTCAATTTTACAGAGTATTTTAAAATATATTTGTACAGTGTGTTCCAATATCAACACAGATAGGTAGAACTTTTCCAGTGTGGTATAACAGTGACATAATTAAATAAATTAAGGATAAAGAAAAATATTTTAGAAAGTACGAAAAATCCAAAAGTCTTTTTTGGTATAATAAATACAAATCTAGTAGACAGAATATTAAAAATAAAGTAAAGAGAGCACACTCGGAGTATTTGACATGAGTTCAATTGAGTCTAAGAAATAATCCCAAGTATTTTTAGTTGTATGTTAAAAGTCTGAGAGATAACGGTAATATTTCTGCAGAAATCTCTAATAATAACATTTTCTATTCGGGTGCAAAGGGTATTGCAGATGCATTTGCACTTTATTTTGGTAATGTATTTAGTGCTGCAGAAGTGATGGAATGCAATGGAGGTATATCTAAAAATCATTTTTGTGACTATCCCATAGATAAAACTGAAGTACGCTGTGCTCTTCAAAAGTTAAAGGGTAACAGAGCTATTGGACCAGATGTGTTGCCTGGCTATGTCATAAAGGGCTGTAGCGAATCTCTGTTAGAAGCTTTACTATATATTTAACCTTTCACTTAAAACAGCAACATATCCAACAAAATGGCGTATTACAAAGGTTATACCTACTTTCAAAGGAGGAGTTAAGCACGAAGTAACTAATTATAGGCCTATTACCATAGTAAAGTTATTTCAAATAGTGATTTTTAACAGAAGATATGATGAAGTAAAGCACAGTATATCTGAGTGCCAACATGGGTTCTTACCAAATAAGTCCACATTAACTAACTTACTTTTACACAATACATTCATAACTCTTTTAATAAAAAAGCACAAGTTAATGTAATCTACACAGATATGGCAAAGGCATTTCACAGAGTAAAACATACCCTTATAATACAATCCCTTAGGCAACTGAATGTTACAGAGAATCTGATAAATATTATTGTCTCATACCTGACTAATAGAAAGCAGTACATTGAAATAAAAGGGACCAAATCATATGTATATAGAAATAATTCTGATGTTCCTCAGGGGTCTAATTTGGGACCTCTTTTGTTCTTAATTGCCTTTAATAATATATGTAATGTGATCAAACACTCAAAAGCATTACTGTTTGCAGACGACTTAAAACTTTTTAGGGAAGTAGACTGCTGATGATTGAACTGTTTACAGCAGGATCCAAATAATGTTGTTGAATGGTGTGGAATAAACGGTTTTTGTCTTAATGATAAAAAGTGCTTGTCAATGTATTTTACTCTAATTAAAAATATTTTAAATCAAGCGTATTCTGTTAATGATATAGTGTTAAAACGGACTGCTTGTCAGAAGGATTTGGGAGTATTGTTTGATAGTTCATTGAATTTCAATGAGCATATAATAAATAAAATTAATAAAGCTCACAAGATAATGGGTTTGATCATCAGATCTACTAGACATTTTGATGTTGATGTTTGCTTGACACTTTTTGACAGTCTTGTACTGCCAAAACTTGAATACTGTAGTATATGGTCATCACAATATGAAGTGTGGAATAGAACCATAGAATGTGTCCAGCGAAAGTTTTTAAAGTATGTTTTTTAAAAGATTTGGGTACTATCCCAATTAGGGTTATAATCACTTGGACTTATTGAATATATTTAACAGACTTTCGTTGGAAAACAAACGTATAAAAATATGTTTGGTATATATATTAAAGATCTTAATGAATAAAATAAATAGCACAGACCTGTTGCTGCAACTTCTATTTGTAGTAAATAAACAAGACAAAGACCAACATTTTATAGAGAATTTCCTAGAATAAATACTTATAAAAATTCGCCGCTATATAAAATGTGTAATTATTTTAGTACATGTTAGTGATGTAGATTTAAGTAGTATTACTTTACGTAAATATAAGGATATTATTGACCATAAGTTGCTTGCTTCACAGGCTCAGATGTAATACTGACAATAATATTGATTAGGCCTGTTAGTTTAATGTTTTTAACTTTAAGAAAGGTGTCTGTAATTGGCTTAACTGCTATAGATAAATAAATAAATAAAATAAATATATATTGCTTGATGAGCATTAAAATCACCCATAATTATAACTTTTCCTTCCAAATTATTAAATAGGCTGTTAATTAATTCCATAGAGAGTTTAACTCTAGGAGCAACGTACATATTTATGATATTTAGATTTCCAATTTTGATTACGACGTATCATATGTATTCATTGATATTAGATATATTGATTTTAATTTCTTTAAAAATTCTTCTGTCTTTTCCTATATTATTGTAAAATTTAGGATAGATGTATCTTCTGCTTTTAACCTAATCTCATTTAATAAAATTACATCTGGATTGTATTTGTTGCATAATATATTAAGATTGAACATATTAGACTTAAAACCCCTCATATTCTATTGTAAAATTTTTAAATCCTTGTACTATTTTTAGAAATAAATATTATTAGTCAGTAGGTCTAAAGATTAGATTTGATGCTCTATAATCTCTTCCAATACTACCATGGTCCATATAACTTTTGTCTAGGTTAGTTTAGGTGTGTGTGTATTCTAAATCTTTCTTAATATTCTGGTGAGTTTTTGGTATTGAAAATGTAGTAGGTCTTCTATATTTATATTTTTTTGTAGATTAATTTTGTTACCTTCTAATTCAATATTATCTTCCCTGGCACAATATGGTGAATAAAGGTTTCTATTATTTCTTCTCTAATTTTATCTGGTCTGGAATTTAGGAAATACAAGTTATTATGTTCGTCTCTGTCGAATCCTAGGGCGCATTTTAGTATGGATCTTTTTTTTTTGCTGAGTTGTTACTGGCTTGTGAATAGCTTTTTTTGGATTAACTATTTGTTTCCCTGAGTTGGTTTATTCTTACAAAGTTATCTTCATTGTTATTAGATTTTAATATCGACAAATCCATTGGATCAGAAATATATGATTGTTTTTCCTTCTTTGATCTATGTCTATTTTTGCATATGTTATTGGACACATATTATTGACATCATAAACACCAACATTTTCCATTGCCATTAATTTTTTTTATGGCCAACTGTCTTGTGTATTCTGGACATTCTTTTGAGGTAGATTTATGTTGATCACTACCACAATGAATGAATTTCATTTTGCATTCTAATTTATCCTCATCAGATATTTGTAATTCATCATCTTCCTAATGTACCTTACCACATATAAAACAAACTTTCCTCCCTTTACAATGAGTTTTTGTGTATCCATACCTTAAGCAGGAAAAACCTGGTGTAACCAAGGCTATATAAGGGGAAACTGAACAGGAGAGGCCATAAATTTTGACATATCTCAGTAGAATTGTTCCTGTAAAGACACATAACAATATTCCTGTCAACACATATACCACTAATTTATCTTCTTTTATTACATTACGATTAAGTTTTTTAATATCTATGCCTTTGAATGGCATTCTTATAAGATTTAGGATTTCCTGCGTATTAAAGGATTGATCTACTTGTCTTATAATACCCTTACATGTTACATAATTATATGGTGTGTACACATTATAGCCTTTATTTACAAAATATTCATTTTCAAGGAATTGATTAGCTATATCATAGTTGAAAAATTCTATCCCTACTTTTCTTAGACCTTTAACATTAATTTTTTTTTTAATGCCTTTTATTCCCTGTGAATATATTTCCTGTGTTATATTTAGATGTTTATAACTTGCTATTTTATGTATACCATTTTTTTTGTGTTTGTTCCCTATTTTCTCTACCTTTATCAGAAATAACAATCTGACTTTTACTGTTGGTTTGTATTATTTCTACATCTATTATGTCATTAATTTGTCTCAAATTTAAATCAGCAACAGAATCTAGAATTATATTAATCAAACAATTGGTAATTATTATGATTTACTTTTAACGCAACAAAATCGCATGGATTCAGTTTCTGCATCACAGCTAATTCGTATAAAGCAGAAATAATACCTTTATATTTAACTTTTTTCCTTTGGTTTTTATCAACACAAACTATTAACTGCTGCCGAACTACCTAAAATAGTTAAAAATTACCTTGTCTAACTACACCAAATCCTTTTTTTTTTCTTCAAACCACAACTATCTAAAACAAGAAAAACAGTTTTTCGAGCTTTAAACTTCAAAAAAGTAATTTCCCACCGAAAGAAAATTAACTTTATAAAATGCCTTTGAAAATGACACTTTCGTCAGTTAAAATTCACCATAATCAAAAATAGATACTGTAAAAAAAGAAATCTATAGCTTTTTAATGTATTAAAGAAAGATAACTATATAAACCATTATTGGTTTCCAGGAGCAAACGTAACTAAGAGAAAGTCCCTAGATCGAATTTATATTTTTCGAGACCTTGTCCTAAAAACTAGAAATCAGAGTTGTTAGGCGTGTAATTAACTTGACAAACAACATATTTATTTGCGTGTGAAAGAAAACAGAATATAATCCACAAAATACTCCTTTTAAGGTATTTTCTCACTTACGGGTGCCCATCCCGAGTTTCATGGCATTGGTGAAATACCCGCGACTTTTTTCGTTCACACTGGTGCGTCACGACTGTGGGTAAAAAGTCGGGGTGCTGAGCCTTGAGTGACGAGTTTTTGAAAAAAATCTCTAAAAACATGATTGTCATCCATGATGTCATAGACATAGTGATAGTGAAATTTCCTTTGTTGCATCCAAGGGCGAACCCACTACCGATGTTGCTTGGGCAACAGAACTACTGCTCCGCAAATAAGGGCTATTCTTTTGAGTCATTATCACTTTCACTTCGATCACTTGAAGTAATCATGATCACTTCAGCCCAATGACAAGTAAATGCATATTCAAAAGAACATGAAGTTATCAGTTTCACTTTGTTCATTTTGATCAATTGATAATTACTCAAAAGAATACAGCCATAATTGATATGGGCTATATTCTTTTGAGTAATTATCAATTGATCAAAGTGAACAAAGTGAAACTGATAACTTCATGTTCTTTTGAATATGCATTTACTTGTCATTGGGCTGCAGTGATCATGATTACTTCAAGTGATAAAAGTGAAAGTGATAATGACTCAAAAGAATAGCCCTATGATTACTAATTCCTCGATATCCATTTTTTAACGAAAAGTAACGTTAGAGTAGTTTATAGAACGTTGGCGTTTGGCGTCTCTACAATGTAAAAAAATTATACCAAAAAAAACAAAACAAAAAATTACTAGAAATTATAACTCTAGTGAAAAAGTCGTAAATGTGAACAAGCTGTCATCTTTCACCAATGATGTTAAAAACCTCTGAAATTAGCCGATGGGTTTCGGCTGACGAGACCTGGGTACCTATTCTCGTTCTTGAGAGAATGATCACTTGATGGAAAGTGGACGTGGTTCTCACGAAAAAATATGAAACCGTGTTCTGGGTAGCTTTTCTCGTTCTCGAGAGAACGATCATCTTGATGGAAAGTGGCCGTGGTTCTCACGAAAAAGTAAGAAACCTTATTCTTAATACGTTTTCGTACTTTTTGGTGAGAACCACGCCACTCTCCATCAAGATGATCGTTATCTCAAGAACGAGAATAGGTACCCTGGGGTGGGCGCTTGTAAATGAGAAAAGGCCTTTAGAGGGGGTCTTTGTGATATAGGCTGTATTCTTTTGAGTAAAATATCACTGATCAAAGTGAACAAAGTGAAACTGATAATTTCATGTTCTTTTGAATATGCATTTATTTGTCATTGAGTCGAAGTGATCATGATTACTTCAAGTGACAGAACTGAAAGTGATAATAACTCAAAAGAATATACTTTATAGGTATACTCTTTGAGTAATTATCACTTTCAGTTCTGCCACTTGAAGTAATTATGATCACTTCGACCCAATTACAAATAAATGCATATTCAAAAGAACATGAAGATATCAGTTTCACCTTGATCAGTGATAATTAACTCAAAAGAATACAACTATAATATAGGAGGCGGATTTCATTTATATTCTACCTATAATATTTTAATCTATGATTTATATTTACTGCCCTTGATTCATTAGCATGAAGAGCTCGGAGCTGTACAGGTGCAAGAAACCCTCGCTTTATTCAAGTAGTGCATTATGCCTCGGCGCTTGTCAGATCTGCTTTCCACTTACCCCTCGAGCACCAAAAAAAATATTTGGTGTATAAAGCCCTAACAGCTATCAGTTATCATTTTTAGATACTATTTTTGGGTAAAAAAAACATTTTATACATGAAATGGAGACACAAAAATAAGATTATTTCACAAGATATCGAACATACCTTCATAGTTTTTTTAACGAATTGCGAAATATTTATGACCGAAAATGCCATGACACCAGACAAAATTCAAAACTAATAAGTAATAATATAATATTTTTACCTTTTTGTCTTCGATATGTTTCGCTATGTATATTAAAAACACAAATTCCGAAAAAAAATAATTTGTAGGTTATTTACTGTTCCAATTAATACTTTTACCGCTTTATTCAGATTTGCTCGGAGCTACTTAGGGTTTCATGCACCCGAGCTTAAAACTCGAGGGCAGTAAATTATGTGTATGCTAAGAGGGCTAAATACTTATTACGATTTTTATGCGTTATCACCTTTAAAAAATCGTAACGAAAAATCATCAATCAAAATGTCATTTATTTCACTCACTGTATAGAATACAGAAAAAAAATTAAGAAAGATTTAACCTATGATTGAGAAATACAGAAATCAACGAATAGCAAAAAAACGATCAGTTAAAGTTGACATCAATAACTTAATTTCTTTAGAATTGCTGTACTTTTAATTGGCATATAGAAAATATCAAATTCGGTAGATACTGATTACATTTCTCTGTATATTCAAGACATAGGACCGTTAAATTGATGATATGCTCAACTTCGAGCATGCGTTTTAAGGCGATATGCCATCTTAAAGAAATCATGACCTCTAAAAACTCTGAGGAACTGATAATCCAACATTACTGAGCAATTCTGGAGTACCAGAGGAGTTTTGTAGAGTTGAATAAGATCAAAATATATGCGCCTAGCACACAACGGTTCATTGTATATATTCAAACGTAAGAAGTTTCTTTCCACTATCAATTTTTTCTTTATAAGTACCTATAAAAGTAAAGTGAAATTTAGAATGCTTATTCCAAGACCGATCTAAAGCAGTATATTACTTTAAAGCAGTCCACATTACTAAAATGCTCCAGCATTCTCCTTGCAAATATGAGCAACTTCAGACCTCTGTTTACAACATTTTGGCCGTTAAAGCGAATAGCCCTATCAAATGTAACGTCCAGATCTTCTGCGTGTTCAGTGGGACTGTTTGTGTTATCACCAAAAGAGTACTCAAAAGATATCCAATCTCTTTTATGATAAAAACTAATAAAGGAGTATTTGGTGCATAAAATCTTATTTGTACTTATTAATATTAAGGTGGATCAAGTCTGATTTGCACCAAACAAGCTAGATCGCGTTGAATGCCCTCATAGTCCTCTCTATTCCTATAACCTGAAAAAGCCTAGGAAAAATCGCATCTACCCAACTGCTCCTTCCCATTGCTTCAACTAACTGTTGTTTTGTAAACAAGCAGATTAGTGGTAGTTAATTGACCTTCCACAAAACCATGCTAGGAAGTTGTCAATATATGTCTAAAAAGAGGATATATCTTCTGGTAAACAATTCCCTCAAAAATATTACTAGACGAAATTTCAAAACTCAACGATAATTTTCGACGTTAGCTCTATCTAAAGCCTTCTAAAATGGCGTAGCCCACCAGGAGAGGTACCTAATTTATTATTTAAGTGATCTATTGCATTACACACGTCCAGTGGCTCAATTTAAAAAAAAAGATTTTTAGTTCTTGTGTAATTAAAGTACTAAACATATAAAACTTAACAGATTACTTTTTAAACAATCAAATTTTAATAAACATATCTTAAATTAAAAATTTACTGTAAATATAAAATTAACAGATTATTTTTTAAACAATCAAATTTTAATAAACATATCTTAAATTAAAAATTTACTGTAAATGCAAAAATAACTCTCGTCACATTACACAAAAATTTTACTTAAAGAAACTAAATAGGAAGGTAATAATACTTTCTGTTGAACAAATTAAATTTACAGATTAGCACATATTACCATAAAAAAATGAGGTAACTACAATTTCACAGCATTCAAGATTACAGATTCATTCCAACTTTTAAATTGCATGGGCTTCCAAAGGAATCCTATTTAAGATTTGCGGCTCCAATCTTTCATATTCTGCCTCTATTAGAGATTTATCAAGATCTGCATTTAGAATTAAGGTAGGAGCTGGACATTTATGCAATGTCTTATGATATAACCAGTCCTCGTGAATTTGATGTAATGAGTTTACATAGTCGAAAGAAACAGTTTTTTCTTCAGGTCTTTTTCTTCTTAAAATGCGTTCATACACTACTTCTGGTGATGTCCTCAGATATGCTATTAAATCTACATCAAGATTCTTATTTGCAATAATCCACTGGAACCAGTTATCAATCACTGCTGCAGATGGTGCTGGTAACAATCCATCGCGAGTTAGCTTTTCAACAAAACAATAACGAGCACTATATATGGAACGTTCCATTAGTTTTATGGGAAGTGGTGTTGGTTTCAAGTGATTCTGAAGCATTGTAAGCTGAACGTATGACTGGAATGTAAAGCTCCATTTTTTTGGATTCTCATACATTAAACCCTGAAACAGACATGTAAAAATTTATCAGGTGATATGACGATTGGGCAACATTTTGTAATGCTTACCAATAAATTATTTCCATTGACATTTCTCCAATATTCTACAGGTTCTGCGAGGACACAAACCCCGTCATGTTTGCTGAAATGTTCCAAAAAGGTAGTTTTACCACTTCCCATGTTGCCTTCTACAGCCACGGTAAAAGGGCTTCCGACGTATTTGTTTTTGGAAACGAAGGTGGTTGCCATTTTAGTAATTAATTGCTTTACCGATTGCATTTTTAACGGTTTATCATCATTTCAACAGATCTAATTCGAGCACGCCACAAAAACATTAAATTTGTTTAAAATTTGTATCGGCTACACTAACCGCAAAAAAACTAAACCGAACGTTTTTTTTTTTAACTACGAGCACAAAACACGAAATCTTCTTCTTTTCAATTATCAATGGCCACATGTCTATCAACAGTCAGCCCGAAAACACGAAATACAACTGTGACTGTAGCAATTTAGCCAGCTTCTCTTCCTCCCGTCCAGTGCTTATACCCCTCTTTGTCCGGGAACCCATCAGGGTACCTATTCTCGTTCTTGAGAGAACGATCACTTGATGGAAAGTGGGCGTGGTTCTCACGAAAAAGTATGAAATCGTGTTCTGGGTAGCTTTTCTCGTTCTCGAGAGAACGTTCATCTTGATGAAAAGTGGCCGTGGTTCTCACGAAAAAGTAAGAAACCGTATTCTGAATACGTTTTCGTACTTTTTCGGGAGAACCACGCCCACTTTCCATCAAGATGATCGTTCTCTCAAGAACGAGAATAGGTATCCAGGCAGGTTTACACGTTAATCGGGTTTGAGAGACTGTCTTGTAATATAAAAAATCGAGAAGGATGCTTCATCTAAGAAGGCCTGGATACTTCCATCATCGAGTTAGGATTGTGGATCATGATTGTAACATACATTTACATTTGTCACATACATATTTCAGACCGATTTTTTTTACTTGCTCTTCCGGATCCAGAGTTAACCGTCCGCCACCATGGACTCGCACAAAGTTTTCCCTAAGTACTTTAGGATTCACCCCGCAACGAACGTTCCCTTCTTACACCACCCATTCAGCGCTGACTCCCACCTTCGTCCCCAAATAACCAAACCACATTTTTTTCTTGCTTTTTGCAATAGTGAATCGGCATACGTGATAACTCTTAAACGATGAAAAAAGAATTCCTAATCAGTTAGTTCAGGTTCTCGTTGCTGCTTTGTCGGTTTATTCCGTAATGTGAATATTTAGAAAATTTCCTCCAAATGAAAAATAGCGCCACTTTTTGAAAAAGAAGATTAATTGCAGTTAGGTTATGTTAAACGTCAAGAAAAGGGCGGGAAATTTTCTAAAAAAAAAAAAGTAATGTTTGAAAAGTTTAAAGTTTTCAATTTAGAATAAAGGAAAAATAACATGGATTTACTCGAGGACCCTACAATTAAAAAAACATACGATAAATGTAAATACATAGTCAAAGTATGGGAACACAAATTTACCAAAAAATACAAACGCATTCCCTCAAAAGTATGGTTCTTGAATTTTCTCCAATAAACATTAATAATACCTTAATAATATTTTAGCTAGATATACATGAAGCCCCGATAGAAGTGCGACATGCATACAGAAAGTATTTTCAATTGAAAACGGCTGCCCTGGAACAAAGTTTTATGGATGTTGAAGGTTTCGAAGATGAAGATCTTGCTAAAGATCTAAGCCAAAATCAGGAAAATAATGAGGAACCTGAATTGTTGTTTCAGCTACAATTATCCAATGATAATTTTACTGAAGTAATTCAAGATGATACTCCTCAGAACTCTGAAAAAGTTATAGAATCTCTAGAACCAACTATAAAAACAAGACAGGAAAGTACCGAAGATAGTGACAAAATACACAGTGATAATCAAATTGATGCAAATGTTTGGGGAAGCCACTTGAACAAAAAAAAATCTCCATCTGAGGATGACCAAGCAAAAAAAGATAAAGCTCCTTCACAGCCAATCCAATCAATCAGCAAAAAATTATTTTGTGGATCAAAATTTAATAAAAGAAATCCTCGTAAGTCCTTATCATTTTCACAAAAGAGAAATAGTGAAGTTTCTTGTGAGAGACCATCATTTTTGTCACAACCGGAACCTGCTTTAGCAACATTTAAATCAGAAGATGCTTTGTCAGGATTAGAACCAGAAATAAGGGAGTCTTTATTTGAGAAAAACTTTAAAAAAGGCGAATCTGTAAATAGAAATTTATCACAACCTGTTCCAGTTAATATTATTGATAGTGTCTTAGAAAATAGGAAAATGGGAGCGCTAAAAAAAGTAGATGTTGGGTGGCTTCAAAGGGTTGCTGAAAATACAGGAGTACCTTTAGATAATACTGAATTATTTTCTCAAAATATATCTAGTTCACAAAGGTACGTTGATTATGAAAATCATGAAAATGCATTGGAAACAAAGCTGGATTATGATAGTGATGATATTATAGAGGACTCTGATGAGGAGCAAAACACAATAAATAATGTATCTGTATGTCACATTGCTAAAAAGTCTAGAATACATTTTGAAACCAAGCTCAGTAGACCTAACTTACTTAATCACACCAATCAGAAGAAAACTGTTGAAATTGATAGAGTTAGTTCAAGTGCAAAAGAAAACATCACTGATAATATACCTGTACTAAACCTTAATGAGTTAAATGAATCGAAACTCAATGAAAAGACTGAGAATGAAATATCATCAGAAACCCAAAATAACATCACTACAGAAACACAAAATAAAGAGCCCCAACTTAGAGAGTCCTTGGAAAAACTAAGAACTCTAAATTTAGATGATCAAGCTCCAATAAAGTTAAATAAAAAACCAGTGGCTAAGCAACAAACCTACAAAACTCCAAGAAAAAGAAAGTCTCTTTCAAGAAAGAAGACGCCAAAAACTCCTGAGGCAGATATTTCTAACAATGAGATATCACCTCTAAGAAGATCTTCCAGAAGAAATAAAGTTAAAACAAGCTATGAAGAACTATCTGGTGAAGAGGCAGATCCTTTTGCTTCAGATAATGATTATCAAGATCCTGAATTTAGACCTGAGGAAGACAATGGTGTTAAAAATAAATCAAATGTTTTTGATTTCAAGGAAATTGAAGAAGTATTTGACAAGAGTATTGAGGGAATAAGTAAAACTAGAAAGACGAGAAGGAAGTCAACTACCCCTGCTAGTTCAAAACCTCAAAAATCCATAAGAAAATCTTTAAAATTGAAGAAAAAAGAATTGGAAATTGAGACTACAGAGAGTGATGCAAAATATGAACTTGAATTTAATGTAAAACCAAGAATTGTGGCTCCTAGATATAGTAATATCAAGACAGTAATTAAAGAAAAATTGATTGAACACTCACAAAAATCTCTAACTGGTGAAAAGAAAGATGAAATTCTTGACAAAACTATGCCAAAAAGTAAAAGAGAGCAAGCTAAGGACAAGTTGGAACAAAAGATTGCTTCAAGAAATTTAAATGATAATTTTGTGACAATAAATTTAAGGAAGAAAGTTTTTGTGCGGGGCAAAAAGGGTCATAACTTTTCCAAATATAAGAAAGCAATGTGGAGAAGTAAGAAAAAGGCTTTGTATGGACCAGATATGGACATGGGAGGTTGTGATGGTGGAAAACTTACTTGCTTTAATTGTGGGCAGGAGGGCCATTTTGCCCAGAAATGCAAGGCAGGAAAAGGTAAGTATTTTTAAAGTAATGGTGTTGTATGGGGGTCTTAAGGAGGTCCAATTGCAACCTATATGTAAATTTTTGAGGATTCAAATTTCAAAAATGTAAAAATTTGTATAGAGCCTTATGGCAAAACAGGATATTGGCACTTTCTTTTGGATTATTCTACCATTTGTCAATTAGACTAGACAAAATCAAAAAAGATTTAAAATTAGCTTTTTGAAACATACAGATTTATTTGCCTTATCGTGGCATTTACTGAAATATCAATACAAAAGTGACATAAAATTTAAAATTAACCTGCATTAAAATGGAGGTGAAATGTTTGGCAACGTAGCATGAGCGCGCACTTAAGATCTTTGAATACATTCAATATGAAAATTTTTACACATTGATATTTTTTATTCTACTGATGTTAAAAGAATATAAGTAATTGAATTATTGTGATACAATATATATATATATATATATATATATATATATATATATATATATATATATATATATTGTGACGTGTAATCGAAAGTTTTCGGGCATCCCGTGTGCTCGTAGACGCTGTACAGTGAGCTTTGAAAATGGTGAATGAGATTTCATGGAAACTTCAGCTGCCTTACAGTCCATATATATATATATATATATATATATATATATATATATATATATATATATATATATTCCAATGATAATAACCTTTTAAGCTATTTATTTATAATTACATTATTTTTTTATTAGTATTTTAATTTAATTTGTCAAATATTGGACACTACACTTCATTTAACTCATGTGCAGGGAATGGACCTTGATATATTCATGTTGAATTTTAGGAGATGGTTTACTTCCTCTAAGCGCCGCCGATGAAGAAGAGGAATGCCCATTTCCAACATTGGAGGATGCCTCAAAGATGGCTGCTGAAAGTGTGCTCAGCATTAGAAAGCCAAAACTATTGTTAGAAAGAAGTAAAAATGGCAGTGAAAAGTTCGAAGATGAAAATAATTCAAATAATAGTGAAGAAAACATTCCAAACAAAGATACTGATGAACATTTAAGTGATGAAGAATTGTTAGAAGATATTGATGAAGAAATTTTGCTTGCTGAAGCTTTAAAATTGGAGGAGTATGTTAGGAAATTGGATGTGCAATCTTACATGGATAATGTTAAAACTGTTGAACCTTACTATCAATTAAAAGAAGATGGAGATGTGCTAGGTTTGTTTTTTTGTTTCATTTTCTAAATATGTTCTTATGTGATCAGTATAAATAGGTATTTATTACTTGTAGATACTCCTGCAAAAGTTTATGAAACTTTAGCCCAATTTGGCCACAGCTCATTTCGTAAAGGTCAAGAAAGGGCTATTATGAGAATTTTATCGGGAAAATCTACTTTGGTAACATTAAGCACAGGGTCAGGTAAAAGTTTATGCTACCAACTGCCAGCATACCTGTATTCACTGAGAGAACCCTGTATATCTCTAGTCATTTCACCTCTTGTGTCACTTATGGAAGATCAAGTTACAGGTAAAAAAATTGAGATTAAACAATGATATTTGAATAATGTATTTAAATATAACAAAAATAATCTATTTTTATTTTATTTAGGTATACCAAAATTTTTAAAAGCCGCATGTCTCCATACAAATCAAACCCCCACAATAAGACAAAAAATAATGGAGGCCATCACCAGTGGGGATATTAATGTCCTTTTAATTTCACCAGAAGCAGTGGTGGCTGGTGAAAAGCAGACAGGTAGCAATTTTTATCTTTAATTCCCATCAATTTATATAATTTTTTTTTGGCTATTTTCCATTTTTTTTTTTATATTGGTATTCTAACTTGCGCAGTGGCTGTCCCTCGGGCTGATACTTACGTCTCCCCTCAAAATGAGGAAGATATTGCTGCGCTCTCTGACTTTTGCGCCTTCCATAACTTATTTCAGTTCAACTTTTTAGTTATTGTTAATAATGTTATTTTAGATTTAGTTTTGAGTCACGTTAGGCTTGCTGTGGACTCTGTTGCACCGCTAGTTCGCGTGAATGACAATCATCCGCCAATTGCCTCTTCGTATTCTCGTTTTCATAACATCAGTACTCATGCAAGGAATTTTTACTTCGACTTTAAACATGCGAATAACATCTTATTAAATGACTATTTGTGCTCTGTACCCTGGGAGATCCTTTTTTCTTCTGTGGGTAGTGTTACTGATATACTAAATATTTTTTACAATTAATTGTATTCTGACATTGAGGCATTTGTGCCTGTAAAGAGAGTTTCTGCAAGATATTTTCCTAGGTGGTATTCCAACAAGTTGGTTCAGTTAACTATACAAAAAAAAAAAAAAATGTCATAAACAGTTTATGTTGAGTGGTTCTCGGACCGACTATGAAATATTTACAGGTTTGCGTGCAGAATGTAAGGGACTGTCACGCCTTTGTTATGATAATTATATTCGCAACACGGAATCTGGTATCAACCGGAGTCAGAAGCCATTCTGGAATTTTGTGAATGACAAACTTCACTCGAACGGTATGCCATGCGAATTGTTTTTGGAGGACGAGAGCGCGGTCATTTGTCCTGGGGTTGCTGAACTTTTTGCTAAATATTTCAGCAATGTGTAGACTGATGTAACAGTGAAGTGCCCGATGGCTGTTTCAGCTGATATAAATGTCTCCAACTTTGCCATATCTATTTCTGACATTTACGCTGAGCTGAATGATCTTAACTCCTATAAGGGTCTAGACCCTGATGGCGTTCATCAAATGCTACTGAAAAACTGCTCGTCTGTTCTGGCTCGCCCACTTCATCACATTTTCAATGAATTTCTTCAGCGGGGTATTTTTCCTCGGTTTTGGAAAACTAGTTTTATGGTTCCTATTCACAAGGCCGACAGCAGCGCTGACCGACGATAGACCTATCAGAATAATTAATAATATCCCTAAAATCTTCAAAAAGCGGGTTAATGTCTTTCTCACCTCTATTTCTAAGTCTGTCATCATTGAGGAGCAATTTGGTTTTTATGCTGGCAGGAACACTGAGGTAAATCTGGTCTATTATGTGGGCGGTTTGTCTGAGGCCTTGGAGAGCGGATCCTGCTGGATAAGTTTTGAAGGCTGGGTGTCTCTGGTCTTCTGTTTGATTGGATTGAGATCTATCTGAGTAATCGTCGTCAGGTTATGCGGGTGAATGGTTTGGTATCTTCTGAGATATCAGTGTCTTCAGGGATCCCACATCGGTCCATTAGTGTTCAACTTATTCATTAATAATGTATCCATCTGCTTTAAGTCAAGCAAGTTCTTACTCTTTGCGGATGACATGAAGGTGTATAAAAGGTCATCTACAGTTATAGTGACTGCTTGGAGCTTCAGGGGGACATTGATGGATTTGTGGGCTGGATGTCTCTGGTCCACTGTTTGGTTGGATTGAAATCTATCTGAGTAATCGCCGTCAGGTAGTGCGGGTGAATGGTTTTGTATCTTCTGAGATATCAGTGCCTTCAGAGGTCTCTCAGGGATCCCACATCGGTCCATTATTGTTCAACTTATTCACGCTTTAAGTCAAGCAAGTTCTTACTCTTTGTGGATGACATGAAGGTGTATAAGGTCATCGACAGTTACAGTGACTGCTTGGAGCTTCAGGGGACCTTGATAGATTTGTTTCCTAGTGCGGAGTGAATGGGAGTTTGAATATTCCTAAGTGTAAATTCATTAAGTTTTCTAAATCGCGTTATCCACTGGACTTTCACTATCACTTCGATGGCGGGCCGCTGACTTCCGTTGATTCTGTGCGGGACCTGGGAGTCCTTTTTGATTCCACCCTTTCATTTGTTCCTTACATCGCTGACATTGTTAGTAAGTCCCTCAGGATGTTAGGTTTTATTAAATGTCATGCTAAGGACCTTTCCACTGTGAATTCCCTTAAAAAACTCTATTGCTCATTGGTTCGAACACACCTTGAGTACGCTTCTTGTGTTTGGAACCCCCACTATACTTTATACTTTATACTTTATTCACCTTTAAAATCAATTTACATTGACATTTAGGCACACCACATATCCAAACAAATTTACACTTAGGTACATTACATATCCAAAATAAACAGTAAAATAACATTAGCAACAGGAGGTCAAAGAATTAAAAACTAGTTACAAGAATAAATAATAAAAAATGATAACATACAACGTCAGCAACACACCCTCAGTTTTGAGGACTTTAACAAATTTATTCTTAAAGACATTGTCACTATTAGCAAACAGTCAAACATTTATTCACCTTTAACATCAATTAAGGTTGATGTAAAGTACGTCATATGGTCAGATATATATCAAAATTATACAATATGCATGTGACATTAGCTATACTTCTTAAAAATTAAAAGCTAGTTTCCTATAATAAAACAAGGAACAAAAACGGAACACATAATTTAAATCAACCATCATATCACTTTAAGAATCCTCGTAATATTCCGCGAGTGAGTAGAAGCCCTTCCCAATTAAATATTTTCTTAATTTATTCTTAAAGCTATTGTAGTTATTGGCTGATTTGATAGTTTGAGGAAGTTTGTTGTATATACGAATAGGGTGATAATTGACAGATCTTTCAAAGCGAGTCGTATTGTGCGAGATGTAAAGTGGAACATTTGCATTCCGGGTGTTATACTGGTGGTAAGCCGAGCTCGTTTCAAAACGTTTAATGTTGCTTTTAACGTAAAGACAACACTCAAAAACATATACACATACAAAAGTTAGTATTTTATGATTCTTAAAAACATCTCTACATGACTCTCTCCTTTTCAAATTAAATATAAGTCTAATAATTCTCTTCTGTATTAAAAATACTCTATCTGTATTTGATGCAGCTCCCCAGAGAATTACATGGTAAGACATCGCTGAGTATACCAAAGCATAGTACACCTGCAGCAATGTAGTACGTGATAAGTCACGTCGTAAAGTTAAAAGAGCAAAATATGCCCTATTGAGTCTATTAGCAACCTCCCCGATATGCAATTCCCACGTAGTACCGCTATCTACTGTCAAACCCAAAAACTTGCTATAGGCGACACATGAAATTCCTGGAATCGCCAAGTTATTCCTGTTAAAATATACACATTTAGTTTTATCTACATTTAATATGAGTCTGTTTTTTTCACACCACCCAGACATGTCACTAACGACCTGTTTAATGGATGCTCCAAGTTCTTCAGGAGTTGCTTCTGATAGAGCTATTGAGGTATCATCCGCATAGTTCACCACCAGACCTCTAGTTATATAAGAAGGCAAATCATTTATAAACAGAGTAAAGATTAGTGGCCCCAGTACAGAACCCTGAGCGACACCCATATCAACATCATACTCACTGGACTTACAGTCATTTAAAAGAACAAACAGTTTTCGATCAGACAAAAAGCTAACAATCCAATCCAGCACACTCATCCGTATACCCAAGTTAGAAAGCTTATATCTAATAAAATTGATATTGATACTATCAAAAGCCTTTGAGAGATCAAAGAAAACAGCAGCGACATGGCGCCTACCATCCATCTCCCTCTCCAGATAGCCCACAAACTCTGTCGCTGCCGTCTCCGTTGACCTATCAGGCTGAAATCCATGTTGACTTTTAGTAATCAGTTTATACTTGAAAAGATAACTCCTTAGCCTATCATGCATTACACACTCGAAGACTTTAGAAAATACGCTCACTATGAATCACATGTGTACCCGCTCGAACAGGTACACAGAAGGTTCCTCAGATATATTAACTTGAAATTCAACGGGGGTTCTGATCTTGATTATGATGCTTTATGCTCCGAGATGAATTTGCTTCCCCTTGCTACTGGAAGAAAGGGTAGAGACTTGCAACTTCTCTTTAAAATTATAAACAGTATCACCGATTGCCCGTGCCCGTTATCGAATGTTGGTCTGAGGGTTCCTCCCAAGAGTACTGGTACTTCCCATATATTTCACCAGCTTTTTCACAGAACAAATTATGCAAGCCATTCTTTTATACCAAGGGTGGCTGGGTGACTTAAATTTCTTTGATACGTCCTTAAATCATTTTAAACGAAGGCTGTTGGAACTGATTGTCGATTGATGTTTTATGTTTTTGCTGTTACAGATTGGCAGGTGTACACTTTTTTTTTCTTTGTAAACACCGTTTTGTTATGCTATTATTGATTTCACATCGTTATGTTTTATTCTAACTCTGTAATTAATTATTGTAAAATGGAGAGTGTAGTCCGTCGATAAATAAATAAATAAATAACTTTCAGGATTTGGATCTCTTTTACGCAAACTGCCACCAATAGCATTTGCTTGCATTGATGAAGCTCATTGTGTCTCGCAATGGTCTCACAACTTTAGGCCCAGCTATCTAATGATCTGTAGAGTGTTAAGAGAGAGTCTCGGTGTTAAAACGATCCTGGGGTTAACTGCTACTGCAACTAAGGCTACCTGTGAAAGTATTATTGCTTCTCTAGATATCCCTGATGGATTTGAAGGTATGTTTTTTTTTAAGAAAATCATCGGTTTATTCTGGCGAATTGTCGTTTCAAAACAAACTCTAAAATACTAATTGATATTGAGTTTTTTTTTGCCTGTATGTTGTAAATTCTTACTTTTTAGGTATTATTAGTGATTTACCTCTACCAGACAATCTTCACTTAACAGTATCTAAAGATGCTAGCAGAGATAGAGCCTTACTAAATCTGTTGCTATCCGATAGATTTAAAAATTGCAAAAGTATTATTGTTTATTGTACCAGAAGGGAGGAATGTGAAAGGATAGCTGCCTTTTTGAGAACCAGTTTGAAAAATGAGATACTTATAGAGAGTACCAACAAGGTAAATGTTTGTCTACAGATTTTTTTACAGTAAAATTTATAATTTTGATATTTCTGTTCTAAAGAAACGAAAAAGACTGAACTTGCAAGCGGAGCCCTACCATGCCGGAATGTCGGCATCTCGCCGAAGATCTGTACAGAATGCTTTCATGTCGGGAGACTTGCGCGTGGTTGTAGCTACCGTGGCATTTGGTATGAAATATGATGTAACTTTTACTGTGCAAAATGGCGAATGATTTTTTTTTTAGGTATGGGCATAAATAAATCTGACATAAGAGCTGTGATACATTTTAATATGCCGAACAGTTTTGAAAGCTATGTTCAAGAAGTGGGAAGGGCGGGAAGAGACGGTTTGCCTGCTCATTGCCACGTGTTTTTAGATTCACAAGTAAGGTTTTAATAACTCTAATCTTAATTACTGGGAATTTTCGAAAAATTCAGGAACCTATAATAGACCGAGAGTTAACAACATAATTTTATATATCTTATTCACTGGGAAATCCTCGTTTTCTGGTAGAGGAGATTTTTCTCATGAGACAAACTGATTTCTTAAACCTTGAGGTTGGGGATGAGTAACAAAAAATGGTTATAAACATTGCACTTTACAGAGTATTCTTGATATATTTTATTCACCTTGATACTCAACTGGTATATATCATTACATCTAAAAAAATTTAATAACAAATAATTTGAGCTATAAGAATTGCATTTTTGCATTATTTATCTATCAAACTTACTGGAAATATAAATTTTAAGATTCATTTCTCTAAACTGGTATTTATTGTTTGTAATAAGAACTTTTCCTCATCTGCCAGGTGTAAGAACTATTTTGTCATTAATTATTATTGAAAAATAAATATTGAAGATGTAAGTATTAAAGTGAATAAAATATGTTTATAACATTTTTTTTTCACTTATCCCTAACGTACAATCTCGGGTATAGCACTTACATTTCTTACTTATTTAAAATAATTACTCCTCTAAATAAGATAATGCATGATAACTGTCGTCATCTCCCGGTCTATAATGATCATTTTCAATTGTAGGGTAGAGACGAAAATGAACTGCGCAGACACATTCACGCGAACTCCATTGATCGTCACGTGATCAGAAAATTACTTCAAAAAATATTTGTTCCTTGCTCTTGTAAGGGCATATGCCCAAAACACGAAGTGGCCTTTTCCATTGAGCAAACTGTTCGGGCCTTGGACATACCTGAAGAAAATATATCTACCCTTCTGTGTTACTTAGAATTGCACGAAAATAAATATATAGGTTGGCGCTTTAAAATTTAAATATTGTTTTGTAGTACAGTACTCACTTTTTATATCAGTAGTTCCAACGAATCATATAAAAGAAAGAAAGGTTTATTGAATTATTTGATGTTTTCAGAGTTGTTAAATCCAGCTTATACCAGTTGCAAAGTGATCTCATATGGTGGCCCGCTACAAATTCGTAAAGCAGCTAAAGATTGTCCTCCTCTAGCAATGGCACTTGCACTGCACCCGAGTAAAGAGGGTGAAGAAAATATTTTAGAATTTCCGGTTGTTGATATAGCCAGCGCAATGGGATGGGAAAGCGGTATTTGCAAGCATAAATTAAAGAATTTGGAATGGACAGTTGGTAAGTCTCGGTAATATTTTATACAGGTTTAGTTACAAGATCATGTTTCCAAAATTATGAATTAGATTGTTAGGAGATTTTTTATTTGGTAAAAATTCATGTACGATTTTTATTTTAAATTAGAAAGTAAGACAAAGTATATCATTTAAGCATTGCAGATCTACGGTAAGCAATTTATTGTAAATACAATTAGTTTCACGACAACATGCTGATAAAATGTAACTACCTAAAAAATGTCTTAGGTTTTTTGTAGAGACTAGTTTTTGGTCTAAGACTTGATCACCTCAGTATAAGGTCCAGCCGCCACTGTTATTTATAATTGACACACATCGCCAAAAGATTGCTGCTAACCAGCATAATACAGTGATGAATTTGTCCACATTCTATGTATTTTTACACTTAGCTGCTTTTGAGTGCGTATATATTATTTACGAAGTTGAACTTTCATTAAACCCCATACATTTGCAATTTACATAAGGAAAGAAGCAGGCCACTCAGCAGACTTTATTAAACACTTTTCATCAATTCTTTTCATTCTTGCTGCATTTAGATTTACAGCAAAAAGACACAATAACACAGAGAGAGAAAGATTCCGTGATATGCATTTTTAACAGGGTGTTTAACTGTTCTCTGAATAATTCTGTATTGCGCGGTTGACTAAGCTTTCCTAATAACAAAATTTCAGGACCAAAATGAAAATTCATCAGAAAAAATAACATTTGACCAATCTCTATTGATGTTCTCTTATGCCCGGTTAAAACTTTTTTGGATATGCTTGTCAGATAGTAAAGGTTTTTACCTCATTGTTCTATTCTTAATGCCATTTCTATCAAATCACTGTCGAATAGTACTTGGGGCAACATATTGTTACAGACGATTAGGAGAAATTTATTGGTACGCCTCGGAATCCAAATATTCCGGTGTGGTGAATCATCTTTACTATATGTACTAGAATTGTATAGAAATGTCTATAGGTATATAAATAGGGATGCATTAAGAAGTAGTAATAAAATTGTGTTTTAAGTATGTTAATAAGTAGTTAATATAAGTATTGGAAGCATTAGTGAAAGGTGTCTTGTTTTATTCTGTGAACCCAATGAACGATTTTAAAGGGTCAAAAGCGTAACAATTGGTATCAGAAGTGAGGATTATCACCGGATTTCCAGAAAATTGTATTGAAAATTATAAGAGATAGGGGAAAACGGATTTCACTGGTGGGTTTGTTATCAAGTAAGAAAATAAGATTAATTTTCTATAAAGTTCTAGAACGTTCTGTTCTTAAACTCAAAAAGATACAGAAAAAGATACTTCGTCATTAATAAACAACCTTAGGATCGAATTTTCGACAAAGTTCTAGAACATTCTTTTTGGAAACTAAAAGAGCGAGAAACGGACTTCACTATCGAATTTTTCATCTATAAAGAAGCTTAGAACCGCATTTTCGACAAAGTTCTAAAACATTCGATTTCAAAACCAGAAAAGATAGCGAAAAACAGACTTTACCATCGGATTTGTCATTAAGAAAGAAGCCTAGAATCGATTTTTCTATAAAGTTTTAGAAAATTCTATTTGGGAACTTAAAGAGATAGCTAAAAACAGACTTCACTATCGAATTTGTCCTTAAGATAGAAGCCTAGAACTGAATTTTCGACAACATTCTCGAAGATTCTTTGGTAAATACTAGACAGCAAACAGCCGAAATAGAACAAATGAGTAATACATTGGCTGATTTGATGGAACGTATAGAACAATGGCACCTTCAAGACAAACAAGAAGAAGAACGTCGCCAGAAAGAAGAACAACGTCGTGTAAAAGAAAAGCAGAAAGAACGTCACATTAAAGATGAAAATAAATTTAGCAAATAGATTCAAGAGCTCTTTGTACAAGGATAACAAAAAGTCGATCAAGCTATACAAGGACAAACACAAAAATTTAAGGTAGAGCTAGGCGAAGTGCGAAAAGATAGGAGAAATGCGACAAAACGTAGAAGTGCGACAAGAAATGCAAGAGATCGTAGATGAGATAGAATAAGAAGTACGCCAAAAGGTAAATACTATTGAATCAAAAGTAAACAGTATTGAATCAATTGTGCGACAAGACGTAAAGGAAATCGTAGATGGGATGGAATCAAAAGTGGATATTATAGTTTCTAAAATGAAGGACCTTCAGAGAGAAGTCAATAAAATAAAGAAGTACGGCCCATCTGATAAAGTAATAATCAGACAGAACGTTAAACCTTCAACTTACGATGGTCAAACATCCTGGATAATGTACAGACGTCAATTTGAAGCTGCTACTAGTGCAAATAACTGGAATTACAAAGAAATGGCTACTGCATTAGTAATTTCACTTCATGGACCAGCACTAGAGATATTGCAAACAATTCCTATAAAACAACAACAATCTTTAGTGCTGCCCTAGAAAGAAAATTGGAGATCAGCATCGGCGCCAGTTATATCTGTCACAGCTCAAATCAAGACACCAGAGAAATGGAGAAAGTTTGGAAGAATATGAAACAAATTTCCGACGTCTTGTTCATCTGGGTTACCCAGGAGCTACAGAAGAATTCTGAGAAGAGCTTACATTCCAGTATTTTATTCATGGTTTAAGAGATCAAGAAATACAGCGTATGTTGCGTATAAGCAAGTTTAATTACTGTAGTGAAGCGTTGGACAAGGATTCCCGATCCAAGCAATAGAGACAATGTTTTCTGAAGTTCTTAAGAAACTAGACACGAAAGGTGATACTTCACATTATGGAGGAAACCCTGAAGAAGTG
The DNA here is from genome assembly GCA_034092305.1 of Diaprepes abbreviatus. Taxonomy (NCBI): domain Eukaryota; kingdom Metazoa; phylum Arthropoda; class Insecta; order Coleoptera; family Curculionidae; genus Diaprepes; species Diaprepes abbreviatus. The sequence goes on along the minus strand of JASJET010000080.1, from coordinate 311,741 downwards.
AACATGAGAAGGGACTGTCAGGTACAATTAAGAGACCAGATAAAGTGTTACAAATATGGACGAACTGGATACATCAGATGAGACTGTCAGGTGCATTTAAGGTCTAATTCACCATGCAGGGACTGCACAGAAGAGAACCAGGAAAAATTGCAACAGTACAATTTTAACATCAAATATAGACTAGGAAGACTGCATGACAACGCAGATGCCATGTCAAGAAAACCATGTAAGGAAGAATACAAGCACTGCAGCAAAATAGAAGAAAGATGAGAGTTTCCTATTCGGAGAGTCACTTTTTGACGTTAATTCAAAGTGGAGTATAGCTCAAATGAGAAAAGATCAACCTGAACTTAAAGGAAAAGTCAATGCTACTCCTATTATCCTGTTGATACTGGTGCTGCAGCATCTCGGATAAAGTCAAGCCTTTTTGATAAATTTAAAATTCTACCATTTTTCAGGAAAGTAATGTTGATAAATGTAACTGGAGAAGCCCCTGATGTGATTGGAGAAATGCAAGTTGAGCTTCAACTTGGAACTCTAAAATTAAACCCTTTGGGGTTAGTTGCCGACATAGAGGATGAGTTTATACTGGGAATGAACCTGATTCGTCAACATGGATTCTCCTTCGACAACAATCTTAACGTTTTAAAGCTTAGCACCGAAGAATTTATTCTATCCCAGAGCCGTAATAGCGAACCAATCCGAAGCAATGCCGAACAAACAACCAGAATAAGGGGAAGTACGGAAAAAATCATTTACGAAAGACTGGACGAGCGTTTTGTAAACCACTACGGGTTAGTTCAACACTCCAACACACCCTGTAAATACCTGGTACCGAAGGCATTAGTCAATTTATATAACATCAAGGCAAACTCGGCAGGGTTCTAGCAAGGTGACAGATTTTGGTTATAGAATCCACAAAAAAAAGAAGGGTAAGTCACCTAAGTTGATGCCATCATGGGAAGAACCATAAACTGTTCTGAAAAGAATCAATGACGTTGTTTATAGAATTCAACGACGTCCCAAGGCCAAAATGAAAATATTACATCTTAACAGATTGAAGCCATACCATGGAGATATCGAAGCTGATCGGGATCAGAATTAAGAGGGGGCAGTGTTACGGACAACTAGGAGAAACTTATTGGTACGCCCTCGTATACGAATATTCCGATGCGATGAAACATCTTTATTATAATGTGCCGAAAGGAATATTATATCTATGAGTCATATTTCTAGATAGACCTCAACTTTTATGTTTTAGAGTTGTATAGGAATTTCTATAAGTATATAAATAGGGATAGGATAAGAGTTTTAAGTTAGTTGTATAATGGTTATTCGAATAATGAAGACATTAAGAAGTAGTAATAAGATTGTGTTTTAGTTGTGTTAATAAGTAGTTAATATAAGTATTAATGAGAGGTGTTGTGTTTTATTCTGCGAACCCAGTGAACGATTTTAAAGAGACAAAATTTTAACAATATATCCGCTTTCGAGGTAAAATACTTTGTTTTTGTTGGAGATTATGATGTGAATTTAACAATCGTAATATCCTTTATTTGCCAACAAAATAATGATTACATAGCAAATCAAGGTCGGAAAAAGTAATGTTAAACGTTCATAACATATTAACATTTATAATATGTTGATCTAATTACAGATAAGATAAAACAAATCCACAATTTGTCAAAAACTTTGAACAATTAAAAAAATAGATTTAAAATAAGTAAAACAAAATATTACACATAAAACACACAATAAGGACAAATTAAACAAACAATATTAAAATATAAATTGATATATGGATGATTCATTAAAACTGAATGAGTAAAAGCATCTATTCATTACGCATCTCTTAAAACAATTTATAGATTCGATAAGTGTGATTTCTCTTGGCAACATACTGAGAACTTTAACCACCATATGTGTGTCCCACGACGAAGTACCGCGATCAACTTCTCGAAAAATAGACTTTGTAATTTTTTTTTTAATTTGTCACTTTACTAACGTCGATGGAGGCAATTCGGCTAAAATATTTTCAATATGGTGGCACTTCCGATTACACCGGAAGTTGACGCTTTCTTGCTTATTTTAAATGGAACACCCTATATGTTATTTCATTTTTAGATTCTACGCAAAATTATGTTTAACTACTTTTGACCTATTTTAAATTTTATATCAAAAATGGCGTTTGTAGGCCTAAACATAACTGTCATTTTCCCTATATGAAAGTCTTTATTATTTACTAGAGGTTGGTTTTCTTCTATAAGGGGACCTACTTTAGTGGACTATGTTAATATTTTGATAATAAATAAATACAGGGTGATCAAAAACTATGTGTATGTGTGTGGAATTGAGGATCAGTTATTTATTTATTTTCTATTTCTTTATTCCGTCTTAAAAATTTACACATAAATATTGACAACGTCAAGAGAAAAGTACAAAAATAACTTAAAACTAGATTAAAATACAGAAACAAGTAGTTGTACATGTAGTAAAACAAAAAGTTCCAAAATTGTATGAAGTGAGAAGTGCAGGCGTTTTCCAATGTTTCTGAAAGGGTATGCCTGAATAACGACGATTATTTACCTTTTATCAGAGTATTTTTGTATGGAGTAGAAGGCATTTTCCACAAGATAACCCCTTAAGGGTTTTTTGAATTTCTTAAACGATCTCATTTCACAAATGTTGCTAGCTGATTTGTTACAAATATAACTACAAAGGCATTATGGACTCTTTTTATAAGCTAATGAACAAAAATTAGGTACTAAAATATCGTTGTTATTTCTCGTGTTGTGATTATGGAGAGTAGATACAGCAGGTAATTGGTGTTGGTGTCGTTTGACGTAAACTGCCGACTCCTTTATAAGTATACAAGGCGAAGTTAAAATTTTATGTTTTTTAAAATGTGGCTTACAGGATTCAGTAGGACTCCAAGAAAATAATTTACGAAGTATTCGCTTTTGTAAAATGAATATACGCGTTATCACAGCAGACTGCCCCCAGTAAAGGATCATATACTTTAAATGACTCTACACCAAAATATAGTAAATATTCAACAGTTGATTTGTTGAAAGGATATTTTTTAGACTAACAATGGCAAAATAAGCCGAGTTTAGTTTCCCTGCTACAAAATCTATATGTGTTAACCATGTCAATTGACTGTCTATATTTAGACCAAGAAACCTGTAGGTGCCTACCTCCCTTATTGAAAACCATTCATACTCCACTGAAATTGAGGAACTATGCGTCTTTTGTGAAAAGTTAAGTATTGCGTTTTTGTCTCATTTACTATCAATTTATTTCTCCGACGCCAGAGGCTGACTTTATTGAGAATGTTATTTGCTTCTTGAATGAGAACGTCAAGGGTGGGATGAGATATAACAATCTTGGTGTCATCGGCATACAACACCAAAAAGGAGTTTTCGTTGAGTTTCAGAAAATTTTCCATTTCATTTATAAATAGTAGGAAAAGTAAAGGTAACAAAACACTACCCTGAGGAACTCCAAATTTTTTGTAATTAGTGCCTGAAATTGCTGATCTTATTGTAACTCTTATTTTACGATTCGTAAAGAAGGACTCCAATAATTCATTAGTTTTGCCTCTCAAACCAATCGACTCAAGTTTCCCGACTAAAAGGTTACTGTCAACAAAGTCAAAAGCACAAGTCAGATCAAAAAACAAAGCGATTTTATGCTATTTTTATCCAAAGAGGAATAAATAAATTTTAACAAACCAAAACCTGCTGTATCTGTAGAATAGTTTTTCGGAAGCTGTGCTGTGACGCTGATATTAAGTTGTCTTTGTTTATGAAGTTTTCGAGTCTCGTAGCAAGTAATCTTTCAAATATTTTGGAAAACGTTAGTAATCTGGTAATTGCCCTGTAATTATCCATCAATTCGGTATCTCCTTTCTTACGACAAGGGATTACTTCGCCCTCTTTTAATTTACTGGTAAACCTACCCAATTCAAGAATTAAATTGTAAATATAATAAACAGGATCCTTAATATATTACCAAATATATTCAATTGCAAAAAGAAGCAAATCCTCATTATTGCAATAAGCTCTCCTGTTTTTCACTGTTTTAATACTTCCTCAGGAGTGATCTCCAATATATAAATTGAATTCACATTAGGAGTTGACGCTGTACATTCCAAAAATGAATTATCTATATTTATTATTCGAGACTCGAAGGCGTTAGCAAAAAAGTTGCAAAATGTATTACATATATCAATAGGTCTCGTTAAAATAAGATTATTAGCTTTTATAGAGGTAGGATATTGATTGTTTGTATATGACCCAAATTTGTATTCACAACGTGCCATATGGCTTGAAATGTGTATGAGGACGAAATTATATAGTTTTGTAGGGACTGTTTCTTAGCAACTGCAATGTTAAAGACAAAAATTTTCTTTGCTTCGCAATATCGCTCCAAAACCTCAGATGACTTGATATTTTTTCTTAGTCAGTACAAGTTTTTTTAGTCCCTGACTATCTCTGATGACCTTTGGATTAATTAATAATAATAATAATAAACAAATAAAGGTCTTTATTTAATAAATTAGAAAAAAAAAAATAATAATAATAAATTATGTTTGATTTATATTTATGTATCCTTGAAATTGGGCGAGTGGGATCCAAATTGTAAATGATATTGTTATGAAAATTATTCCAAGCCAAATCACCCTTCTGAAGAGTATACAAATCATGTAATTCAGTAGTCGACAAGAAGTGCTTTAAATTAAATAAATCACCATTATTAAAAAGTCTTTTAAACACCTTAATCTTGGTGTCCTTAGAAACGGTATTATTTATTGGAATAATATTAATAAGTTGAGCGAAGTCGTCCGGAATATCAATTTCCAAGGTCCTAGCAGTAAACATTTCAGACCTGTTCGTCAGTACATAGTCCAAAGCCAAGGACGAGTCCCTCCTAACTCTAGTAGGCTGAAAGGGAAGAATGTTTTTTAGGGTGAAGCCCTCTAAAAGATCCAAAAATTGAGCTTTAAATGATGACTCTGTTAAGAAATCGACATTAAAGTCTCCACATATAACTACAGTCTGATATTTTTCAGTTAGAAAGCCTAATGATTTTATAAAAATATTATAATTAGTTAGAGAATTAAGAGTAGAAAATCTATAAATTACTATGAGTGCTACCCTGACTTTTGATAGCCTAAGCTCAATGCTTCTTTTCAAAAAGGAACTTTACATTATATTTCTGAGTGTAGATTGGTTTAGTACACATATCAGCCTCTTCTCTGTCATAAACAGACACGCCTCCATGCTCATGTTGCTTCCTGCAGTATGCAGTATGTGTGGTTCTGATTCTTCGAAAAAGAACTGGTCAACTCTTTATGTGAGGACCTATTAAAAGCCAATTTAGAGATATATATCGGCCTGTAATTTGTTAATCTGTGCCTGCATATTATCATACTTTAAATTCAGTTCCTTACGAATCTTTTGAAGCTGCTGAACATCATTCAACTCATTCCTTGATTTAAGAAGTGAAGAGTTTGTATTTGAGTATAGCTTTATCACCTCAATATTGGTATCTTTTAAGTTAGTGAACGAGGTATTAATTTAGGGATACCTTGCCAATTAGAGCAGGTCCTATATCTTTTAGGAACCTTAGAATTTTGGACGACTTTAAAGTGGGTAATTCGTCTTCTTCTATTTGATATGTTCCCAAGAACCGCGTTCTAGGGTTTTCTAAGGCGCTGCACTCTGAGAGGATGTAAATATTGGTTTCGTGCTCTTCATAAAATCTGCATTCTTCTCTTTCTGCCAATCCGAGTTTCTTGAGATGTTCCTTCAGGTGGCAATGTCCCATCAGGATTCCTGTTAGAAGTTGGTTAATTAAAAACTAACATTAAATATTAACTTGAAACAATCATTAAAAGTTAATTTTTTAAAATGTAAACCCCCTATTTTTATAATATTATCTCATTTATGAAAAAAAACTGACTTTTAATAAAGGTTTTGTTTCAAAATTTGTAGTTTTTGAAATATTGGCAATTTAACATTTTTGTATTGTAGGAACGCTATACGGCTTTTAAGTTTTGTTATTAGTTGGCCTTGACGGCGAAACGCGACGAACGAAAATAAGCGCACTACAGAAATGTTACTATTTCTTGCCATTTGACAGTTATTAATAAAAATCATGCTGGGGCGATGAAATTATACGTATGAAGATTATTTAAATTTGTTTATTATCTGATAGATATCCAGATCAACAGAAACCGGAACAGTTTTAAACGAATATTGCTGTGTGTTCGTTAAATTTCATCAAAATTTACTGGAGACAAAAATATTTTAACACTTGAATAATAACTTTATTGTGATTCTTGTAGTCACGATCAGGAAGATCATCAAATTTGTTTTTCGAGTATAACTGTTCACCCAGTTTTGCATGAAAAAACAAACTTTTTCATATATTTTACTTCTGCAACTTAAGTTATTTTTGAGCTTTTTTCGAGTCTACACAGAAAAATTGTTTCGAATCTTTTATGATATTTCACATTCATTATTAATAGGTCCATAGATAAAGTATGTCCGATAAACTTCATGAATATCAAGCAATTGATTACCAATCAGGGGCGGATCCAGCCTCTCTCTTTAGGGGGGGGGGCATACAAAAGTACAGTATGGCAAGCGAAAGCTCTTGGGAAGGGGAGGGGCGATCGCAAGCATACACATTTCTATACTCTATTCAAGAACTAGAGAAAGTAATAAAACTGTTACCGAAACCTCCAACTTACCTGCTCCAGTGCCGCAGGTAACTGAGCACTGAGGTGAATCTAATTAGATTTAATTATATTTAAACATTATAAGGTTTTATAAATTTCAGTCAGTGAGCAAAGTACACCTTACAGTGTGTCCTTAGTGATTTGTCTTGTTTATGCTTGTTTTTATATATTATATGAGATTAGTCAGATACCCAAAAGATATTGCTTCCACATCTATATTTATTCCAAAATCGTTAAACTAGGGCATTTTTTCCTCAACGAAAAACTTATTACGATGAATGTTTATGATGCCTTAAAATATCAATATCTAGATAATAATGTTAAAAGTTCTGTTGAGATGTGTTCCAACATGACAGGAGTTGGAAAATCTACTATGTACCGGATACTGAAGGAGAAAAAAACGACTGGAATTGTTAGTACCCCAAGTCACATTCGATCAAAAGCAGACGAAAAACCTCGTTGGAAGATGAGATGTAAACTGCAATAAAAGGAGTTGTACATACATCTTATTATGAGAAGCAGATCCCAACCGTTGACAAAATTCTAACTAAAATCAATGAAGATCGGGATTTACCTGAAATTAAAGGAACTGAGCTTTGGAAATTGCTTAGAGAACTTAATTTTTGCTGGAAAAAACCAGTTTGAAAATCCGTTCTTATAGATCGTCCGGAAAATGTCCGTTGGCGAAGGAAATATCTCTCTGAAGTAAAAGGTAGAGTTGCTAGAAATAACAAAATTTACAAAATTAGTGATTTAACAGAACTTTTGAAAGATTTTTTGGAATAAAGTTACTGCAGAAAATTTGGAAAAATCCATATAATAAAAGAATAAAAGAAAATGTGGAAACTCGATCTCATGATTCGTGAGATAGAAGAACCAATTATAATCAATTTCGGCGAAGATAGCTTCACTGACTTGGATTACGAATTAGATACGTAATGTTTACCAGCGTAAACACAATTTATTATTTAAATATTTTTCTTCTTCTTCTTCTTTAGGTACCATGTCCGTATTCAGACATTGGTGGTCATCATGTTTACAATTTCCTGAAATCTTTCTCTATCGGCTGCAGCGCGAAATAGTTCCTCCACCGTGCAATCACACCACTGCCTGATGTTACGTAGCCATGAAAGCTTCTTTCGGCCTATCCATATTTTTCCTTCCACTTTTCCTTGTGTTATAAGGCGAAGTAGATGGTATTTAGGTCCTCTAATTATGTGGCCGAAGTATTCTGTTTTCCCCCTCTTTATAATGTTCAAGAGCAGTCGATCTGTATCCATCATTCTGAGAACATCCTCATTGGAAGTGTGTGAAAGCCATGATATCTTTAGGATTCGACGATAGCACCACAATTCGAAAGCTTCCAATTTGTTTAGCGTTGGGGTTTTTAGTGTCCATGTCTCGCAACCGTATAACAGAATAGACCATACATAGCATCTCAGGACCCTCTTACGAATATGCATTGACAGGTTCCTGTTGCATAGAACTGGTTTCCATGTCATAAAGGCCTTCATCTGAGTCCCCATTCATATTCAACTAACTGTCAAGGTATCTGAAATGGTTTACACGCTCTATCCTCTCTTCATCGAGCCAAAGTTGACATTTATCTACATTAATATTTCCAACAGGCATCCACTTTGTTTTTGAGATGTTGATTTTAAGGCCTCTTCTTCAGCTCGCCTCATTGACTAGATTTACTAATGTTTGGAGATCCTCGATGCTTTCTGCAAGAATGGCCGTATCATCAGCAAATCTAATATTGTTGATTACTTCTATATATATAATATTTTTAACATATAAAAATTAATTCATTTGAATCCCTTTTTAGTGTTCTTGTATTTTTGACAACTTCTATTTTTGACAATGGGTATTTTATAAGTATTTAAATTATAACTTAGAATTTTTTGAGAGAAAAAGGCTACGTTTTAATTCTGAATGTGCCTAAAATGGTTTCTATGCCATTTTAAGTTTATTACTGAAATAATATTCTATGTCATAAATACTTAGTGATAAAATAAACCTCTTTCCGATGCCAATGACGAGGATTAAAATCCTTTTTAACACTTCACACATCCAAATATCTATTGTTAACCAACCCAAATGGTCCATTATTATAGACCGGTATTTTTGATTATAAAATTTCTAACCCATTTCTATGAAAAATATATATGTCTAACAGATTTTGCCAAAGACCCTGGACTAAAGAACACAGGTATTTTGCAAAGAAAAAAAGGGTAAAAAATGATTTATTACTCTCTCTAGTTCTTGAATAAACTATAGTATAAGAGGCAAAATCGGGTCTATTTTCCTGAACTCAAAGCTCTTGGGGGGGGGGGGGTCGCGCCCACCGTCTTCCCCCTTGAATCCGCGCCTGTTACCAATGCACATGACAGGGTAATTTACAGCTTCGAGTGTTGGGCATACCAAGTAAACAGGCCCAAACAAGTATGGTATTCAAATATACAGCAACACTTTTTAATGGAACTAATTGTAACAAAAAATATTTTAGATGTCATGGATATTGTTCATTGGGTTTTGAAAAGTCTTGGATAAGATATCATTTGTAACTCTCCTGGTGGATAAATTGGACGAAGAATTTAAATTGGAAAATTTTTAAAATAGTATCTTAATGGTCGTAAGCATGTTATGATCAAGGGATGAATTCCACTTATATTCATTCCAACTTTTAGTACCACTTTTGAGATGTGTGGATGTCGACATGCGATTTCATATATAATAACCATTTCTAAAAATGCAGGTGCTAATATTTTTATTTTTTAGTTAACAATCAACCAAAACGATCGACCTTAAGTGTTCAATTTTCAAACCTCGGCTTCAGGTTACTGGCTCCTGGTAATTTGTCAGATGAACACCTGGACGAAGCTCTGGATAACCTTTATAACAAGGTGGTAGATCAAGAATCGAAGGCCCTCAAACAGTTACATGCGGTCCACAAAATTATGTTGAAAGTAGCAGAAAAAAGTTATCTTTCTTGTATTGACGTAGATGGAAAAAGTGACGGAAATATTGTGCTAAAAGAGAAGATAAGAGAATATTTTAATTCGACCGATCCATTGGCAGATATAGGTTAGTGTTTGAACTCTTGTCAATTAGTTTAATGGAAATAATTGCGCTAAAAAAGAAGATAAGAGAATATTTCAATTCAGCCAATCCGTTGGCAGACATAGGTTAATGTTTGAAATCTTATCAATTAGTATAATTAACAGAAGATTGTATAGTTGACAGACAAAATTGTCATTTATCTATAATTGACAGATTACCCTAGTAATTAGTAATATTGACATAAAAAATAGCCTTGCCTTTTCAACACTTCGATCTAAAAGTGTAAAAGGATTAAAACCGTTTTCTCTTTTTCTAATTTTTCTGTCGCCGAGCGAATCCAGGATATCAGTCAAAAGTATTTTATAAAGTATGCCCCAAGGATGTTGTTTGAGCAGTTATGTTTGCTTGGGGATCACATGGTTTTATGCTCCGCCCATTAGAAAAAGGAGGAGAATACGGCTTTCATTTTCTTCCTCTCTCGCACTGTGGGGACGGCCAGAATTGGTGACGCGCAATCTATAATTTTCTAAATCTATGACTAAAAGTTGTATCAGATATGTATCACTATGTGAACACAAATTTCGAATTGTTTATAATATCAAAATCTATATTTTTAATGACAAATTAAGAAAAAAAAATGCGAAATTTTCTATATTAAAAAAAAAAAAGATTTGTAAACGGCAGTTTTTGCGGTTATATTGAAAGTTATCTTGCAATATTGACAGATTTTTGACGTTTTTAGTAATAAAAAAAGATGATTATTACAATTACAAATATATTTGTAAAAAGGCGTGGGATTAGCCTAACCATTTAAGGCGCTAGGACTGATAGGGACGACCACGACCAGCGCGGGTTCGAGCCCCGTGCGCGGCAACTAATTTAAAAAAGTTGTCAGACCATTAGAGGATAGTCTAATTAGTCGGTAGACACGAAACTGACAAAGAATGAAAACTCGGGGTTAGTTAAGAGTCGAGAACCGTGGTTCGGAACCCACGTTTAACTGTAGGTGCCGTCACTAAAAAATCCAACGGGTTAATGTGTCGTTAATTAATACTACTCACTCACTATTTGTAAAAATAAATAGTAAATAAGAATAAAGTTACTTTTGTTAATAACTAATATAAAAAAAATAATGAAACGTGAATTAACCTGCATTTACCTGAACTAACCTGACAAAAATTACTTAATCGATATAATTAATATCTATTTATTGGGTTTTGAAATCTGAATCATTAAGGAAAAATAAGTAAGCCTGGCACTCTGCCACTTGTTACTTTGATATTGTTCATATGACATTTGACTTCAAAATTGTTAACATCGCATTGAAAACAAAAACAATTTGTTTTTAGACTTTTTTTATGTTTTGAAACCGTTTTTAGATAAGAAGTAAAACAAACTGGAAAAAAACAAGAACAAACTACAAGTAATTGACTATAATGTGGTTGTCGGACTTGCATTGTCTTTATTTTCATTTATTTTTACGACGTTTCGATTAGTTTGTATCTCTAATCGTTATCAAGTATAAACTGAATGTTTTGTCTTAAGACTAGGAGCTTATATAGGGACTATGTCCATTGAAGCGTAAAGTTTCGCTTCACTGTACACACTTCAATAATTTGATGTTACAAAGTAGTAGTTGCCAAAGATTAGGTATCTCAACACTCGGTTTCCTGAAGATTCCATTATTGTTTTTAATGTAAGCTGCTTCTATAAATTTTCTTTTCTTCATGTTGGGTTCCATATATATTACCGCAGCCTCAGACCATTTTATATGGTGTTGTTTATCCCAGGTGTGTTCTGCAATACCTGATCTCGACGTTTCCCCTTTTTGTTTATTAAGGAACATAAAAAGTTCCTTAATTCTAGTGGTCGTTTGGTTTCTCCAATATACCTTTCACGACCCTCACATGGAACTTTGTAAATTCTTTCTTATCCACAGTTTTTGGTTTTGTTTTTGTTAAATGAGCTTTAAGTGTATTTCCTGATTTAAAGACTGTTTTTATATTATAACTACTGGCACTTCGTCGTATTTTCTCCGAAGGTCCCTTAATGTACGGAATTGTGAAGAAGGAATGTGTTTCTTGCTGTCCAATGTTCGTTGTTCTAAAGTTATTTATAATATCGTCAATTAGTTTTAAAGATTAACCATTCTGTTCTAAATCGGATTTAATATTTGCTACTTCGTTTTCCAATGCATGATTGCATATAGATATAGCGCGATTATAGAGGTTGCGTATAATTCCTCGTTTTGTTACAACGGAATGATTAGAACTATGATTAAGATATTTTGTTCAATATATGTTGGCTTTATGTATACTGAAGTTTTAATAGTTTGGTTTGAACGGTTCACCATGACATCTAGGAAGGGCAATTGATCATTTATCTATTTTTCCATGGGAAACTTAATGGTAGGTCGAATGGTATTTAGATATTTCAAGAAATCATTAAGTTCTTGATCATTGCCCTTCCATACGATGAAGGTATCATCGACATATCTCAACCAGACTTTTGGTCTTATTGTTACCGTTTCTATGGCACCAGTTTCAAGCTATTTCATGTATATATTGGCGACGACCGGAGAGAGTGAAGAACCCATCGGAAGTCCGTCGTCCTGAGCGTAGAACTTGTCCTTTACTTGAAAGTAAGCACTACGCCGGCAACACTCCAAAAGGTCCATCATCCCGTCCAGTGGAAACGTGATTCGATCTGGTAAAGTAGTATCATTTAAAAGTTTAGTTTTGATTATGTCCAGTGATTCCACTAATGATACATTAGTATACAGACTTTCCACATCAAAGCTTATTAGTCTATCGTCTGGCTCTAGATTGATGCTACTAATAATGTTCACGAAATGTGTAGAATTTTTAACATATGTGTTCGTCTTACCTTCTAAAGGTTGTATGAATTTTAAAAGAAACTTCGCCAGTGCATTTGTTGGGGATCCTCTGAAACTGATTATTGGCCTCAATGGTATGTTCGTTTTATGAGTTTTTGGTAGTTCGTAAAGATGTGGTGGCTTACCGTAATGTGGTGTGAGCGCCGATCGTAGGTTGTCAGATATATGGTCTTAGTATTTCCTTAGTGTTCTGTAGATTTTTGTCTCTATAGATTTAGTGGTGTCACGTGCTAGTATTTTCCTTTTTTCAGGATATCTCCGATTTTTTGATCGTACATTACGATGTCCATTATCACCGTTGCATTTCCCTTGTCCGCTGGTAAAATCTTTATGGATTCATCCTTACAAAGTTCTTTCGAAGCTGATGCTTCTAGCTTGGAGAGATTTTGAACTGGATTTTTCTTGTCTTCCAAAGTTGATTTTATTTTCCACCTAAACGCGTTGGAATGGTTTTCGTCGACTTGTATAGATTCTACAGAGCTTATGATGTCCAAAACAAGCATGTTTTTTGGTGTTACTGCGAAATTAAGCCCCTTGCTTAGTAGTTGTTCTTCTGCTGTTCAGAGTATTCTTGAAGATAAGTTTATAATGGGTTTTCTTGAAGTTCTTTCAGATAGAGTCGGTCGTTGATGTGATTTTAGTTTTTCTAGTTTATTTCGGTGTTTCCTCGCCATATTTTCTTTCAACTTGTTGCATATGTTATCTATTTTATGGAAAATTAGTTCATGATCATCTGACAAAGTTGCAGAACACGCCTGGGATAAACCCAACATGAAAAAAAAAGAAAAAAGATACCTAATCTTTGGCAACCACTATTTTGTAACATTAACTCATTGAGGTGTGTACAGTGAAGCGAAACTTTGCTTTTCAATGGACACAGCCCCTATATAAGCTCGTAGTCTTAAGATAAAATATTCAGTTTACACTTGATAACGATTAGAGACACAACCTAATCGAAACGTCGTAAAAATAAAGACAATGCAAGTCCGACAACCACATTTTAGTCAATCTTCAAGGTTGCCTACAACCTTCAAACAAACTAGAAGTAGTTAGAACAGACCTGAACTAATCTTTCGAGCATTCAGTACTGAAAGCAGCATTCAAAGCTCAATGCGCTCATTACACGTGCGCAGAGCAGTGAATGTTAAAAGAACCAACCTGAACTAACCTGACTTGAAATAACTCTTCAAGCATCTACTACTGGAGGCAACATTCAATGCTCCACGCGCGTTTTACGCGTGCGGAATGCTGAATGATGCCTCCAGTAGTCAGTATGTGCCTGAAGAACTAACCTGACTTACTTAATCAATATAATCAAAATCCAGTTGTTGGGTTACGATATCTGAATAATTAAGAAAAAAACTAAATCTGACAACTTTGTAACTCGTTAAAGTAATACTTGACTTTTGATTTCAAAATTTTTAACATGGGTATGGAAACAAATACAAATTTACGTTTTGAACATTTTTTAATGTTTTTATGTAAAAAGTGGTTATTTTTCACACCAAAATTTAATTAGATAAGTATACAAGAACATCTGTGACAATTTGTTACGTGTGTGTGAGAATGTGTCTTTATAGTGATATGAAATCCTTATATCCTTTATCTACCTATTTTGTACTTCTTTTAGGCATAGGATCCCCTCAAAAAGTTAATGAAGAGCAGCTGGTAAACGATATACGCGCTGTGATTTGCATGTATAGAGACAATCAGTTTACTGGAAGAGCTATAGCCCGAATATTTCACGGAATACAAAGCCCAAATTACCCTGCTGTGATGTGGGGTCGGTGTAAATTTTGGAGAAGCCATCTCAACGAAAGTTTTCATGAAATTTGCAGAATTGCTACTAGAGAGATTATTCGAATGAGATAGAGATTGATCACGTCTAAATATGGATGATTCAAAATGTCGAATGGTTGCATTAAAATATTTTAAGGTTCTCATTACTTTAGACGTTTTAACCTCTCTTGGATTTGAAACACACACACTTTTATTCTTCAATGTATGTTGGTAGTGTGACTCTAGTGATGTTTTATTATTATTTTAACTTAATAAATATATTTTGTTTAATAAATATGTTTTATTTTCAACAAGGAAATATAGAACGGTACTGCAACATCCGGGGAAGCAATGGCCGCTAATGCATAAGTACTGTAGAGCTGCAGAACCACCAACATTTTTATGCTAAAAGCATTGTTGTAAATATTCTATAAACCAACTGCTATGAATTCTGAAATGAAATATGGTTGAGTGGAGAGTTCGTTAAAAAAATGAAAAAAATAAATACACAGCAGAACAAAGCATAAAAGAGTGGTTCGTGGAAGAAATGCAATAAAAAGATACCATCATGTGGGTATGTCTGATTATATTGTTGCCAAGTGCTTGATGCGTGCGACCAGCGCCGGCGGTCGGTTCCATTCGGTCATACGAAATAATACAATAGGAAGACATTCTTTCAATTCTAATTACGTTTGAAACAAATTTGGTCGACTTCGGGGTCACAAATAGAATACTGGTTCCCTTCTCACATTCACGCGCACCTCGTCAATGATTTAACGTAGCTTTTTAAGTGTGAATCGGTTCTGCAGTTTCGGCAGTTAAGTTTGCTTTTGATTAGCGCAGCGTGTGTTCTTTCAATAAGGTGTGGTGAGGTATCGTAAAAAAAACTGTAAAAACATCAAAATTGGGCAATCGGGAGGGTTTAATATATTGAGTATGGATATTATTTATGGTTTAATAAACATTACACACACAATTTACTTATGAAGAAAAAATAAAACTGGAGAAGGAAGGACGTCCTTTTAAAGAGAAGGATCGAGCCGAGAATAAAATTACAAAAGACAATTTAATCGAGACTTATGTTCTATAAATGATTGGATATCTAGCTGTAATAGGAAAAATGCCCTTTTTTGTTTTCCATCTGTACTTTTTAGAGGAGAAAGTCTTGAACATAAATTTGTATAATCAACCTAGTGCATTTAAGCGAAAAAATAAAAAGGCATGAGTTATTTAAAAATCTTTTGCACAATGAAACGGCATTTGCTTTGTTAGGGACTGTTAATATAAGAGAATAATTAGATTCAGCGTATTGGATGAATATTAGGAAATTTAATGACAGTGTTACAAAAATTAGGTATGTTTTTATCAAAAATCATTGATTGTATAAAATTTTCTGGTGTATTTGAGTTGGCTCTTCGGGAGCACAATGAAACAGAATGTAGTCTAATAAATTTCACTGCCGAACTTGATAAAACTCTAGCGGAATATCTAAAACACTTTACAGTGCTTAAAGGGAATTCAAAATGAGCTATTAGTTTGTATGTTAGAGATATGTCTTGAATTAATTTTGTCCGAGAGTCGCGAATCCCCATATTTAGCAATTATGGCGGACGAAACAACAGATGTGTCAGCTAAGTCTCAGTTGGTCACAATATTTAGATATTCCCGGAATAGAGAACCCGTAGAGCTTTTCTGGATCTATTTAGGGCCTTTAAACTTAGATGCAGAAAGTTTAAGCAAAGATATTTTTAGTGTTTTAGATCCCATACTAGAAAATTCAAATAAAATAATTGCTCAGAGCTACGACGGAGCGGTTGGAATGAGTGGACGAAGTACAGAAGTGCCGGCAAGGATTAAGGAAAAGTATC
This sequence comes from Diaprepes abbreviatus, assembly GCA_034092305.1. Classification (NCBI taxonomy): domain Eukaryota; kingdom Metazoa; phylum Arthropoda; class Insecta; order Coleoptera; family Curculionidae; genus Diaprepes; species Diaprepes abbreviatus. Next base: position 295,387 of record JASJET010000080.1, on the reverse strand, counting down.
CTAATGCATACTTTGTACACTGCTATGCTCATCAGCTTAATTTGGCAATGTCAAAATCTGCTTCTGAAAGTTTACAAGTTCGACTTTTTTTTTGAAAATTTACCAGAAATCCCCGCTTTTTTGAAAAAATCGTTTCAACGTATAGCAGTGTTAAATGAAACCGTTGAAAGACATGTTCCTCATGGTGCTGCAACTCGTTGGAATTTTAATATTAGAACCGCAAATGTAGTTTTTGAACACCGAGAATCTTTTATTGAATGCGTGGAAGAAGTAGAAGATAGTTTTGACAATTAAACAGCTTGTAATGCCACATCTTACATTAGAAGAATACTTGTAGATACAAATTTCATTTTTTGGTTAACACTTTTTCATAAAGTGATGCCCCATGTTGACATTTTATTTAATGAACTACAAAAAAGGAAAACGGAATCATTAGAAAAATAGCTATTTTTGAGCAAAATATTGTTTTAATATAGAATATGATGGATGATATTGCTAATGAAGCTTCTAATTTATGCACTGAACCAATGCCCGTTAAAAGAAATCGAAGAAATGATAGTAAATCGGACCACCAAATTTCCGCATTAGAGGTTTGTGATATAATAATTAACTGTGCAAAAAATCGCTTTGATTTTAAAGATCACTTATCGGCGGCGTCATTATTATACTCTGATCAATTTGGTAAATACTATGAATCTTTTCCTGATGATACATTAAATTTAATATGTTTCACGTACCCTACCCAAATTTAGATAAGGAATGTCTGAAAACTGAATTATTTGTTACTTATGCCAGGGCAGATTGTAGGGAAACAAGTGAGGCAATACCTTTTTTGTTATTTTTAATTGAAAATAATTTATCAAAGTCGTTTCAAGAAACAAAAAAACTATTAGAAATTTTGATTATCATATCTATGGCTACAGCCGAAGCTGAACGATCTTCCTCTACTCTAAAAAGAATAAAGACTTTTTTAAGAAATTCTCTGACTGAAGATCGCCTAGTGGCTTTGCCTCAAAAAAAAATCGAGGAGTCGATTTAATATATATAAAATAATTTTTTGTACCATAGTGAATTTCTGATTAGTGTAAATAGTGAAAACATACTTATGAGAAAAATGTTATTTATATGTAATTATAAAGAAACCTTATTACCAAACATTTTTTATGCATTGACAAGTGTGAAGTATACAAAATGCTCCAATTTCCAAATGTTTAAGCCCTATGTAAATTTCTAACAGAAATTTGCAAGTTTCTTTTTGTCTCGATAAAATCTAAATGTAGTGCAAAATCCATAATTTTTCTGGTCAAGAGTCGTTGGAAGTGTCGGTTTGTCCACACGTGTACTTTTAAGAACCTTGAACCTTTATTTTGGAGATGAGTAGAAGCTTTAATCTTCAAAAAACTTGGACCAGTGGACTGCAGTTTCTTTAGCTGGATCAGTGAAGAACATCAAGTCCGTCAGGATTACAGTCGGATGCAATTCGAGCCCGTCACTACCTAGGAAATTGCTTACATCGTCAAGGGACTTCATAATTGAAAATCCCCGAGTCAAGATCATGTCCAGAGCTATTGGCTTCAAATGTTTTGAAATATGCACCAGCAATTGTTCTGATAAATGATGTTTTATTTGAACCATAAAAAAGGCCATTGTTTTTTACAGAAAGAGTCGTGTATATCTTGCCAAAGGATCAGCATAGTACGCAAGATGCAGCCACTGAACACATAAATTTCTTTAGACAATGTTATGGATGGTAAACACAAACATAATATAAAAATCGTAGTTCTTGGGTTTAGACCGTGTCAAATTGGTAAGTATTATCTGGCGTTTCGCCTACGATTGCACGAGACATCTTCAGGAATCTTTACTCAATGAGATTAGAACACTGAATGACTATTGTTGAGCAACAGCACGGTATTTATACCCTACTGATACTCAGCGAACCGGGATCCAACGTTACAATCGATTTTCACGTGTGATGTCAACTGTAACCTGTATCTCAGATTTACAAGTCAAACGGCTTTGTAGTCCCTCCAGGGATTATTTACTCATACCAGGTATACAAAGACACCAAAAAGATGAAGCTCTGTAGGTACCATTTCCATGTTATCGGGCCCTAAGTGACGTAGTTTGCTGTATCTCCTACGAACTTTCGGACGGTTCGCGCGATTGCAAGGAGAACTGCTGTCTGCATCGGTTTATACAGATGCTCACTAAGGCCCAGTCCCTTGATGTTCTGCAGGAGGTTCTTTGGTATCACTCCAGTTGTTGACAGTATTATGGGAATCGTTTGGACGCTGTTCATTGCCCATTGTCTTCGGATTTGCACTTCCAGATCTCTGTATTTGGCGATCTTCTCGTTGTATTTTGGCCTTAGGTTGTTGTTGTTAGGTACAGTAATGTCGATTAGTGTAGTTCGCCTAGAAATTTTATCTGTTACTATAATGTCTGATCTATTATGGGCAACTGTCTGATCCGTCAGAACCGTTCGGTCCCAATACAACTTGAACTGGTTGTTCTCAAGAATAGGCTCCGGATTGTATTTGTAATAAGGCACTTTTCCTACCTGCAATAGGTTTAACTTATCTGCTAACTCTTGAAGTATTTCTATTAATATAATTGGATATTTACAAATATCGATAGATTCTCTAGTTTTACGTTTAAAGAAACAAGACACTGACATCTTAGTTTCTTTTACATTAAAGTTGGGACCTGAATGCTTGTGTTCAGCTACTACAGATTGTACAATTTGTTTATTTTTAATGCATCTTTCATGTTTCTTAAGCCTAGTGAATATAGACCGCCCTATTTCACCCTCATACACTTTACCACAAGAGTACGGTAACTTATAAACGCCTTCCGTTTGTAATGGTATTGCACCCTTTGGTGACTTCAAACTTACGTGTCTCTTCAGTGGTTTTTGTATGTAAGGCCATAAGTCGTACATTTATGAGATTTTGTTGAGGAGTATTAGTCAGTTTTTGCATTTCTGATTTCAGTAATTGTTCGTCACATATTGAAAGAGCTATATGTACGAAACAGTTAACGACGGATTGTTTTTGAGAAGGATGATGGTGTGACGTTGGTTGCATTAAGATATCAATTTGTATGTGTTGGTTTTTTAAAAACAGAATGCCCTGATGTGCCATTATCTTTCTTTTGTACTAGTACATCAAGAAAGGGACTTTGATTCAGTTTCGATAGTGAATTTTATGCTAGGGTGTTGTTGGTTTAAATGATCCACGAAATTATGGAGATTATTTGCGCCATTCAACCAAACTACGACCGTGTCATCTACTATCTACACCAAAATTTAGGTTTTGGAGGAGGAGAAGACGAGGCGTTTTCTTTGAAAGCTTCCATAAAGATGTTCGCTACCACGGATGACAGTGTATATCTCATGACCGCTCCCGAAGGTTTAAGGATCATGAAAGATGTATTAAAACAAAACAAATTGTACAATCTGCAGTAGCTGAATACCAGCATTGCTCAGGTTAATGTAAAATAAAGTAAGGCTAGCATTAGTGCCTAGTTTTGTTAAACGTAAAATTAGAGAATCAATCGAAATTTGTAAATATCCAAATAATATTAATAGAGATACACGTTAGAGTCTACATCATACGTGGAACTCGATTGTAACGTTAAATCATGGTTCGCTGAGTACCTGTCGGGTATAAACTTCGATCATACTCTAGATATAAACAACAATAGATTTGTCTGAAGGCTATTTATGGTCGGTGAGGGAGACGCTTTTTTGATGTTTGACAGTCATAAACATATTTACTTATCTTGTCTTTCAGTTTAATTGCTTATCGTGACTTTTTTCGGTGTTTTTAAGTGTTAGAAATTACTATAAATGCGAAGTTTACAATTAATATTAACAAAAAGAGGATTTAAAAACTTTATTTTTTTCGGTAAATATTGTTAGATTGTTTACATATTGAAAATAACAATAATAAAAATTTAGGCAACCATATATTCATACTTTGTTTTCAGAATTGACGTACCCAGGGGTATGTTCGAAGGACGTACCGATGATACTCGTTTAAATAATGCAATTAGAAAAGGATAGCATAAAATCGGCATGTCTGTACCAAGAAATTAAATATCTACTGTTTATCAACACTTTTTGAAATATAAATAAAAATATTATTACTTTATTCAGCGTTCAAACAACCGAGCCCTAGTTCTGACGTTATGCTACTTCTACAGGGGTATGTTCGAAGGGTATAAATATCGAGCTGTTGCTCCCCGATAGTCATTCAGTGTTCTAATTTAGTCGAGCAAAAAACCCTGAAGATATCTCGTGTAATCGTTGGCGAAACGTCGAATAATAAGTCCAATTTGACACAGTCTAAACCCAAGAACCATAATTTTCAACTCGACCAAAGCCGGGAAAACTTCCATTCTTTACAAACATAATGTGTCAATTCTTAATCTGAACATTAGAAGGATAAAGACTAAGAAAGATTAATTCGAAGTTTTCCTGTATAAAGTGGGATATTCATATATCATCTATGTTAGTGAAACTTGGTTTATCAACGACGAATCAACATGTTTGTGTTTGAACGGTTACAGTATGGTTGCATGTTTATTGCGCCCAGTTTTAAAAGACGTCAGAGTCACAATCTTTTAACCGAATTCTAAAAGAAGGAGGTTCTCAATTCATCGACTATGTAAGTTTTTTTTTATGTATGTACACCGATTACTCCGGAACAGCGGCACCGATTTGAATGAAATTTTTTACGTTATATTCAGGAAGTTGCTGTGGTGGTCCCATATTTTTTTGGACCAAATTGACGCAGCAAAATTCAAGATGGCGCCGACAATATGGCGGCTAAAAAAATTAATTTTGTCCAATTTTCTCCAAAATTGGTATGGGAGAATTTTCAGGATCGTACACAACGAATCTGAAATTATTTTTAAAAAATTCAATATGGCGGACAAAAAATCAATTTTGTCCGAATTTCTTCAAAATATGTACAGGGGAGTTCTTAGGGACGCACATAATAAGTTTAAAATTATTTTTTAAAAATTCAATATGGCTGATCCAATATGGTGGACGAGTTTTTGGGATCGCACATTACGAATCTGACATTATTTTTAAAAAAATCGTATGGCGGACCCAAGATGGGGATTAAATATTCTGCATCTCTCGATTTTGTCTAAAATCAGTATTGGGGGATGTTTGTTAGTGTTAATAACGAATTTAAAATATTCTTTGAAAATCCAATGTGACGGATTCAATGTGATGTCTAAAAATTTTACATTTTTCGATTTTCTCCAAAACTGATATAAGGGGTTCTCGAGTCTGGAGAAGTTATTGAATGGTTTTGTAAGAAGGGCCTGTTTTTTTTGTGGTGATTTTAATTTTGACTTGAGTGAGAATAAATTTAACTCCACTACTCTGAGGGATATTTTTGGTTGTTTTAGATTGCAACACATTTTTCTGAGTGTTTGAGAATACAAGGTATGAATGATAAAAACACTATAAAGACTTCAACTTTAACAAAAAAAATTTCTAACTAGGAAAATATTTCCTATTTTAATCATTTAATTTCGAAAGAAATCTGGCACTCTGGGTATCATACGATAAATAATTCAGCATGGCTTTTGACTCTTTTTTTAGTGATTTTTATGCCTTACTTAATGTGGCATATCCTCTACAAACTAGGAAAATTAGTTATAAAAATAACAATAAAGGCAAAGAGTGGATCACTCTTGAGACTAAGGTTCGGAGTGAGTTAAGAGAAACTCGCCTGTTTTTAAGACAGACCAAAGTGTACAGTTGTTGGATCACTACAAGGATCTAAAGGGATGTCACAAAAGAAATTTTCAAGATTGAAAATAAAAACAAGTCATTTGGAAAGTAATCAATATTAATTAATAACAGAAAGAAAACATATGCGCCACATAATATAAAGTGACCTTTGACGTTAAAAAATAAATAAAGAAGATATCAAAATTTAATATTTGTTACACACATTAACAATACAAAATTGAAAACATAGACATTTTCTTGTTAATTTTCATATGTTAAGGTAGGCAATGAGTTTAGTAGGGTGGGTGGTGCCTACCCTTGCTTCCCCCTAACTACGCCCATGTCTTGGGATAAACAATTAGAAATATCTCAGTAACAAATTATCCGATTTAATATTATAAAATATCATTTTGTTCAGAACGACAAAGGGTTTCCCTTTAAAAGTAAAAAATTGCAAAAAAAGTTAATTTTGCAATAAACAATTGATTTTGGCCTTTTTGCAATAAAAAATTAACAAAAATGATCGCACAAAAGATCAAATTGTAGGTTTTTAAAATCTCTACAACTTTTATTTGAAACTTTTTTTCCAAAATGTGTTCCTTGCTTGTAGATTCAAAAAACCTGTTTTAGCCAATTTTGACCCCCCCCTTTTAGCCCAAACCTATTTTTCGCTGTTACATTTTATGTAGGGTTTGTTCTTACATTGCCTCCAACACTCCTGAGTAGGTCTCATCCATGGACGTCTGGACATGGAATGTTTACAAAAACAAAACGCCACGAATGGGTCACAATCAGTAGTAATTTGCCAACTGTTTTGGAAAAAAATAAGGGAAAACAATATAATTTGTTAATACCCAATTTTTATGAAAAAAAAATATTATCATGATAATATATTTCATATAATATTTAAAAACAATTTATTGCTACAATAGTAAACTAATATCTTCAAAATAGTATGCTTTATAATGCGTCAGTTTAACTCCCAGAAAATTCAAGATTTCTAAGTAGTGTGATAAACTATGAAATCTGGCAACCTCGCAAATTTCTTTTACTCTATCGTACGATCAAGGTTGAATCCGGTCCATTCATAAAAATTTTTGGCATATGACATTTTTGTGGTTGACGTTGTGTGTCTTGGATCGTTTTTTAATTTTTTGTGATTCCAAAAGTGTTTTTGTAAGTGACTAATTATTCATTAGTGACAAAATGGTCAATCATTGCCAAGTTTGCCGAAAATTGGATTATTTATTTCCAAATTTAACTTTTCACAGGTAGGTTAGGTTAAGTTTGGTATCATAGGCGGGTAACTTGGGATTTTAGATTTTGTTATCAGTGATTTTTTATAGGTTTCCCAGTGATTCTAACCGCCGAGACCTTTGGATTAATATATTAGGACTACAAGATAAAATCTTGCCCAAGTCACTTCGTATCTGTAGTGAACATTTTGGCCCAAACGATTTCTATTATCGATTTGATGGTGTTCGTGTTTTAAAGTGAGACCAACATAATAGAAGCCCACCATTTTCTATTATTTTTCATTAACATTTCCCTTGTAATATTACACCAAATAGTACCGCGTTTCCTATCTTTTTACAATTTTCTCCTTAATTTTTGTTTTCCCTATTACTTGTAAAAGTGTAAAATTTTCATTTAACCAAGATATTACAAAATCTGCAAAAAAAAAACTCATAAACGTTATAAATAAATATATGACTTGCTTAATAACTGTCATGTGTGAAAAGTCCAGAAATGAAACTTCAATTTCTGCAATTTTTATTCGATGTCCGATAGTTACATAGTCCAGATTTGCCTTACACAAATTAGATAGTCAGTAAGTAAGAAAGAAAGTATATTTTATTGTAAGTTATTCTATTTTATATATATATATATATATATATATATATATATATATATATATATATATATATATATATATATATAATTGTAATATGACCAACAAGTAATATATTTAATAATAGCATATACTTATTTTTATCCCACACATTTCCTTATCGGTATATTTTGTCATAAATATTTTAGGATACTAGAAACAGTGAAAATCAAGAAATACACTAATCATATTAAAATAAATAATTTCCGTTAGAAACACATGACAGATTGTCGATTCGAGATATTAAAAATTTTCAACAATAGTACTGCCAAAACTTAATGGGCAAACAAATTTAATAGTTATTTTTATTAATTTGTTTTATTATATTTCTTTATATACCAATTTCTTATGATTGGAGTTTGGGGACTGTTCAGTAAAACAGGTTTAACTGTAACAAGTCTTTCAGATTAATACCTAAATTGAAACAGTCTATCATATATATTCCAAATCATAATTGAAATTATACACAAATATTAACAGGTTATTTCTTGAAAATGAAGTTGTAAATACTCTATTTTCTCTTGAACACATACACCGTCGAATATATATTTTTTAAATATTTCCATTTTTAATTTGCTTCATTTATTAACTTACAAAAAATATCTCCATTTTCTCGTTTTAGGAATTTTGTATAAGTTTTATTATTTTTACAAATAATTGGTATACTAACCAAACGTCAAAGTAGTCATTTGCATACCGCGACGTCGTTACATTTATTCAGTATTGCACTTTAATATTTGAGACATTAGAACTTTGGTAAGACTACTTTTTTACGATGTTCATGTCTGACGTTAAATTTCATATGCGAGTGTCTGTACGGCATAGACACGTTGTTAGGAATAATAAAAATAGACAGCGAGTCCATACAATTTAGAAAAAAAATTTCAATCACAGTAATGTTCAAGAAACAAAGTTTTTGTCGGTTTTAGAATTGTGGGCATTAATTAGCCACTTAACTAAAATCCGGCAAAATATTACGCAATTTTTTACTTTGGACTTGGATAATTCTTACATGGTACTCTGTTTTAAATAATAACTAGTGCCTTGGATAAAAAAAAAAGGCTATTTCAAGTCATTAATGTCGTAAAAGATAAATGATATGAATATTACGATTATTTGTATATTGAATACTGACTTATGTTCAAGTACAACAACTTCCTTATCACGACATATTGATAGAGTAATTAACTATTTCTTATGAAAAAATATTTATTTCAATTCTGCAAATAAAAGCATCATAGAATATTAATTGATATTTTTATTCGTTTTAAAATTGTTACGCCGCTGGCGTATGATAGATTGTGAGCTATGACACCCCTCTAACCCCTGGCCTACAAACATGTTGGCGCTTATAAATTTCATATTCATGAATGACTAGCCTGGTCCATTCTCTACTATGTCTATGGTCTCATCCATCTCGGAATTTACGTCACTATATTTACCTATGGCTTGGACTATGGGCCAAGTTCGTTAATTTGAGGACACCACTTTAGGTTAGGGTCAAAAGTAAGCTTAGCAACCTAGTACTGTGGGCCAGTTATAAAGAAATATCAGAGTTTTCAAGTAGAGCAAAATTAGGATTTCTAAACCTTGGCGCAAAAATTTAAATAAGCTTATTAAAATAATAAGGAATTGCGGGAAAAAGGAAAAATAACACCTGCTACGGGACCCTCATGTAATGTGTGTCCAACACGTACCTGGCCGGTGTTTTATCATTGTTATGTCGTAAATAAATTACAAAATTCAATAAAAACAAGGAAAACCCCTTAAAATGCGAAATACAAAAGAACAATCTAATTATAAAATCAATAAAAAAACGGCAAAATATCATATTGAACAATGCTAATTAGAACTAATTTTATTCCACAGTTTGGTACAACAAAACAGGTTTGGTTACCATCGTTTATACGGTAAAATATGTACTTTGCAATAACCTCTGAACCTAAGACTATATTTTACATATAGGACGAATTTAAAATTCCGATTCTTAGAACGGTTTGTTCACTTTAAAACTGGCCATGTGTTAGTACACATTCTATGAGATTAGATATATACGAAAAAACTTTTGGAAATTCGGGAATAGAGGAATAATTCCATGGAATTAATTAGTGGCAAGTGATATTTAAAATGGAGAAATACCAATTTTAAAATGAACTTTATCTAGTTTATATATATTTCTTAAATGCGAAAGATTATTATTTTTGTGTGCATATTTTGGATTAAAAGGTAAGTCCAATTGTTAAGAATCATTTTTAATATTATTTTTGGAATAGATCGGAAATTTTATGACTAATTTTTTAAGGTGCATTTTATCAGTTTTCTCCAATATATCAGTTTCAAAGGTATATATTTTGTTTACGATTATGATAAGTAAAACACATTCTTACTTAAGTTTCCACTGTATTTTTTTGACTGCCTGGCAGCTTCTTCAGGTACTGTATACAATATTGTGGTACTATGCTATTTAAACTATCAGCTAAGAATAATCGCGGTTATGTTTAAACATTGGGTCCTTAAATTTTATAATTTTACAATTTAGGAAATTCCAATGAACGATATTTTGACAAAGATACTTTTACAATAAAGGTGAATTATTTAAATCTATTTGGTTGTTTAATAATAATATATTTTTATTATTAAGTTTAAGCAGATTTAATTTGGTTCTTTAGTTTCGATATGTACCTTTTTAAAATCTTGGTTAAAACTAGGATTTGACTCTATTCGAAGGACGGAATAATTAAAATCATTTTTACCGTTTATAAAGCTATTGAAATGTGCCTCGATTCTTTTTAAAAAACGTCTACCTGACTTATATAGGTTTTTGAACAGTCTCCGCAGGTTAGCTTTTAAACACCTGATTTATTATTTGGGCTAAATTTAGTTTTGCTATTTTTTATTAATTTGCCTATGGGATTTTGTGTTTTAAAAACTGTGTTTATAATGAAGTTTCTTAAAAACTTATTTTTTAACTAATTATTTTATAACTGTTCGATTTTTATTTTACTATTGGGTAGGTCATTTCTATTGCTTTTTTGTACATTTTTGGTTTAACTATTTTGCCAATCAATTCCAGTTGGTGTCCATTAGGCATATGTCCCCAAACATGGCAGAACGCACAATAATTTTATTGTACAAAAAGGGTGATAAATTAAAAATTGATAATTACCGACCTATAACTTCTGATACAAATTATAACAAATAGACTCACAGTGAAACTAGACGCCTATCAATCCGAACAGGCTGGATTCCGTAAGGTCTATAGCACAATAGAACACAAACAATCCGTTCGCACACTAACAGAAAAGTGTAACGAGTGCAACAAACCATTACACTTGGCATTCGTGGAATTGTGAACTACTTTCCACGCAATGAACAATGCAAGAATCGACTCTCGCTATAGGCAGCTGCATATATATATATATATATATATATATATATATATATATATATATATATATATATATATATATATATATATGATAATGCAACAATCGTTAAAATCGAAGAAAGAATAGAAAAAAGCTCAATTCAAATAAAAAGGGAGAGTTAGGCAAGGGGATACCATCTCCCCAAAGCTGTTCATGCTTGCATTGGAGGGTTTTTTTAAGGCTCTGGACTGGAATAAGAAAGGCATCAAAATCGATGACAAACATCTGAGCCACCTCTGCTTTGCGGATGATATAGTGATTTTTAGCCAAATTATAAAGGAACTACAAGACATGTTGGAAGAACTTCGAAGAGAATCCATAAAAATCGGATTAACCATGAATTTGAATAAAACGAAAGTCGTGTCATCAGACAGTGTACAAGTGCGTATAGGGGACCAGAAAATACAAAATGTCAAAAAATGTCTATTTGGGACATGAAATCAAATTAGGACAAGAAAATAAAACTGCCGAAATAAATAGACGTGTTCGATTGATATAGGCTGCCACGGGTAAATTGTCACATGTTTCGAGAAATCTAACCATTCCAATTAATCTAAAACGAAGTCTTCAATACCTGCATACCGCCCATGATGACATATGGAATGGAAACAATGATACTCACTGTTAAGTCGGCTAACAAACTTAGGACTGCTCAGGGAGCCATAGAGCGGACGATGTTGGGAATAAGTCTTGGAGACCTTGTCATAAACGAGAACATTAGACAAAGAACTAAAGTAGAAGATGTCATAACACACATAGCAGATCTGAAATGGAGCTGGGTGGGACATGCCATCCGATAGGACGATTAGAGATGGACTAGGCATAACATACAATGAAGACTTCGCTTACATAAACGGAGTGTTGGCAGACCACAATTACATTGGCTTGACGATATCAGAGACAAGGTTGGGAACAGATGGCATCAACTTGCACAAGATAAGGAATCATGGAAGAGTACAGGGGAGGCCTATGTCTAGGAGTGAACTGTGAGAGGTTGCTGAAAGAAGAAAAAGAAGAAGGTCTCCATTATTTACTGCAATATGTTTAATTATATTTAATGCTTTTTGAAAGTATATAGATTGGAGGGGCGCTGAAATTAATCTATGATGTGAAATACTGCTAATTTGTGTTGAATAGGCTGACATGATTTCTTACGAATAGTTGTGTCGGTGTGCACGCCAACTAAATTTAATGAAGAACAAGAAATAATAAAAACATTTAATTTAAACCTACAAACAAAATTATTTTGAATTCAGTAACAACATTTATAGCCACTTAGCTAGGGGTTGGCCGCGAGGGCAGTTACCAAGGGCGCAAACCTCAAGGGGGCGCACTCACAGACTTAAACTTTAAAGTTATTATGTTGTTTCTTTTCCTACAAAATAATCAAGTATTAATTTTATATCTAATGTTTAAATATATAACTTAAATTACACTTTAAAGTTATTGTATTGTTTTTCTTCCTACAAAATAAATTTTGGGGGCGCAAATCTTGCCCTGAGTGCTCATGCACTTAGCTACTACTCTATACAGCAACAAGGAAAGATTAATTATGGAAAAACCTCCGAACCCCCTATTAGCTGAAATAATTATGGACTTTCTAGAAACAAAAATCACCAACCACTCCCTCTTTAAAACTGTCTCGTATTGGCACGGATATGTGGATGATATACTGACTTGTTTTGTCTCTACCGAAAGGCAACTAAACCAATTCTTAGAATTCATAAACAATCTTCACCCAAACATCAAATTTACAACTGAGAAAGAATAACCTTTTAGATCTTACAATAAAACGAGAAAATAAGGAACATAATTTCTCAATTTTTCACAAATCTTCACACACCGACACAACAATATATAACAAATCATGCCACTCTATTTAACACAGATTTACAGTATTTCACAGTATGGTTCAAGTTGTCAAATGAGGCCCAATATCACAGTGCAACTAAAATAGTCAGTAGGATAACTCACCTTCGCGTCGGCTGAATCTGTTGATGACCTTCTAAATGTCAATTTAAGCTCAAAAACAGTTGTTTGGTGTGCAAAGTGTTGCACAGAAATTAAATAGTCTATTCACAACTTCTCGTACGAAACGTGCCTTGGTAAAAAAACTGACAAATATTAACATTGACAGCGAATTAAAATGAATAGTTATTATCTATTACTAAATTTAAACTAATATAGAGTAGAATCCCGATTATCCGGATCAAATAAAACCAGGGGTATTTCGTATAATCGAAAATCCGGATAATTGATTTCAAAGTCAAATCAAACAATATTTAAATTTTATTCAATTTTTATTATGTAATGGGTTTTACATACGTCGTTTAGACAATACGATATAAAAAAATTACGAGCTGTAACGATCATGAATTACATAATAAAGGGTGTTTTTTATAGAGGTATAGAACTTTTAAATGGAATAAAAAAAAAAGATGAATTTTTTAAATTGACATGAAATTTACTTTCTTCGAAAGATAACCTTCTGGCATTATAATTTAAATATGACTTCTGGCATATGACCGCCACGGCTGGCTCGGACGTAGTCTAATCTGGAGGTCCAATTTTCGATGACTTTTTCTAACATTTGTGGCCGTATATCGGCAATAACGCGGCGAATGTTGTCCTCCAAGTGATCAATCGTTTCGGGCTTATCGGCGTAGACTAGCGACTTCACATATCCCCACAGAAAATAGTCTAGCGGCGTTAAGTCGCACGATCTTGGAGGCTAATTCACGGGTCCGAAACGTGAAACTATGCGGTTACCAAACGTTTCCTTCAATAAATCAATTGTGGCACGAGCTGTGTGACATGTTGCGCCGTCTTGTTGAAACCACAGCTCCTGCACATCATGGTTGTTCAATTGATGAACGAAAAAGTCAGTAATCATGGCTCTATAGCGGTCACCATTGAATGTAACGTTCTGACCAGCATCGTTTTTAAAGAAGTACGGACCAATGATTCCACCAGCCCATAAAGCACACCAAACAGTCAGTTTTTCTGGATATAACGGTGTCTCAACATACACTTGAGGATTATCATCACTCCAAATACGGCAGTTTTGTTTATTGACGTATCCATTCAAACAAAAGTGAGCTTCATCGCTAAACAAAATTCGCTTATGAAAATCGGGATCAACGGCAATCTTGTTTTAGGCCCATTCACCGAATCTACGCATTGCTAGGTGATCGTGGGGATTCAATTCTTGCACGAGTTGGATTTTGTAAGCACGCAAACCAAGATCTTTCCGCAAAATCTTCCATAAAGTGAATGGACTCATATCCAATTCCTGTGCACGATGGCGGATAGACTGATTCGGGTCTTCCTCTACGCTATGCTCTACAGTAGCAATGACTTCTTCTGTACGCACTGTACGACGTCTCTGTGGATGCGTATTATCATTTAGAGTAAACGTGGTACGAAAACGTTCCATAGTTAATCGAATTAATTGCTCTGATGGACGATTATGTTGACCGTAAAATGGACGTAGTGCGCGATACGTATTTCGAACAGAACCATGATTTTCAAAATAAATTTGCACAATTTGGAAGCGTTGTTCAGGCGTCAGTCTATTCATGTTGAAATGCCAAACCAAACTAAACATAAATCACTTGACAGCTGACAAAATGGCCGCCAGTTAAAAAAGTGTTGCCAACTTAAAATTTTATACCTCTATAAAAACACCCTTTACCTATGTAATTTAAAGTTTTGATTGGAAAAAACTTGTTATTGATCTTTGACGTAATAAATGACATCTTATCATTGCGGCCAAGTCCCTGATGCGCTTCAGTTGTAACAACTGTATGGGAACCAATTCGTCCTGTCTTTCAAACCACTTAAAAGCAACATCTAGAGCTTCAAAAGCTTCTGCATAAGATGGTACTTGACATACATCCCCAGTTTCAGTCTCTTCTTCATCTTCTCTCTCATTACTGTTCAAATCGTCAATGATTTCTTCATCAGTTAATATTTGGAATCCAGGGTCTTCACCATCGCAGTTCAACCACTCCTTGATATTCTCTTCATCGCACCCTTCACCAATGCTAAGAATTTTCATTGCTTCTGTTATTTCTTTGAAACAATCGTCGTGCGGTTGAATTGAATAATTAGATGAAGTTAATTTTAATAATTTATTTCATGCCCTTTTTAAATGTTTGCGATTCCACAGAGTTCCACGCTTCTACCAGCATATAACAACAATCTTTTAGATTAATTTCCTTAAAAAACTTTAACATCGTTTCTATTTCACTGTTGTCTGCTGACAAAAGACGATGCAGCAGCTGCTTTCTGTATAAACGGTTTAAAGTTTCAATGACACTTTGATCCATAGATTGCAATATCGATGTTACGTTAGGGGACAGAAACTTAACTGTAAACTTCCCATTTTCTCGACTTAGTGTTTCAGCCGAAGGGTGCGTTGGCGCATTATCTAACAACAACAATACATCGCCCTCTTTTCCCACGCCCTTTTGAAATTTCCTCACTTCAGAAATAAATATATTTTCATACCAAGTAAGAAAAATATCTGTGTTCATCCATGCTTTTTGTTGGTTAACGTAAGTTAAGGGGATTTTAACATTTTTGAAACAGCGCGGATTTTTTGATTTACCAATAAGTAGCAGTGGCAATCGATGTGTTCCTTTAGCGTTCGCGCAAACTATAACTGTAACTATGTCCTTACTCACTTTGTACCCCGGTGTTGCATTTTCACGACGCGCTGTTAATGATCTGCTTGGTAGAGCTTTCCAATTAAGACCTGCTTCGTCCGCTTTATATACAAAATCTATATCTTTTTCCTTCTAGAAATGCTTTTAGTTCGTCTACAAAAGAGTCGGCTGAAGCAACGTTAGCAGACAGTTTTTCCCTTTGAATCTCCAGTTCTCCAGAACTCCATGTCTAGATTTGAATCTTGCTAACCATCCACAGCTCGCCTTGAAAGAACTATCACCACCAAGCTTTTGATTAAAATCTAATACTTTTTCACATAAAAGAGGTCCAGATATGGACTGGCCGCATGCTCTCTTTTGTGCGAACCAAGTAAGAACTGCGTTCTCCAGACTCTTATTTTGAGATTTTTTCACGACTTTAGGTTGCGAGCTTTCATCTTCTTTCTCAAGCGCGCAGGTGAATTTCATTATGGAATCAGAATTATTTTTAATGTCTGATATCGTAGAAGTTCCTGCACCATATATTTGCGCCAACTTACTGCCAGATTCCCCATTTTTTGTACTCTCAATTATCTTTACTTTGTCTTTAAGAGACAACACTACTTTTTCGCTTGGATATTTTAGATTTCTAACGCAAAAGGTAAACAAAAATAAAAGACAACCTATCAGTTGAACGCTATCAAAAAAATGAAAAAATAACAAACACTATCGTGCAAATAAGTGAGAGCGGGTGTATACGGTCGAAGGCGGGAATAAACTCGTCGTAACATGTCTCGTTGCGCGGTCAAAACATTTTTAAATTGGCAATTAAAGCCGTGACGAATGAGTCCGGATAATCGGATGTTCGGATAATCGGTGTTCGGATAATCGGGATTCTACTGTCTTTGATTTGGATAGTACGATACCTGAAAACGCCCGAAGTATAGGCGATAGAAGCAGTATGTCAACAAACGCTATTATCGCTTTCGCCAATAGAGATTGAGAGTAGGAAACTAGGTGTAGAATTCTGCAGGACTGTTTGGCGGATGCGCCATCAATTCGTGATCTCCGGTTTTTTTTCTCATATACATACAACCATATACTTAAAAAATACACTAAAATCCTGAGTCTCCGAATCTTGCATTTCATATGCGTAAAATTCCGAACAGGCTGCAGAAATTAGAAATTCTTCGTACATTTCTCTCACTAAACTTTCCATATTAACTACTACTACATTAAACTTAAGTCCTACACTCTAATTTCACTTCACCGGATCTGCAATGAAATTAATCAGTTTTTCCAAACAGTCACTAAACCCCAACTTTTTTATTTCATGAACGAAGTCTAGTAAATTTAATGTTTTGCTGCAATATTTACGACATGCATTCACAGCCTTTTCATATTCAAAAGCCAAATCACAATAGCGTGACGCCCATTCTGCTCGACTTTTCATTGCATCATTGAAATAATTACTTGCCGTTTCAATGAACTCATCGCCCAATTTTTTTACTGTCTGTTGCAAAGCACTATTCATATTATTCACTTATTTTTACACTCACGACATTTTTTTATTGCTGGTGGTGGCTCATCTATATAATGACGATATATTTGTTCATAGTGAATGTAATAGGGTAAGCTTAACTGTAATTCCTTGTCACACCGATATGGCGCTGGCAGCTTATCCCAAATTTTCCGTAAACTCAGCGTATCAACGTAAGTTTTTAAATATTCGAGACGAAAAAATGCTAGATACTTTTCTTCAAAATCACACAAACTTTTTGAATTACTCTGATATAAACAAATTATTCTGCCGACTTGCTCTATAATTTTTTCTTTAGATAATTCGTATCTGACATTTCACACTGAATGAATGTAAATAGACTCATACAATTTTATAGAAGAATTTGCAAGGTCAAAATCATTTCAAGTTATCCCACACTATTACACTTCAAGGTCACACACCCAAGGTGGCCTCCAACAAAGTCAAGGACACCTCGAACAAGGTCAAGATCACGGTCGCACGCACGACCTTGGGCACAAGATCGCGGCCAAGGACAAAGCACACGCGCACTTTCAAGGTCAATAACAAAGACATGTGGGCGGGGCCAAAGATGGAGTAGGGAAAGGTCAAGATCGAGGAGTGGGAGGATAACATTTTGTCTACAAAATCTATGTCGTCAAAACAATTTAAAAAGACATAAAGCCGACTTTTTGTATTGGTCACAGATATTTTGAATATACCAATACCGCCTTTCCGTCTCACAGTTGCGCAGAAAAGACCTTGGGAACCAGAGATAGACTTATGTGGATTATATACATCTGTCCTTTCATGTTACTTTACTCAATTCGGATTCAATAACTCAAGATACATAAGAATCAACCATAATACTCCATGTACCTTAATCACCCACGAAAACCCTCGAATGTCTCCACTAATAATTATAAAATTTATATTTCTGATTATTTTCGAACCATCCTGTAAATGTAATGATTCCTTATCCTTATCAACTACGTTTATAAGATCAGAGTTTATAGAACTTAGTGTAATCTATTGTTCTGGCAAATTAAACAATTTTTTGTTCATTGTTAGTACTTTACATCTTATCATTTTACATCACGTTATACTCTGGTACAACCACGCAAAATTTAAAAAACAAAATTTTAATATTTTAAAATAAAGTGAAATTTTGAAGAATACGAAGTGAATAGTGAGTAAGTGACTCTAGTGTTTTTTTTTTAAATATAATAACAATAATATTGTGCATGTAATGTTGTAGTGAGTAATCTGTGTTTACATTTATAAAAATGCTTATTCATCTGAACACTCGTTTTTAACGTCAACATAAACAGATGTAGCAATTTTATGTAATACTTCATTGGGTTTTTTAACTTTAATTACACTTAAATAACTTCTCAAAAGTGTCGTAATACCAAAACTTACTATTTATTTTATCTCTGAAGATATAAGTGAAATGAAGGTAATATGTATTTTCGTTCTATTGACGTAAATGAAATTATACTGTGGTTGAAACTTTCAAAATTCATTTTCCAAACATTTAAGAGAAATTTATAGAGCCAAGGAAGCTGGTATGTTCACGCTAAAATATTTTTTAAGGGTATTAATGAGTTGAAGATATAATTTTTTTATGGCAAAATATACTCGTTGAAAAAATTATCGGATTTTTTTGTTATCACTAGGCGTGGATACAGGAGGGGCAGTAGGTGCAATTGCCCCCTTTAATTAAGCAAAACCAAAGTATTTTACTCTATTTAGAACGATTTTTCTGGCGAAATTCTGTATGCGCGCCACGTTATTACTATTTCTTAAAAATGATATTTATGCTGACGTTATTTATCTAGTAGGCGGATATATTCCTTTGTTTTAAAAATATTTCACGTTTAATTCATATTAACGCCGATTATTGTCTCTCGCTTATTTTATTTTATAAAACAAATGAGTGGTAGTGATTCGCGTGTACTCTTTCCTCTATTTAAAACAACGGTATGCCTCCAATCAGCCCTTCAAATGAAGCAGAAGTGACACAAATTGTAGCTCTTCATATTGAATATAAACTCATTCTTTTCCGATTTAAACCTAGACATACGTAACTCCGGACCAAGAACCTAACTTTCTTGTGCTGGGCTAGTCGTGGGCTAATGGTTTTAAAACAATTTATTAGTGTATCTCCCTCACATTTTGTTGTAATTAATATCAATAAAATTGCTTTTGTATATCCCTGTTTTTAAAGAAAAATAAAGGCCGTAATAGGGACTAAAAGCATTGATTGATGTGCTACAAAAAAATTTTAAAAAATGTGAAGAAAATACAGATTCATATTTACAAAAAATTAAATGTAGATATTACCAACTTAATCGAAAAGGTAAAAGTAAAATATTTTTGTAGGTAACATTTTTCTCCAACGTCAACATAAACGAGATATTAAAAAAATATATTTTTTTAACAATTTTTGAAATTTCTCTATCATCGCCGAAAGTATTTACCATAAAAGGTAATTATATGGAATAGTGGAAATATTGCATATTTTGCAGATTTTTTGAATATCCTTATTTTTTTGGTCGTAGAATACGAATCTGATGGCAGTCGCAAAAAAAATATTTTCACTTTCATAGCGTTTTTCCGACTTGGTCCTTTCAATTTTGAAACTTCCACTAAAACACAATTGTACATTTTAGAATAAAGCAAATTTTGAATGAAACTGTACAGTGTGTCCAATTTTCGGCACTTTGGCAGGGTATCTCTATTATTATTATTAAAGATTGAGACTTTTGCGATTTTCGCAAACCTGTACTATTTTTTGTTAAACAAACTAATGAAAAATTAAAAACAGGATCTTGTAGAGTTTTTTACGTGAAATCGGGTGGGGTACTTAGTTTTTCTAAAGACAATAGGTTTTGAGCTATAAATCAAACTTAACTTTTTTTTTAATAGTACACCCTGTATATTATTTGATAGCTGGATTTCACCTTTTTTCAAGGATTTAAAAAATGTATAACAGTTAATATTCGATTTCACTAATAAATTTAAAATTTTTATTTTATTTTTATTATTTTTATGAAAATCAGACTTGCAGTAGGCTATGAATACTTAATATCTTATTAGTAATGCTAATAATACCTTTTGTTTTGAATATTATTTCGGAGAAGTTTTCAAGGTCTTTGTAATATAATATGGTTTAAACGCTCAAAGTAATTTTCATTATATATTAGACTTCACATAACATCTTATATTATAAAGACCTTCACTCTATGATTAATGAACGTATTTTCAACCTTATCGAATCCGATTGGGATATTCTAGAGGGTAACAATAAACTAAGAGAAATCCTACGTAATATTAATAATAATTTCCTAGATTTAAAAGTTTCAAGGAAGGATCAAATACAAATTTGTCGTCTACTCATAGGTCATTTTAGATTTACTCACGCTTACCTTCTTTCAAACAACAACCCTCCTCTCAGTAGTTATTGCAATAACTTTAATCAATGCAATGATTACAAAAAATCATGCAAAACTTCAATATTTCAACAGCTTCAATGATTGAATCTTTTGCAATTAGTAATGATAATTTGAATAACATTAAATTTCTAAAAGTAACAAACTCATATGATATAATTTATTATGAAATGTTCATCCAGCCTCAATCTAACTATTAATTTTCCTATCAATAAATTGTTATAAATAAAATACTTCTGCATTGACGCTAAATAGCCATAGTTACCGATGCATCAATAATTAAAATTCTCTTTCTCTATAATCAATTGTTAACCTTATTATGAAAAAAAGAAACATAAATTAATCAAACGGAACAGTGGATGAAACATTTTATTCTAAGTACTGTTGAAAATTGATAATATCAGATTTGTTTGTATCAACGCAAACCCGAGGTTCAAATGAGAAAAAGCATTTGCAATAAATTCCAATCACCTGTTATGTAGGTTTATGGGTTCACCGAGACCGAATTCCAGATCCGTTTGTTAGTATCAGCTCAGGTTCAAGGTCGTTTCAAGGTTAAATTGGGAAAAAGCCTTGCATTAATTTCCAATCATCTTTTATGAGTGTTAATGGGACCGCTGAGTCCGAATCCGAGATCTGTTTACCTATATCAGGCTAGGCTCAAGGTCCTTAGTGCATAAAGGTAGGGCACTGGTTAAGTCGATGATGATAGTCACCACTACCGGGTAAATTTTGGAGGTTTTCAGTTCTTAAGTTGCTGATGGCAAGAACAGCGATGAACAGTTGATAAAGCAAAGACGTTCTGAGCTTTTAAATTGGATACAGCCAAATATTCATTATTAACCGAAGTTTCCGACACTCAGTAAAAACTATGGAAGAGTATGGACTCATACCAAAGACACCAACCTTTTTAGAACAAGGCTCACAGCTTGACACACTAAGTAATTCATCTCGCCTCGTAGCTAAAGTACGCTGGGTAGTTGAATCGGTAAACGAACTAACAAAAACATGGAAAATGCCTGGCCATGTGATACCAAATACCGAAATCCCATGTAAAAATCGCTTGCAATGCGTAGAAAACCAGATGATGACGTAACACAAATGATGCTAAGGCAACACCTTATAAACATATATACAAGAAATTCGATGGGAAAGAAGAAACGTTATATGGGAAAAAGTTGATGGAAAGTCACTCAATGTTTTTCCAGTTCTAACATTCGCAGGTCTATATAGACTTACAATTGAAGAGTACCAGCTGAAACAAGCAGCGTCTTACACTCGAGAGCTCTCAGCTGATAATAATGGTAATGATGGTGATAATTACTACGAAATGTACGTTCATAAGGAGGAATCAGGTTTACCAAGGATTAAAATGCAGTTACGATATACATTGTCACAACAGCATCAACTCTGGATTCGTTATGAAAATGAGAGCTTTGATCCCATAAAAGATTGGTACTGCAACTGTAAATATGGTGCTCGAATTGTAGGATACTGTGCACATATTGCCTTAGTTCCGTGGTATTTCGGTCATTATAGATACCTAGATATAGTCCCTTAGTACAAAAGTGACGACTATTCAGACTTCCAGGTTGATGCAGGAAGCTGGTTTGAGAGCGAAGCCTCAAAAGATGAAAATGGAGAGGGAGAGGAAATAAGAAGTTTATATTGTATGAGATAGACACGCATACAATTCATCTATACACAATTCTTGAGGTTAGTCACCCCCAAAAACAAAAAAATCCATCGTCACCGTGGACCTTCACGAGGTAATGGTTGAGTAACGGCGACATGCTGTGGCTTACATTCGATGTGATACTGCCAATCCAGTTACACTCGCCTCTTAAAGTCAGCTACCTCTATTAAAAATTAGTTTTTCTCAATTTGACCTTGATGCTGGCTAGGAGGAAGTTGGTGGTGGCCCTGTTTGAGATAAAATTAATTAGTAGTTTAATATATATAATAAAAAATTTGTTTTTTTTTGGCAAATATTGAATGGGGCCGAAAACCAGCCTTATAGGACTTCCCCCGGCCCCCGTTGTTACATTGCGAAGTTTTTCTACCGAACAATATCGAGTCCTATAAATCATGTTTTGTAAAAAGCCACATCTGGAGGAGCCAACTAACATGCCCATTGGTACCAATCCAACTTTGACGAAAAATGGTTACCAAAAAAGGTCTCACTACTTAAGAGTTGCGACTCGATTCGCTGTCTTGCTGGAAATATACAGTTAGTACAATGAAATATACCCATGCTTCATCAATAATATCAGTATCAATCCATTTTGGTTCCTTAAGGAAGATCTGTGGTTTTTTCTCTTTCACAAGGTCTATTTTTTCCAAGAGAGGAATAATTGGATTGTTTTCTTTCCCTTTTATAATGACATATAGGGTTTTTCTTGAAATTTTAAGAGCAGTGATTACTCTCTAGAAATACCTAATACCTAATAGAAAATATTTATTTACAATAATAATATTATATCTCTTGGACAGAAAAAATAGATTCCACATGATCATCGTTTGTCTTCTCCAATTCGAAATACACAAATTAAATACAAGCTGTTGTGCTTGCCTCTTAAGAGTTTCACCACACATTATCTCCAAGCACAAATCAAATCTCATTACTTTGACCCAATTTTAAATGACATTATTATAATTGGTTAAATTTATGAAAAAACCTTTTAAAATTTCTAACGAAGTGTCGGGCATTTAGACACCGGTGACAGATTTGAAGGTTAGAAATGTTTATGCCTCCAGGTAGAGGTTTTTAATACAATTAATACATATTTACTGGTAATAAATTATAAAACAATAATTAATAGTTTTTATACAAAACAATCTTCTGATTTAAATTCACTTAAATGACCAAAATTTCCCAACAACACAATATAAATAAAACTTTGAACGATGACTGTCAATAAATCCCAGAGAATAAACTACTGAGTCAAAAAAAAAGTTTGCATTCATACATTAAAAAAACTCGTTTGTCTCGGTGGTCTCTTTCTATCTTACTGTACCCATAATGTCAGATTTGACTTGGATTAGAAGAATTATGTTTTGTTTTCTGTCCTTGTATTATTTATATATAAATTAGGCTGTATTGTATGTTTTATTTATATACAAATTTATGATTATTTATATACAAATTAAGTTGAATTTGTTTCAAAACTGTCTTTGATATATTCGTACATTGATGACGCATTGCTATTTTCTCACTGGACCAGCTGTATATCATTATACTTCGCTAAGGGAACATCTAGCAATTCAGGTATTACATCTAAAATATCCACCAAATCCGAAACGTCCTTGTTGCTCCTTTTCATACATGATATGAGGATTTTCTGCCGACCAATGTCTAGTATTATTCGAACCTATTAAAATATAATTTAGAAACCTCGTGAGAGATCTCTTTTGATTGGATTAAACACACTAGCTTGTCTTCTTTCTCATAATTTTGATAATTTTGGATAGTCGTTGAATAATAAAACTAAAACAATACTTTTTATCAGCCTGCTTGCATTTTTCCGTTGTTTTTTTGTTATGTCCAGTAGTCCACATTTATAACAGTAGTAAATATTATCTTTCTAAAACCATAATTTATTTAAAGGATCTCAGAAACT
Source organism: Diaprepes abbreviatus (assembly GCA_034092305.1). Taxonomy (NCBI): domain Eukaryota; kingdom Metazoa; phylum Arthropoda; class Insecta; order Coleoptera; family Curculionidae; genus Diaprepes; species Diaprepes abbreviatus. The sequence goes on along the minus strand of JASJET010000080.1, from coordinate 271,067 downwards.
TTGAAATTAAAGTTTTAAATGATATTCAAGACGTTATACATTTTTGAAAAATAAAAAAAATTGAAATCGAGTTGTAAGTCTAATTTCCCTGACATTAATATATGTTCCATGTATTTTTAAATACCTACATAAAAAAGGTCTTTCCTCCCTCAAACAATAAGTATGAGTCAAGTTAGTACAGGTTTATACCAGGGGCGGATCCAGCCTCTCTCTTGGGGGGGGGGGGGATATCACAAAAGTATAGTATGGCAAGCGAAAGCAAGTTGTGTACAGGGAGGGGGGAGACGCCAGCAACATTCTCATTTCTAGTGTAAAAGACAGGGTTGGGTCTATTTTTCTGAATTCGAAGCTCTTGGGGGAGGAGCGATCGCAAGAAAAAACAAGTTGTCGACGGGGGAGGAGATGTCAGCAGCATACACATTCTTAGTATAAGAGGCAGAATCTGCAGATCGCCCCTACCCCTAGATCCGCGCTTAGTTTATACAGTATGTAGAAATGGCTAAGACAAAAATAAAAACCAAAATTTAGTGGTAACACCACTGTAGCAGGTTAAAAAAATTGATTTTTTATTGCTTTAAACGAATTATTGGGCATGCAAAAAGAATATCCAATTAGTAAAAAAAAATCTGTATTACCATTACCTGTTGCAATGGTAAGTGGATCTGTTTTACGGTTAGAGTGAAAGGGCTTTACAGATTCACAGAAGACCAGCAGGTGTGCCAGAAGCCCACAAGTGCGACAGTTCTTTAAAATAAATGTGTACGCATGTAAAACTTTACACGAGTTTTTTTCAAAACCACTCTTTTCAAACTGGGCGAAAACGTTACTCAAGCATTATTGCACCCATCGCTCTGAAATTTTAACAGTAGCTTTACAATCACATTATCTTCCCTACTACGTAGCCGTTTTTCGATTAGATGTAAACTTTTCTTATAAACAATTTATTGTTTTATTTTTGACCAAAAATCGATTAATTTTTTCAAAAGTACGCCATTTCTACAAAATTTGATTTTAAAAAAACACCTTGTCATCGGGGAGCCAATTATATATAAACTATAAATTTTCTTTATTTTTTGTTCCAGGTCTTATAGGTCACTCAAAATGTTTTCGCCCGTTTTTCAATTTTTAAAAAAGGTGATTCGAAGATCGGCTTTGTCGCCGCCATTTTCTATCAAAATAATAAACAAATTTTTCATACTTCAATATGTGCTCAATGAACCATCTGAAAAGAATTTTTCTACTTCTCTTCCACACTCCCAAGAAAATTGTCAAAATTAGCCTTATTTTTTGACCGTTACAGTGGTGTTATCATTTTGTTCTTGGGGTAAAAACACCAAAAAGAATGACTTGCTAAATGAACTTTAAAAGAAGTGTAATTTCATGATCGTCGTATCATTCGGCAACATTGCATTTGTTGGCTGACATAGCTAACATATTTTTATTATCTTTTCCGGCTCAATTTTTAATGTTTTTTGGTATATTGCAACAAAATGCAATGTATATACAGTTTTACACAAACTATGCTATGTTTCAGGATTGTCAAATGTGTTTTAGTGGAAGGGCTAAAATTTAATTTATTGGTGCATTTATATTGCATCCCCTGTATAATACAAATTATAACAAAGTCATAAGCAAAATAAAGCTGGCTAACTAGAAAATCTTTCTTCCACGGCAACTAGATCCGGTTTAATTCAAATTCAATGTTATAAAAACAGTTGATCGATTTTTTGCAACTTCAACTTTTTTAAGTAAAATTTCTAATGTAGGTATTTTAATATTCGAATTCAACAGTCGATTTTACACATTTTTCATATAACACATGCACGTTGTCTAACAAGTATGTAAGGGCTTTCCTGTGATACTGTCTAAATTATTCATTCGGAATAAAGTAAAAATATTCCTATAAGTGATATAATCTAGACAGGAGTGGTTTATTGAGTTGAGATTCTGTGCGAGTGTGTTTTTTTTTTCAAAATATTAGATACTTTACCAGCAATAATTTATTTTTGTTTTTAGTTCTAAAATAGACGCTTACCATGGATGATGAAACTGGAGAAGTAACCTATAAACTACAAGTTACAACTGATGCAGAAACAGGTGAAGAAGAATACTTAACGTATTGTTTTAATAACGAAACTGGAGAAAAGGAATACTACAGCCTTGACAAAATTTGTGATAGTTTGCAAATGCCAAATCCATTCAAAATTAGTAGGTGTGTTTGTTCGTTTTATTTTTGATAACAGTAAAGATATTCCTTCAACAAAACCACTATCTTTATTCTATTCCTATTCCTATTATTGATTCAGGATAGTGACAAAATATTCAACATTTTTATTTTAATTTCATTACCATATCTATAAAATCTACAAAGTATACTTAAAGTACTGAGAGAATTCGTTGATATGACAGACAAATGGCTTGAAAAATGACTTCAGTCAAATGATTAATATTCGGAGTCCGAAATTTCCATATAAATAAATACTGATAGTGCAGGTCTACATGGTTATATTGTTGGGAAACTGGGGATCATTTCCGAAGTAATTTGGTGCGTAGACTACGAATTCGAGGTCATACTTGTCCCATCATGTCAGAATTTTGAAATATTTTAGGTTATGTACGCAAAAAATTGATGTTTTGGCTACTTTTGAAGTTATATACAAGTTTCGCAAAATTTTTTTGGTCTTTTTTTCTAGTTGCATCATTTAATACTATTCTTATCCTTCAAAATAAGCTATTGAGGGGTTAGGGGTCACCTGCGATTTTTTCTTGCAAAGTTATGGCCATTTTAAGTTATGAAATACATCCTAACACAACGTCACGAGCGGATTTAGGGGGGGCATGGGGGCACTACCCCTATCTTTTTCATACTAATAAACCTTTATATCAATAGTGCAAGTTTATTTTTTACAGTTATTGTTGTATATGGATAAAAATTTTTGCCCGTCTGCCACTTGTGCCCCCCCCCCCAGAAACAAATTCTGGATCCGCCACTGGTCACGAGTATTCGCATTAATCTTTTGAGGCTTATATTTTTCTACTGTATACATTTTGTACTTGAGGGCTTTTGGGGTCGCTGAGAACGAATATTATATCAGCAAATAGAAATTTTTATTTTTAAGATGGTGGATTCAAAATGGCGGATCTTACTTAAAATCGCCATAACTTGGCAAGAAAACATTATAGTTGGTCACTCGATAGCTTATTTTGAAGGGTAAGAGTAGTACTAAATAAAGCAACGAGAAAAAAGGTCAAAAAAATTTTGCGCATCTTGCACATAACCTCAAAGTAGTAAAAAAACATTTTTTTAATACATAACCATTATGGAACATGACCTTGGATTCGGATTCTACGCAGCAAATTACTCGAAAATGACCCACAAAAATCATAACCCCATTTTTTGTAGACCTATGTAATGACCCGTAATAGCAATGACTGGAATAATATCCCAAGAATATGAAACAATAATATTAAAGTCGCATAAATTCTTATCTCCTCGTTCCCAAATTCCTGTATGCACAGACGCTAAATGCTTTCATTTTATTGGTAATTTTGAACGACCCCGACCAAGGTTACATTTATACATTTTTCCTAAAATATAGAATGCCTTCAAATTCGTATAATTTCTTATGTTTTCTTAATCTACGACAACTAATTAACTCTCAGTAAAAGTCCGTCTTTATATTTGAAGCATAATTTAAGGATAAACTATAAATATAACTATAAACTAACATTTTGTTTAGAAAATTCATGGCCGTTAAAACAATTTAAATCACATACACCCCGCTTTTTTCTTATTGGTCTCAGAATTTTTGCAGGCACCAATAGCGCTTTTGGAATCTGGAGAAAGATTTATGGTTTTTTTTATACTGTTGAGATCAAAGATTATTCAACATGCTCAGTATTTTTTTTATATGTATGTGGAAATTTCCATAGATAAGCAAATTATTGTTGGTATCGTAAATTCGCTAAACTTGTTTTTTATTGTAGTGCTTTGAACTCGTTAATAATTTCATGTGTAAATAAACACACCAAAAAGTTGTTTTTGCCTATAATTTGAATTGTTACGATACATATTTCATGTCTTAAAAGTAGAATAATTTTATATATAAAAGGCCAGTCCTGAGCTCTGTATCATCGTGTTACCATCTGATATGAGTTATATAAACCAGATTCACTCAAGCCTGTTGTTTATATCTCATGTCATTTTTAAGTTTATTCTGTACTTTGACTATACTCTATCTAGTATTATCACTTATATTCAATTAGTAAAAACAGTTAATTCAAGTCAATTATATGTCTAAAATGATTTCTACGTTACATAGATCAACAAAAATAAGGATCATTGGCGAAAACAGCCTGAGACAATTAAAATTAAATTTTGAGATGGGAAACTGCGAGAGCCTGCTTACGAAGAATTTGGGCTCTTCTTACAAATAATCCAGTGGCATTTCAATTTAGTATATCTGCAGAAGAAAATCGGATTTAAAATGCAGACTTCCAAGTGGGTAATAGAAGGGATGAAGCAGAACAAAGAGAACTTCCAAGATTTCTATGATCCACCGAAGTAAACAAAGATGAGAATATTGAGAAACAATATAAATATTTCAAAGAATAAAAGATTGTTTCTAATCATAACTTATAGCTAGCGATAGTTTTTAGTATCTCATGAGCATCAGTGTTAAAGTGCGTTGTTTAAAGTATTAGGACAACGCTTAACACGAAAAGTCAGTGTTGCCAGCATTCACTCGGTTCAATGACGAAGAGAGACGCCTGGAATATTTAATAAAACTAATCGGAATGTATATATGCATCAGGCTACACTTTTAGGACTGTTTATTTGGATTACTTATAACAAAAAAATGCAGTTCTACCGATTCCTTTACTCTCAATATACTCCTGCAATTAAAACAGCGGTCCAAGAGTCTTGGCAGCATATGTCATAATCACGCATGGAGCTGGAGGGGCCACGTGGTGTGGCTTGAATTGAGATATAAAATTCTCACGTAACGATGCATGAAGTCCGTAAGCTGGGGGGGGGGGGGGAAGGTGGAGAATATACATTAATAGTTCCCCTCGGTAACTTTCTATTACTCTATGTTTTTCGGTGCGCTATATTCATTTTTCGTGGCTACAAAGCCCAAATTTTGTCCTGTTTTGAGCTATGGCCTATTTTTGATCGAAAATTAGGGTTTTTCTCACTTTTCGGGAAAAATATATTCTAATTAGATTTAGAAATAGGTATTATTTGCTACCTACAAGTAATTTAATTTAGTTACACGCTTTGAGAGCTTTTTACGCAACGTATCAACAAATAAATTTATTATAATCTGCTTATGAAAAATTAAATTAATTACAGCTTGGTTATGTAGAAGATGGCAATTGCTTGTTGCCAAAAAAAGTAGCCTCATTATTTCCATCAAGTGAGGAATTAGTGTCTTACTGTAACTGCAAAAAATGCATAAGAAAATTTTGGATTTGCAGATCATCGGGCGTATCTCCTACATATTTTTGTATTTGTCACTTGGATGATACTTGTAACAATCCATATGAATCGAAGTATTTATCATAATACGTAATTATTTTAATTAACTTCTAATAGTTTTATTAAACGTAAGTAGAAAATGAATTAATAGTTTGTAGCTAAAACGTATTTAATTTTTATTTTAAATTCAGTGAGTTGCAACACTGAGTATACATTTTATATCTGTTTAAATTATTATTACACAAAGTTATTTAAAATTTAAGACGTAAACAGTAACTTTTAATCTCTAATATCTATAAAAGAAGAAGTCCTGACTGGTTGACTTAATGATCGATCAACGTACAGCCTTAACGGTTGAAGATATTTACTTCAAATTTCGCACACACATTCGTGATATAGTATAAGTTAATAAGAAAGGATTTTGCGATATCTTGATTAGAAATGGTGAAAAAGATAAAAAAAAAGTGTAAAACTACATGATTTTCGGGATGATATTACTTAGAACACAACTAATTTCGTCCCATAATTGTTTTTATTATTCTAAACATAATTAGGTCCTGTCTACAATCTATAATCCATTTATTTATACGATAAAACAAATATTTTGCGGGCGAAGTCGCGGCGGGTTAAATGCTAGTTTTTAATATAAAATACTAAGTAGCAGTACGAAAACATACTAACCTCATTTAAGAACGTGTATGAGGGATTTTAATCAATTTTTTCAAATTAGGCTTAAAACATTAGTTTACCGTAAAATTTACAGGAGACAAAAAATGTTTAAATTAAATAATATGTAACTAAAATTATGTTACCTACCGTAATTATTTAAATTTTTCCGGAAAAGTCGAAAAAACCGGGAAATTGGACTAAATTAGGGCTTGACAATCATAAAAAATTGATTAAGGGCACCGAAAAACATAAGTAACATTAAGTTAATGAGGGGAACTCTCAATGTATACTCGACTCACCGCCCCCAGGTTTCAGACAATGTATAATAGACAGAAATGTACAAAAAACTGTAACTAATAAATTTGACAAGATTTTTGCTATTGACGAATGCTGGACTAAAACAGCATTTCGGAACAACTATATCTACTAGTCCAACGACCTCCACGATGGTAAAACAAATAATTATTCTTAAGCCAGTAAGAGAGGAAGAACTCAGCCTGAAAAAATATCAGTTGAGATTGATGGTATTTCAATAAAGGTTATAATCTCTCGCAATAGTAATAAACAAAACTTTTACAACTGGGATTTTTCCGTCGACTCTAAAAATAGCACACTGTTCATAAAAAATGTCAAGGAACAAATATAGAGGATTACTGGCCTGAGTTTTTATTGTCTTCTCCAAGATCCTGGAATGGACATAAACTATTTAAACGAATTTAACATAATAGATAACGAATAACTCGGTTTCAGCTTTCAAAATACAGAGAACTTGAACTATGACATATGGCGATGGTCCTTGTCTTTGATTTATCAAGAGTTTTCGACAAATTAAATTCATTGCAGACAAATTGTTTAAGTAGATCTAAGGGGACAACTACTCTCACATATGAAATCGTTTTTTCAAAGCGCAAAATACTAATAAAGATAAATAATTGAACTTTAAAGAACTATGATGTTACAAATGGAGCAGTACAGGAATAAATAGTAGCACTCTTAATATTTTTCTATTTATTAATGACCTTGATCTTTCTAGAGTTACAATAAAGTTTGCCGACGATATTTCTTCTGCTGAAGTCTCTGACAAAAATGGACATGAAGCGATTTTGAGCGTCAAACAGACCAGTAGAAATATGGGAAAATGCTGCTTTTCAAACCGTCTTATATCGAATTCAGATAAAAAAATAATTATTCGTTTTCACAAGTTTAATCCAAAGATCACTATGGACCAGACCATACCTGTCGTAAAACTTCTGGGATCGTATTTGGTTTCAAAATTATCACGGGAGCCACAATGAAATCTTATATGTAAGTTATAATTTGCTCTCCTAATTTAAAACAAACAATCGGAATATCGTACTTAATGATTCTTACTATGAACTAGTGTACCGACATCTCTGCTATACGGAAAATCGACGTAATTGTATTGCAAAACCGGATACATTTAGAACATGCAAAATCTTCACACTAACTTCAGTCTCCGTACTAAAATGGGCCCTGTATATAAACACGGAGGGAATTCCAAGGACAACGGAAACTTTCATTCATATCCGACAAGAGGTAGAGATGAACTAGATGTACCAGTTCATCATGCAGCTCACTACGAAAGACATTTATGTTAAGCCTGTATACAAGTATACAATTTTTTTTGTCGAGAATTCATTTTACAATTTTAAACAACTTATGAAGCACCAAAGCAATATTCCAGTTTAAAATGAAATGACTTTTATTTAGCTGCTAATATAGATATTATATTTATGTAAACAATTAGTCCTAATCTCAATTTCTATTCTCTAACTATACCCAATATAAAACAATAAAACATCAACCCCTCATTTAGCTATGTAATAACTTTTAATTATTTCAGTAAATAAGTTTATGTTTGTTATTTGTTTCAGTTCTGGTGGTAGAGCATTGAAAAATCTTAAACTATTACTAAATAAATTTTTCTGCATATACGTGCTACGCTCAAATTGAATATCGAAGTTATATTTAGAACGCACATTATACTAGTGCTTCTGAGATCTTGGAATTAGACAACTTTGTAGATAAGATGGCATCAAATTATTTTTTATTTTAAAAAGGATTATTATATTGCTTATTTCAATGTTCTTCCATACAGGAAGCCATCCTAACGGCTGCAACATTATTTTTACAGATGTGTACCTATTCTAGCTCAAAATAATCTTCTTGCCTTATTTTGTAATAGTTGTAAACAGTTAATTTCATCCTTATTGCATACCATTAACAAAGAACTATATAAAAAAATATATATATTTGTTTGACCATTGACTCGAATTTTAGGATATTTTGTAGAAAAACCTATTTTTTTACAATTTTTTTAAAAATAAAATCAATGTCATAAAATAATTTGAGCTGAGAATCGAATATTATACTCAAATATTTCACTTGATCCACCCTATATCAATCTTAACGCCATCAATACACACATAATTATTATCAATAAAATGTTTACAATTTACTTTGCTTCCAACCACCATATATTTTGTTTCTGCAGAATTTAATATTAATTTATTTATGCACAGCCAGTCACACAAAACATAGTTCAGAATTGATTTCTGTTACAACTTGATAGTAATTCTTCCCCTATATTGGAAACAGGGGGGGGGGGGCGAAATATTATTTCTTGACATATTTATGAAGGACAATAATGTTTGTTTTATATACAAATCTTTATAGATTTGGGATTGACCACTATTTTTAAAAAATTTAGACATATGTGTTGTTCTGTATATGATACATGAAGATGAATAAATAAATCAAATCTAGTGCAGTTGTTGGATTTCCATTGTATTATATACAAAAATCTGAAATAACGAAATCAAAGATCAGCAAATAAGTGACAACGGCCCTAGCGAACCTACAGAAAAATTCCAGTATTAAGATTCTACTACGGATAAAGGAAATGCCACAGTCTTAATAAATACTGAGACATACAAAAAATTGACGAAGTTCTAAGTACTTCTATAACTGAAGGAAGAATCTATTGTATTCTAAAGAAATATGAACGATATATTCGTTGTTCGTGTGAATGTGGCAACCCTTACGTTGCCGAAGGATTGACGTAAGGATAAAAGAACTCCAGAAGAACACTTCTTGTGGAGAAACGGAAAATTCTGTTGCCGCCCACCACGTATGGACTCATGGACATCACTTAAAATGGTGTGAAGCTAGAATCCTGCACCGAGAACAACACCGGAGAAAACAGAAATTCAAAGAAGTTGCGATTATACATTAGAACCGGAATTGGTTTAGTAAACCATCCCTAGATATAAGAGAAGTGTGGAAACCACTTCTGAATAATTGTAAAACTAAATGCAGCATGAATGGGACCGTGGCGTATCCACTACATTACTTTTAGGATAAATAGTTGTGTTGCTTAAGAATTTATTCAGTTTCAGTTGAAAATGACTAGAGATCACCACTGGCCGAAACATCATGATATTCAACAAATAAAATTTTTATAAAAAAATTGAACCGTGCGCTAAAAAGTGAAAAATAACCATAAATTTTTATATGAAATTGAAATTTTTGGAGTCGACGCCAAACTAATACCTGATAAAATGTGATTCGCATAAACAGATTAAAAACGCTTTATTTGTAATTGCTTTCTTGCTATAATTTGTCTATACTAGTGGTTATTAATTTCATTTAGAAACAATTTGGCGCTGACTTCAAAAATTTCAATTTCATATAAAAATTCATAGTTATTTTTCACTTTTTAGCGCACTTTTAAAAGTCGGTTCAATTTTTTTATAAAAATTTTATTTTTCGATTTTTAGTTTAGAATTCATTAATTATGATATCCAAAAATTATTTGAACTAAGTACTAGTCGAAATTAATGTACCTCACAATGATGTGGCAAAAAAGTACCCATTTTATCCAAAGTTGTAAATCACCCTAAAATGAACCACTAAAAATTTTTTAATTTTTAGAGTTCTCCAAATACCGGTGAAATTGTGTCAAACAAATAATTAGTCTGCCATAGTAAATCCGTTATCTTAAATTTCAAGTTAATTTTAGATTAGTAATATAGGCCCCAAACCCTTCCAATATCGATATTTAAAGAACTTGAGACGTAAACTCCATAATATTAGATCTGGAAAAATGCGAACAAGGTAAAATTTTCAACCCACCATATTGGATCAGCCATATCGAATTTCAAGAAAGTAATTTTAACATCTTAATCTAATCTAAATCTAACCCCTTCAAAGCCCTCTAGTACCAATTTTGGATGAAATCCAGAAATTTAAAATTTCTAGACCGTCCCACCTTTGAACAAAATCGAAAAATGTGATATTTTTATTCCCCTATATTGGATTCGCCATATTGAATCTTGAAAAAATACTTTTAGATTCATAATTTATACCTTCAAGGCCCCCTGTATCAGTTTTGGAGAAAATCGAAAAATGTTAAATTTTTAGGACGCCATATTGAATCCGTCAAATTGAGTTTTTCAAAAAATATTTTCAATTCGCAATTACCACCAACAAAAATCCCCCAGTATTGATATTAAACAAAATCGAGAGATGTAGAATCTTTAATCCGCCATATTTAATTTTTTTTAAATAATTTCAGATTCGTAATGTGTGATCCCAAAAACTCCCCCATATCAATTTTGAAAAAAAATCGGACAAAATTGATTTTTTCGTCCGTTATATTGGATCCGCCATATTGAGTTTTTTAAAAATAATTTCGGATTCGTTGGGTAAACCCCGAAAATTCCCCCATACCAATTTTGGAGAAAATCGGACAAAATTAATTTTTTTGGCCGCCATATTGTCAGCGTCATCTTGGATTTTACTGTTTCAGTTTCGTCCAAAAAAATTGGGGACCACCGCAGCAACTTCCTTTACATAATGTAAAAAATTTCATTCAAATCGGTGCCGCCGTTCCGGAGTAATCGGTGTCCATACATAAAAAAAACATACGTAGTCGACGAATTGAGAACCTCCTTTTAGAAGTCGGTTAAAAAATAAAGTCAAACGAAGTCAACATATATCCTCTACTTTGCAAGAAACATCGTTGTTCATGACCTTCAAACAAACACTAAATCTAATCTAACTAAGACGCTTATATATATATTCTTAATAACTGTTTTTTTTTCAGGTACACTTCTCAACTTTCAACTATAGTAAGACATGAAAAGTCCAGGCACAAGACCAATGAAAAAAATACCGAGTTTATAACTGCAGTCGTATTTTTAATACCGACTTTTATTATATTCACACCTCTCCTAGGATTCTTTATTATAACTTTCGATGTGCTCTTGCATAAATGGTGTCATAAGCAAAATAAAAAACTCAAGTTAAAGAAGGACGATACCGTATACTATCAGAGCCCGTTGCACCCCATTTATAGAGAATTTTGTTCGCAATGCATCGCCGAAGAAGACTGTAAGAAAATAAATAAGATTCAGAATATCAGGTATAATAAGAAGAGGTTTACAATGGAAGAATCCTTACGCAGAGTAGTGGCATAGCAAGTAATATAACTGAAAGAGCTTATTTTAATAAATATAACATAATGTATTGAATAGACTAGGAACATTTTTTAACCTAAGAAGAAAAATGTATCTAATTGAAAATACTTAGTTTTTAAATAAGTTTCGGCTGTACCAAGTATAAAAATATGAAAAGGTCTGTGGGAGGAATACACCAAAATTTACAACAAAAGTTTTTGATAATACTTGATTTTTGATGAATGTTTTAGAAAAGTCCAATGTCATAAATTTATGAAGAGGAGACCAATTTTTTATAAAACTTGTTGCTGAACACGAAAATAGTAATAATAGCGAAAGTACGGTTTTCAAAATAATAGCGTTTTTCCAAAAATGTCAAAACATTAGGACAAATACTTTCTCAGGTACTTTTTTTCTATCCCATCAATGCTTTAATGGAGTCATTCACAATATTCCTTACGCGCACAAGGAACTGCAAAAAAACCTTGCTGTATTCTAAGTAAAAACAGGAGTGGATCCAGCCTTTCTCGTTTTTTCTTTGGCGAGAGAGGGGAGGGGGAGCGAATTAAAGAGGAAAGAAAAGGTCGAAATCACCCCCACTTCAGCAGTATACCAGAAAGTACAGTATGCCAAGCGAAAGCGAGTTGACAATTAATTCATCCATCAGCCATAAACTCAATCTACCAAAATCTCATCATAGGGGTCCAACAAGATCTAGATTCCCAGCAGTGCAGCAGGCACAAGAGTCTATTTTTTCTGAATTAGCAGTTCGCGGCGATCACATCTTCCCCGCCAACAATTTTCAAATCCCCCCACAATTACCACTGATGTTCCTAACATATTTTACTTGTCAAACGATGTTTTATATTTTCATAGGTTTCATGATCAAGAGAAATTAAAGATAATGTATTTGGAATATGAAGCAGCAGGGCCTTCAGTTTAACTTTGAACTAGCTATAAACAATATTCTTTCAGTCATAAATTAAGACACAAATATAACAAAAGCTATCGGCCCTTTAGACCTGTTACTCGAACGCAGTTCGGTCTTACTGAAGATCCTCATTTTGATACCTACATGCCAATTACGTCATCTGAAGACGTCAGATATTCGTAGTAGACGCGGGTAACCAAAGGACGCTTATTTAGTATGTGAGTGCCCATTACATCATACATCTTGGAAACGTAAATTAAGAATCAAGTTTATTTTTCTGTTCAGCGCAGGAAAATTTACACCTGACGGTTCTTATTAAGGATTCTTTTTAGCTATTTTATAGTGTTATTAATGAAAAATACCTCCCATAGCTTTTTTTTGTTAAAGTTTTACCAATACTATCCAACGGCATTGGTACCTTCTTTAGAACGTCTTTTTTCCAACATTAAATTATTTTTTTTTTAATATTGACTGCCAAATTAGGAACTGAAGTATTAATAGACTTTTGCCACCCTATTAAATTTAGTAATAAGCAAAATATAGGGGGTATAATTTAAATTAAATTTATTTTGCAATATTTTCATGTAATGAATTGTAAAACATTGGCTGTTACTTTGGTGCTATGTTTTAAAATAAAGTCATAAGATGGAAAAATCGTTTATTTCATTATTATCATTACTTACCTTTCTCAGAACATTACAATTTAGACATGCTATAGTCAAAGTAATAAATAAACATTGACTTCAGCGGCAGCCATGGGTGATTTTTATTAGTTGGTATCGAGCTGATACAAAATTAGGACTGGACTTTTTAATTTCCTTTGCCACTTTATATAAAATTAGTTCACTTAAAGACCTTGGAAACGCTTTTCATGGAAGAACCGCTATTTTTTTTTAAATAATATTGATATTGAAACAGTAAATAAAATAACCTATAACATGAAATGCACTGTGAAATTATTAGTGTAAAGACAAACAATCTCGATATCTGCATCTACAGAAGTCCATTGGGCGATGTCGAAATTTTTCTGAATGTTTTTGACACGTTACCGAAATTACTAACTAAATGCGATAAAAAAAAAAGGGTATATATGGTGACTGCAGTAAAAATAGTAATAACACACTTTCACTGACAAATTTGCTTGCGTCATGTGGTTTCCAGATAACAATAAACAAACCTACCAGGGTAACTTATACACAAAAGTCTTGTATCGATAACATAATATACATGAGGGATGCTCTGTTAGAGTGATAACTCTTAATATTTCAGACCACTATGGTCAGCTCCTTGAATTCGGTCTAGATACTAACACTCCGCCTCCAACGTTCAAACTAACAAGGCCTCTTACACAGGAAGGTGAAATAGTATTTTTTAATATGTTTGGCAGCTTAGAATGTGATTGAATTTTATTTAAAGATCTTTAACTCAGACACGTCTTCACATTCAACCTTGCCACAGAACCGTATTTCTGGAGAAACCCATCACATTTGTATACTACATAATTTCTTTGTGCAACCACAACATTGATTCCGTTGTACAACACAGGGATCCATACTGGGGCATATCCTCTTAAAATGTCAATGACCTTCCTTCTAATCTCTCGAAAGGTAATCCTGAATTTTTGCCGACGATACATTTTTGATAACCACATCGGACACTATACGGTATTTGAACCCAAAGGATATTTTTTTTAACGTCTGAAAAATAACTTTCGTCGAATAAACTAAAACTTAATCAGGAGACGACCCAACATTTGACAATATAACCTTAAAGCTTGAGGCCAACATTACAGGACCATGAAAACTTTTGGGCTTTCATATAGCCTTTACTTGGTCAGCCCACCTTGAGAGTCATTCCAAAAAATTGTCTATAAATCTATTCCAAGGGCATATTTTGCTTTTTCCCACATTCATCTACAATATGGAATTCTAGATTGGAGTCATTGTGGAAATCAACTCTCAATTTTCAGGACACAGAAAACAACAGTCTTAACAAATTCAGAGGTACACTGCAAGATTCTGCTTATTACCTACAGAACCCTTACCTTCAGCTACCTGTGTATTTATGAATATCTAATTTACGTAAAAACAAAAATACATAAGTTCACTATCCACTCTGATACTCACACACATCTGATTTGTAACTGACAGGATATTGATATAGGGTAATTAAGATTAAATAAATCAATGAATGGTGTTAATTTTGATAATATAATTTCAAAATTAAAATGGAAAATTTAAATTCTTAGTGAACATTACTCTCGTAGAAAAAAGTGCAGAAAATTCTAAGACAATGGAGAAACTCTGGGTCCGGAAAAAAAACAGCGCTGTTTCGTCCCTATTGGGACTCATCAGGCCAGGCACATGTCATTTCTAATTTTATTCAGTACTTTGACTATGCATTAGATGAGTTTCCAGATTCAAAGAATATATGAAAAAAGATTTTAGGCTCAATAATGTAGAGCTCTAAATTTTTGATTTAAAAAAAAATAATAGTTTCATATCCTTCTAAAATGTTCCTAAACACAATAAAAAAAAAACAATGTAGTTTTATTTCAATTTTTTACTTGAATTCTTACATCTACTCAATTTCATTTATTCTACCTTCCTTTAATCTAGACTTCCTTATTTCTGTTTTCAACCAACTGGGTACATTTGGATCAATATATTGAGCATTGGGATATGGTAGAGATGGCGGGGGTGACTTAAATGGGTGAACCTTTTTTAATTTCCTAGTTAAAAACTCTTTGTTAATTTCTTTAGGGTCCCTATATTTATCCATGTATAAATTGAATGGCTGACGTTTTGGATACCATTCTTGCCTTCGGATATAGGGAGGGGGAAAGTCATATTCATAAATTGGTTCTTTCATATCTAAAAAATGTATACTTTTATTAACTTCTTGATTTAAAATTGCAAGAAATCAAAAATTTGTATTTTATTAAGAAAACTTTTTCAAAAATTCTTATGTATAAAAAAAATTAAAGAATAACTTACCTAAAACAGTGTGATAAAATTGTTTCAAGGATGGACACCAATCAGCTTGAAAGAATGCTAGTCCTGCAGGTGTAATGTCATCCTGCAAACTTCGATAAAAATCATATGTTTTGAAGGTTCTTTCTTCTAAATTAAGGCACTTTCCTTGCTTTTTATAAGTGGAAAAGTCAAGTTTTTTTTCCTGCTTATAAAGAATAAAAATATGTCGGTGGAAACCTGTGCCTTTTGGTGGAATCGGCTGCATATAGTCTATAATTGTTTCTCCTTTTTCAATTTTGTTGCCAGGAATATTTGATCTAAAAGAATTCAAAGTTTTTATTTATATCACTTTATTTATAGTTGACTTTAAACGTAAGAGATGATGCAGATAAATAGATTTTAAACTTACACAAACCAATGAACATATTCTTTTTCATTATCTGTCAAATGACCATCAGGGTTTGTTAAAATAAGGGTCCACAAACTGTTTTCATCACTTTCAAAACTTATTATAGGTTTATGATTGGCATCGTCAGGTTTAAGAATGTTACCAAAATATACTGGATGTTGCACATCATCTTTTTCAAAAAAAACTTTTAATGATACAAATGGGTAAAAGTAGGCATCACCAAAGAGGTGATCAAATACTCCATAATGATCTGCAATCTTTCTTATATGGTGAGGTCCCACTGTTTTTAACCATTCTTGATTGGCTTCTTCTAAGTTTATATTTACTAAAATTAAAAACATAGGAAATAGGCTTCTATTTATCCGACCAAACTATTTTTGAAATAATTTCGTAAGCTTATGTTTGATACTACTTACGCTGTTGGGTTCTTGACAACTTTTCAAGCTGGGGATCATTACGGTGAATCTTAAGATATTGCAATCGCTCTTTCAGTTGCTTTACTTTAGAAATTTTAGGTGGTGGAAGGCCTATATCAACCTTATAATGAATAGACGGATCTTTAAAGTTCATTTCTATATAAAAGAGGTAAAAATTAAGTTAGATGATATAGTAAAAACAAACTGAAAATGGTTCCCCACAAATGAAAATAACTTACCTGTCAGTTTTTCTTGTAGGGACTTGGCGACGCCTGGGGGTTTGCCCCTTAAATGATGACCATTTCGAATGAAAATTGATAAATTTGAACTTACATTTTCGCATAAACTCAAATTACAAATTTTTAGCAAAGCGCTAGACATTTTTTATGAAAAAGTAAGGTTATGTTTTTTAAGTCATAGACATATAAATGGCGTATCCTATAGAACAAGAGCTAATGTCAAAATGAAATAAATGGGAGTTCATAATTTTGTACCTATATGGATGATATCAAAGATTATTATATACTTAGCGTTAGCTATAATAATCTTTGATGATATTAAAAATGCAAAAACAAATATTTACTTTTATATTTTATTCATCATCATTTAATATACATTTTATTAATAAGTAGGAATAATGACCAAAAGAAAATGAGAAAAAAACAAACAAATTAAATAAGATTTTTTAGGCTGTATTTGTGGAATGTCTGCTTCCATGTTTATTATAGAAATTCGTAGAATGACACTCAAACGAGCATCTGTGAGACGAAAACAATATTTATTTTTTCTCTAATTTAGAATTGAAAAAATGTATTCGCGTAAGTGCTGCCAAAAACTGTAATTAACTGCCAAGCAAATGTTTTCAGTTCGTCAATATTAGTTGGAAAACTGTCATAAAATTTCACAAGATAATGGATTTCATAGAAAAATTTCTTGTGATTGTCAGTGAATTGAAGATCAGCCACATTCATTTATAAAATACTCAGTACGTTCTCAATATCACCTAAAAGACTGCTTGCAAAAATCTCCAGCTAGCCAGAAACCTTCTCGAAGTTTCAAAATTTATTCCAATTTCCTAGATTGCTTTTTTACAATTCGAGAAATGGTCCAGCTCTTTCTTGTTAATATGTTTTATAAAAAGCTTCTTTTTCATTTTTCATTATAAAAGTGTTGATTTCCTTCCTGAAGCCGAAAAATCTTTTCAATAATGCACCTCTACTTATTGTCATAATAGTACAGGGCATCCCGGTGCTTCCATATCTAACAGAAACTATTGAAAATAGCGATGTGTCAACCTATTCTTTCTGATGTAGTTTACAACGGATATCACAATGTCTGATTTCTTTCTATGCAAAAATTTTGCAATATAACGCTTCTTAGGGGATAATTTAATGGAAAAAATATTGAATATTGCAGTCCATCTTTGTCAGTTAAGTTTTAATTCTACCAATCAGGCCCTTGCTTTGTCCACTCATGTTTCTGAATCATCAGTTGTAACGCATACCTGGTTTACTCATGATAACTGTATTGATACTAACGCTCGTTCTAAGTGATGAAACAAATCTTCTTTAATCGTTTCTTTCAAACTGTGTTACTGTAAAAATGTCCTTAAAAACATTAACCCCCTAATTCATAACATGATTTAACTTTAAAACCAGTCTAGATTGACAGTGGAGGATTTAAATTGACAAGGGTAACAATATGTCAAGCAAATTTTGAACCTTTAAAATGCAATTAAAACAATATCATGAGAAAACAAAACTGGTCATCTAGAAGATCTAATTTCCAAGGCAACTAGATCGGGTCTAAGTCTTAAACCTTCTTAGTGAATCTGGCTATAAAATTCTCATCAATTCCGCGAAACAAATATTAGTAGCTGCGCAGTATCTGAAACCCTAACCTTTTTTATTCCGGGCTGAAACCTCATCACTTTAATGGGTAGCTAAATAGAACCATTCAAATAACTGTGCCTTTTCCAGAAGTTGCTCGCATAAATTATTGTTCAAAGTATGCCGGGTGCACGTTCTTACAGATACACAAATATCTTCAATTCTTTTTTGATCCAGGCACATCTCAACCATTACCAAAGCACAATGTTCGCTGTCAGTAAACGGTTGGTCAGACTTCACAAGTATTTCTGCTACTTCTGCTCTACTCTCTGCTCGCACGTACGCCCGACTCATTACTTTGAACTTGAACTACATTTTGTTAATTCTTTACCAACGATACCACAAGACATGCAAAATAGTCACGGGCCACAAGGAAGAAAAACGCGGACCGCTGCTATTGAAGTGGGTTGGCTATCGTCCTACATTATTTCATCTATGGACTATTGCATAGAAAGAGACAAAGAGAGATGGTGAGCAGTATCTCTTTTTCTATTCTGTAGAATAGCAAGAGAGATATCTCATCTATCTCGCTAGATCACTTTTTAAGCCAGAGCCAGCGCACTTCTATGGGATCCTCGGTCTATTAATTTATATTGTCTATGGTTTTAGTTCTGTACGTCGCTGGCATAGATTTAGAAAATATTAAATTCTTGTCCCGGGATTGCGCGTCTCGAATGTCGTCCGTTACCATAGCAAAGATTATTCACAATAACATCCTCTTTGACCATAGTATGAGAGAGGACGAAGAATGAGAGCAGCATTTTCTCTTTTTAATGGGCGGAACACAGAACCAGACATGGATTATTTTTCGCATTTGGGGGTCACATGGTTCTATGCACCGTCCATTAAACAGAGAGCAGAATACTGCTTTCACGTTTGTTTCCTCTCTCACACTCTTAGAACGTCTGGCACTTATTTTATCTATGCATCTGGCATTGACGACATGAATCTAAATTTATGGTCGATGATCATAAAGTGCTATGCAACCAACAATACACAAAATTAGTTTGAATACCCAGCATTTTATCAAGTTTTTTTTGTAAACTCTTTTTCGTGTTTTATATTGGAAACATTTGAATGTAGTAACAGGTTGATGCCGGTTATTTTTTGTTTTTAAAAATTACAGAAATAATATTTGGTGCAATTAAGATATAAAAAGCCGAAAATCGGTAAGTTTTTGAAAATTCCTTAAAAACTGTAAGATTATAAGAATTTTCTCTCCTGTGACTGTTAAATTTCGTAGCGACATTGGAAATCGTTTATAGCTACACAGCGTAAGCAAAGAGCTGACAAAGTTTTTTTGGCCATAGAAAAGATTTTTCGTGTTTTAGGTTTGGCGTAGCTTCTCTCTCAAGCCGTAGGTTTTTTTTTTAAATTGGCTTGTGTACTTAAAAATATTCTTTGTTGTTTTGTGCTATGGAAGTTTAGAGTTTTTTTTTCAATGACGTTAATGGTAATTATTTCGATGAGGTAAAATTTAGGGAAAATCACGATTCAGACCTTGGTTTTTGTATTTTCATCAAAAATGCAAAAATAAGTTTCATGAACTTCACCGAACTTTCTATTACTGAAAGCGCGAAATATTAGTTGCGACGTCGTCAAATGTCAAATATTTTAATGGTATAAACTTTTTATTTTAAAAAACTTTATAAAATTTTGTTCATTTTAGTCAACAACGTGAAGGTGAGACAATCTCTACCAGGTTAGAACGTTGGAAAAAGTCTGAGTTAGTAGAGACGCGGGTGGTTTAGTATCTGCTAAATTTAATGGGAGAAGGGTATTGTTTGGCACCAGAACAATAAAAGAAATAGGCAACCTAAAACCAATAAAAGCAAATTGTTTTTGTTTTCCCTCATTCTATTTAAAAGAAGGGGGATAAACCGGTCACAAGTATTTAGAAAAATCATGGTATGTGATGGCCATGGAAGTGTTCTTCATGACGATCAAATGGGGTTTTCAGGTCATTTTCCTGACAGCTTTAATACAAAGAAAAGAATATATGTGTATTTCACAGAGATCATATTTATACTATGGCAACAGCGCAAATTATTCCCCTTTCGAGACGCTGCCAGATGCGTTCTCATTTTTAACGTTAGTCGGTCCTTTTTCTTGACTTTTCCGATAAAAGAACTGTAAATTGATGAAATTTTATATAACACAGAACTTTATATAAACATGAAATTTGTGGATGTCAAATTTTGACGATTTAGTGCAAATAAGTAAACCTAAAGTGAAAAATTATTTCCTGTGTTTTCTGTGAAACCGAAGAAAAATTGTGGAAAAACAAAATCAGAATTGCTTTTTGCAACCTTAAAGTAGGGGGTTTTTGAAGATTTTTTTCTTTTAAAAATACGTTGTTTTCCTAGATTTCACTTAATTCAAATAACTACCAATAGCGCTGTTTTCGATCTACTTTAAATTGCTTTGTTTGCTTGAATAACTTTCTTTTAAATCAAATTAAATAATTTATATCCTATTTCATTTATTAAAAGTTAGCTTTCACTTAAGAGTTTGAAGCAGTTTAAGAATATGATTTCTACATGAATACTTTCCTCATGAACTCTGTGGGTTAACAGTAAAAACTTTATCAAAATCTTCATGGTTTCTTTGGTTATTTTAGACAACCTTTGCATACAGGAAGCGAGACATCAAGGTGGGTTACTTAGAGTAAAACGGTATAAGTAACAATAAACTCTCCACAGATAAAAATATTCTGTTAAATTTCAGGATATAAAAGTTTTAAAAATATGTTCTTAAGGGAAGTAATAAGATTGTTGTCTTGGCTGGAGAACGTGTTTTCTTCATTTTCTTACTTCTATTTACCGCCGATAATCGACTTTAAATAGAAATTTTATTTACAAGATTTATTATAAAACTTGTTTGTAGAGAAATCACAAACTGGTGCGTTAACCAGTAAAAACAGTCAGGGGACAGTTTGTCTACCGTTTTCAGATGATATGATTGACGCTGATGAATTTCGGATTGTTCTGCTAACGGACCTACTATTTAGCCGATGATAAAAGTATAGAAGAAACGACACTTGTAGTCAATAACATATAAGAGATAATTTTACTTCTGTGGGTGTAGTGATAGCAAAGTCACTCCATTCTTACTTTGTATGGTGTGCCATAAATAAATAACAATGTAGTGAAGTGTGATAATGATATTGATGTCTCCCCACTTTTAGTTATTTTGGTGTGGCGTAAATGAATAACAAAAATTGCATGTTTATAGTTTTTTTTTTCAAGTATTGTTATATACCTACAGTACATACATAGTATAAATCCTATTTATATAGAAAAAGTACATAAGATTAAAAAAATATGTACCTACCTATGCAAAGTGTAATTCTATGTGTTATTCAACATACATCTACAGTAATAAGTACTTAAGTATTACACTCTAAAATTATGCTTAAAATTATAAATTCAATTTTTAATTAGTAAAACATTACAAAGGAAAATAAGTTTCCCTTTAAGAAAATTCTAAATGCAAATTAGTGATGTGTTTTTTTTCACTATATCCTCACACAGAATTTCTCGTGCCATTTTGTGTATATTTCTAGTGAATATAGGAAGTTTTCAATCAGTTGAATTTAAAATCATATCATAATCAGGCCTGCCAGCTCGATATGATTGTAAATACTTAATGTGGGTATCTGAATCCATCATACTTCTTTTAACGCTCGGTTCTTCAGTCATTCTTCTGCTCCATTCTAACTAAAATTACAATTACTTTTAAATTTAGCATAAAATGCGTATAAAAAGATATTCGAAAAGTTCTACCAAATACAGAGTAGGGGCCAAACCTTGATAGTAGCAAGAGCAAAATATTTTATTAAAAAAACGTTTATAGATGTAGCTGATACTTCATGGAAATTCATTTTAAATAATGATAATAACACAATTGTTATATATTCCAAATCTTTTTATTTTTTTAAACTAAAAAAAAAACAATGACAATTGCTTTGAAACACAGACTTGCTTCACACTTCAGGTACTGTTCACCATCAAAAGAAGGCACTGTGTGTCGGAACAATTTTCATGGTTTTTTAAATATTAATAATAATAATTTTATTAACTTAATTCATCATTTACAAGTAAATCTTAAACTAAGATAGCATTCTTGGCTGAAGCTTTGAACATGTTCTCAGCAGTATTAAATAATCTAATCTACAGGGTGTCTACGACGAACTGCCGCGATCGATTCATCGGAAAATAGACTTTGGAATAATTTTAAAATTTTGCAGTTTACTAAAGTCGATGGGGACAATTCGCCTAAAATAGTTTCAAAATGGTGACAGTTCCGGTTATATCAGGAGATGATGCCTTCTTGATCATTTTAAATGAAACGCCCTAAATGCTGTTTCATTTTTAGATTCTATGCAAAATTATACATATTTCATGTATTATGTCCTATACCTAAGTCTAACTGTTTTCGACATATTTTAAATTTTATGTTAAAAATGGCGTTTGCAGGCCTAAATTTGTCCTATATATTTCCTATGTCCTATTTAGCATTAAAAATAAGGGCGACTTTGTATAAGGTGGTATATTCCAAAAATTTGCAGTTTTTGAAATGTTGGCAATTTAACATTTTTTTATTGTAAAAATGTTAAACGGCTTACATACACAGGGAAACAACTTATTTTAATAAATGTTCAAATTTCACCCTGAACTTCTAAATGTTTTTCACATCTCTGAGTTAGTTCGCCATATGTGACACTTTTAACTGAATCTGGAGATAAACTTTGGAACTCGTACGTTTTCCTTGTCATACAATCCTCCGTCGTTGTCATTGGATTACAATAAACGATGTTTTTTTTTATCGTTCCCCATATAAAATAATCTAAGACAGTCAAATTAGAAAAACGAGGAGGCCAAAAAACAAAGTTTATTGTTCGAAAAATAAAAATCTTGCTTGAAAGAAGTTGGTAACTGTCTTTTAACGATTTTTTCAAGTTAATATTTAATGTTAGTTTTTGACCACCCTGTATTTATTTATTATAAAAATATTAACACATTACACTAAAGTAGATCCCCTTCTAGAAGGAAATCAATCCCAATTAAATAATAAAGGCTTTCAAATAAGAGAAATTGATAGTTATATTTAGGTCTGAAAACGGCCATTTTTGATATAAAATTTCAAATATGTCAACAATAGTTACACTTAGAGAGAGAATAAAATGTTATGACATTATGCATAAAATGTGTCTATAATTTTGCGTTGAATCTAAAACTGAAATAATATACAAGGTGTGTACCATTTTAGCTCAATTGCCCCATCGACTTTAGTACACGGCCAAATTAAAAAAATTTTTCAAAATTTATTTTCCGGAAAATCCATCGCGGCAGTTCGTCGCGGGACACACTGTATAGTAATACAGATTTGTGTTCGCGGACATTCTATTAAGGGGGCTATGCAATAAGTAAAAAGTACGACAATGAGGCACTTATAGAAGAATGTGACTAAATATGTGACTTTGTGGAACATAAATAAGAAATAATTCCAAGCATTCAGGACTTTTTATATACTTATTAAGTATTTTGTAGACAAAGGAAATATCATAGCACATTCTTCTTGTGGCAAGTGATAATAGGTTCAGATAAGCCATAGTTTGGTATGTTAAATAAATTCTGGTTTTTGAAATATCTCTGATGCAAATTTAATAAATTTATTCTGAATATTTTTTAAGGGATTTATGTATATTTGATAATATTATGACCAAAGTATTGAAGAACATTCCACCACAGATCTAACAAATCGTATATATAAAGGTTTAATGGCATTAACGCTTTACATGAACTTTGTATCTTTACAAGATATTCTCTCAAAATGCTCAAAAAAGGGCAGCTTAGTATCCCAACTCCTTAACCACCTGAATCTCCCTGAGCACAGCCTCATCCATCAAATATTGATGAGAGCAAAAGAGCTCTTAATATGGTTGAATCTAATACAACATTTATCTATATTCAGTGACATTTCATTGGACAAGCATCAGGTGACTATTGTATTAATATCATTTTGCTCTATAATGGGATGATACAAGTGGGGATAATTTCAAATCATCAGCAAACAGCAGGTAATTTAATGAAAACTGACTACTCTGGTCTTTTCTAAGACTGAAAAGAGGACCCAAATAAGATCCCTGGGGAATAATCGATCAGATGCATAACCATCTAGATTGTTACTTGCTGTTCGAGAGATACGAGTCCAGTCAGGGCAACAGCGTTCCAGCAATTCCAATGCCTGACAATTTGGAAAATAAAATGTTATGATTCACCTTATCAAAGGCTTTGGTGAAATCTGTGTAGATGGCATGAATTTCTGCAACCTTATCGAATGATTTAATGATATAGTTAATATAGACAAAGAGATTAGTGTCCACAGAGCGACCAGAAATGAATCCATGTTGATGACTAACTCTCATGTTCTTAACTGCATCAGTTAAGAGCTTCGACCTTGCTGATGGAATGCTAATTGGTCGATAATTCCTAATATCGTTCCTGCTGCTTAGGACAGACAAATGAAAATCCAAGTCATGTGAAAAATGCTAAAGTCGGGCGACTGGGCAATAAAAATAGCAGAAATTTGTAACAATTGTGTTATTATCAATACATAAAATTATTACTAAGGAAAGCTGTTTATAATTAATACTTACCAGTTTCCTATATTTATCTTTTTTCAATAAATTAGCGTTGCCAAAGAGCTTTAGAATTTCTGCTCTTTCACACCATGGCCATATCATCAGATCTAGCATCCCTGGTTTGGTACCACTAAAAAATGGAGTGCCCCGATTGATTAGTTCTCTTTCGAAGGTACCCAAACCGTTGGCGACAGCTTCGTCGTCCTCCAAACTCACCCGACCTATGCTCGAGAGAACTTTATACATCGTGTTGACAACCTAAAAACGATTAATTTCTTTCAAAGATGTGTTTTTAATAATCCATTTTGTTTAGAAAACAATTAAGTACTTTTCTTTACCCTGTTGAATTCTTCGATCAATAACCTGTCTTTGGCCTTTTGCAAAGGATCTTGACTATGTAAATGATGTGCTCGGTATTTTTCATCCAAATAATCGGCTATAATAAGGCTCTCATATAAAACGTCTCCCTGTTCCAGTTCTAATGCTGGGACTTTGCCGAAAGGGCTCTTGTCATAATACCAATCTGGTTTGCTGTAGAGGTTTATGTTTACTACGTCATATCTGAAAACACATCCTTGACATAAGAACTCAAAAAAAAATTATTATTGTGAAATTAAATTCATATGTTAATTAAGGAAAATATTAAAATACTTAAAGGTAAATTGTTGTTTATATGATAAGCATTATATTTAAAAATTACGTAATCGTAAAGCAATTAAAAATATTACTTGGAAAAAATATTCAACGAAAAAAAGGTTTTGCCGAAACCCGGGATCGAACCAGGGACCTTTAGATCTTCAGTCTAACGCTCTCCCAACTGAGCTATTTCGGCTGTGTAGAAAAAGGATGCAAAAATATTTTTTATTCGGGCTATCCGATGAGAGAGTTTTCGTAATGTATTTTTTAAAATTATTTATGAAAACTTACGCTATTTTTTTGGCGTCCAGAACTAACATTACTCTTTGAGAGTAGGGGCAAAATCTGTTGCTGTATAGGCGCAGTTTGCCTCTGACAACTGGTGCTGGTTGTTTGGAACCTAAAAATAAAATTAAGAAATCATTTTTGGTGCAGATTTTCTCTCTGTCACTGTATATGTAGTGATATAAGAGTTTTAACACTTCCCTACTATAAATGCCTATGCATATGTTTGTTTTTATTTTACATAAAGCGTGACCATTTACAGAAAAAAGTATGTCGATAAAGTACTTTCAATTTCGTATTCAAGTACCTCTTACAATATTTCTGTAAGGAAGGTTCATTATTTATTCCTACAGTATTTTCTCTGATGACAAAATCGTTGTCATTTAGTTATTATCGACAATTATTAGTGCCATTCTTTTCTTTAAAGAGGAACTTTCATCGTCGTTGCGTTTTATCGGATGACCTACACTTTTTCGCTCGATTGATGTATAATGCAGTTTTTCTTCGCAAGTTAGTATCTTAAATTAAAGTTTATTTCAACTAGTTTTGTACGAATCCCTTCTAGTTTCTGGTTTTTTTCTAAGTTAGAATAATTACAGACTCCAACTTCTTTTTATGAACAGGTTTACATATTGTAGTTTTTACATTGCTAGATCTTAAATTTAGGTCTTTAAAGTACGTTCCCTTTCTATCATGTCTAAGATTGTGGCAGTCGATCACTGGGGAGGGTGTAAATACTTCTTGCGAATGGGCACAGACGAAACGCTTGATGATTAAGTTATGGTGCTTTGGTATGTTGTTAAAGATTCTCTTAGAAGTGATGCGAGAAAACTCCAGAATGATTGGCACCTGGAGTTTCCTCTGCAACTGTACGTTCCTCAGGAACCATGGAGCATCTACCATTATACGCAAGGCTTTGTTTTTTATTATTTGTAAATGTTATGGTTTTAGGGCAGTGTGCCCATGCTTGCTGCTCCTGCTGAGGAGTGGGTATAAGGACCCTAAAAGTTTCTGGACTTTTGGCCGTGCCACAGGCATTTGTTCCTTCCATACCAGTCTCTTATCGTACACCAGTCCTAAGTATTCTACCTTGTCCAACCACTGGTGACTGTGATTATACGCCAGAAGAGTATGGCCTTTTTGGCCAGATTTGCTTTTATCTTCCAGCGATTCAGCCATTCCTCGAAGCCGTTAAGATGTTCTTGCAGTCCGACGTAATATATTTGGTGTTTCGGTGTGCAGTACTCAAGGTTATATCGTCAGCATATAGGCTGAGACTGGTATAGTTACATTTTAGAACGTCAGCTGTGTATATATTAAATGTGACTGAGCCAAGAGGGGATCTCAAGAAACAACCGCCGCCATTTTCCACCCTCTTGATGTAGCATTGTCCATACGGACGGAGAATGCCTTATCTGAGAGAAAGGAGAGAACCAGTTTAATGATCTGGGGATTTTGATATTTCAGGCCCAGGTATGCTTATTGAAGATGTTCACGATCTCATGGGATAGTATGGCTATTTGGTGGAACATGGAGAGCCGTCCTCCACCATGAAGCCAAAGTGCTCCCCTGAGATTATATTTTTTAATTCCTCGTTTATGACTTTCAATTTGTTAGGTATGGTGATCTCTGCCATTTTACCAAGAGGTGGTGGGGGCGGTAGTTGCCTCTTGAGAGTTTTTGACGAAGTCTAAAATTGCATTGATTATGTTTGTCAGTTTGGTGAACTGCTTATTGGAAAGGTTCTTCAGTACGTTGTTTGTAATATCGTCTTAAGCGGGAGCTTTGTGCCGCGGAGGCAATTTGATAATAGTTCGGACATCCTCCGGGGCTTGCGGCGGTTGGAAGAGCCATTTGATGGTATATTTTGATAGTTATGGCAGCTCTTATATCACGGTCGTGGTCCGTTTAGACTTCCAGGTTCAGAGTTATTGCTCTTCCATCATAGACGCCAGAAGGGGAAGTAACAATAGTGTGCTGTGAGTTACAGTAGGTATTTGTCCGCTACTTTTCTTGGTTTACGGCCTTGGACATTTTCCATAGTGACTGTTTCTCTGTTTGGAGTTCCATTTATCATTATGGAATTTGAAAAGAGTCATTTTTACTCGCGAAATCGCGAGGTTGGCGGCTCGCCTCCTCAATGCTGGCTTTCCAAGAGATCCAATCTACGCAGTAATTTCTTTTTCTCCATCCATGATCATTTCCCTTCTATGATCCGAGATCCTAGCTTTTTTTTTGACCGGTTTTACAAATTTTTCGCTGGTTATTGACATGGCTTCTTTAATGTCACATGCAAGTTTTGTGATTGCGAGGTCCAGGTTATTCGTCGAGTCTATCCTTGTGATGGAGCCATTGTTTAAAGTCAAGACATCTTTCAAATTATTCCCGTGTGTTTTGATTCGGGAAATCATATCTGATTCTTGACCTCTTCCTTGTCCCAATTTACCATTATTTTGTTTGCGAGATATTTCCTCATAAAATGTTTTGAAGGTTAAGTTATCAGTGCTTTATTTGCCATTTACCCTCCTTTAGTAATTTTTCTGCTAAAATCATAAAAACCATCCTTCTTTCACTTTGAAAATACTACAAATAGAAAATTGCGTTGATTTTTATGCAATGATTGTTTTTAAATATATTTTAAGATTTAATGTTTTTTTTATAGAACTGTTTTTAGCGCCATTTTATATAATTCGAATTTAATTGTTTCACAATTAGAGTTTTAAAGGTTTTTCGAAGAAAACTCTAAATTTAAATTCTATATTTACCACAGTTAACGCATGTTTCACTTGTGCGGAAACTCCCTATTGAATTAATATAGTTCCTTTCCTTGTTTATTGATTTGATTACCACAAACGGAAAGAAAATTATTTACGAATTAAGTAGGTAGATAAAAATAAACAAAAGATTTATCGTTTCCACAAAACGGGGTCAAAACACGAATAAAATTTTGAAATCTAGCCTAGCTCGCACTCATGCCGCTTCACTATGAGGTAATATGACGAAAATAAGTATGATATTATGCAAAGAATTTTTAATGAAACATGTTTTTGTATATTTTTGTTGTGTATTCCGGTGGTTGACTGTGGTGTTCTGTAATAACTAAATCGAGAACATAAAAATATTCCTGTTGTTTTTCGAATGGCAGATTTAGTGTATTAAGAAGACACTTTTCTACGCTACGACATATTTATATTAATATCAACCAGGGTTGGGTTGATTTTGATTTTTTTTAAATCAAAATCATTGTTTTAATTCAAGAAATGATAATTTTCATTTTTCTATTTTTTTTTTTGAAATTTCCATATAAAAACTCATAGGGAGCCAATCGAGAGGATTCAATAATATTTTTAAAAGGTATTTAATTATCGAGTATAAATACCCACGTAAAAAATTCACTGAATATTATTTTAATATGTTTATTTTTATTATTTATATATTCATATTTACATCACTAAACTTATATTTTACACGCATATATTTTTCTATATATTTTTATTCTTATTAATAAAAATTAAGAAATTAAATTTTTATTTTTTACGGATCCATCATCAAAAATGTAATTTATGATTATGAATAATAACCAATGCCCAATAGGTAAGTATAAAATATGTTTGTAATTAAAAACCTACACCACTTTTTACTTATTTATTATTTGATTTAAATAACTGTATTGTAAACTGTGTAGGTTTCGATTACTTTTCACTTTTTAATTAGCCAAATAAAAAATGAAGGCATATTTTCCTTTTTTTGCTTTGTCAGAACTTGCCTTTAGCAGTTTAGCGCTCTTACTGTCAGAAAATTCTTGTTAGGATACCCTTACTTGTTGTCTATAAATTGTTAAGGAGTAATAATTTGTGCTCTTTTTGTTATACTACTGGTTGTGTGCTAATTCAGTATTGTGATGTTGTTTTTATTCAAATAACAGAGGTTTACAAAAAAAAGTTTTAACCGTATGTAATTTGACACCCTGAATTCAAATCTGAGGTCTGCTAACTCACGTCAGTTGAAGGTCATTTCAAACTCAAATGGAGTAAAATTCACTAAATAAATCTGAAGTAGATTCGAACGTTTTTGAGGTCGCTGAATCAGAATTCGTGGTTTGTTTAATCCCCTAAGGTGAACCAAAGGTCATTTTAGGGTCTTTACAAGGTCAAACTGAGGAAAAACCACTAAGTAAATTTGAAAAAAATATGGGTTTTTAGTGTCGATTAATCCGAATTCGTGGTTTGTTTAAGCCCCAAGGTCAGCCAGAGGTCATTTCAAGTTTAAATTGAGGAAAATCCACTAAATAAATCTGAAAAAGAACATATGTAGGTTTTAGGATCGCT
The DNA here is from genome assembly GCA_034092305.1 of Diaprepes abbreviatus. Taxonomy (NCBI): domain Eukaryota; kingdom Metazoa; phylum Arthropoda; class Insecta; order Coleoptera; family Curculionidae; genus Diaprepes; species Diaprepes abbreviatus. Next base: position 240,921 of record JASJET010000080.1, on the reverse strand, counting down.
GAATCCAAATTCGTGGTTTATTTAATCCTTCACGGTCAGCCGGAGCTTATTTCAGCGTCTTTCCAAGGTCAGATTGAGAAAAATCTACTAAATAAATCTGTAAAAGAAGATATGTAGACTTTTGAGAGCGCTGAGTCTGAATTCATGGTTTATTTAATACCTCGAATTTAGTCAGAGGTCATTTCAAGGTCAAATTGAAAAAAAGTCTGCTAGATAAATCTATAAAGAAGAGAACTCACGCGCAGCTAGATCCATATCCGTTACACAGCAGACAGGCAAGCAGATCTCAAGCCTTAAAACGTCGAACTGCACGCACAGCTGTATCGATGTCCGTCACACAGCAGACATACAAGCGTAATTAGTTATTATGAAATACTGACCCAATACCCAAACTCACACAACTCACGCGCAGCTATAACTTACATAACCTCCTTTTCCAGATTTATTAAGTGGATTTTTCTCAATTTGACCTTGAAATGACCCTGAAATAACCTCTGTCTGACCTCGGGGGATTAAACAAACCATGAATCCGGGATTCAGTGTCCTCAAGAACCTACATATCTACTTCTGCAGATTTATTTAGTGAATTTTACTCTATTTTACCTTGAAATGATCTTCAACCTGACCTGATAGAGGTCCATATAGACAAATGGACCCATGGTGTCGTTAACAAAGTCTAAGGAAAACTGAGCATAGAAAACACCTGCATTTACCATGTTTTACTGTGGGCTTAACATATTTAGGATTAAGGTAGTTCACTCGTGAAACGGCTTTTCTTAGGAATGTGATCGAATTTGAATATATAGTTGATAAGTGTCTGTTATTTAATTTAAAAAAACCGAAATTTTTTAATCGTCTGTGAGACGATATAATAACAGTTAAATGCATAATTAACATGCTGGAGGTCACTGCATATAACAAAATGCCAATACATTTTGGAATATCTCAAAAACGGTTTTTACCATATTTTTTAAAAACTAATGCAACGTAGATTCACAAAATTATGAATTTTTTTAGAAAAAAACAGGAATTTCTTGGCCGTTTTATTTAGAATACAGATTTTTTAAATAAAAATAATTTGAAAACATCTGACGCGTAGTGGGGTACAGTGATCACAACTTGGCAACCTTGATATCGTCATACTTTACGCGCGATAATTCAAACTTGTTAGTTTGGTTTGTTCAACAGAATGACATTTTTTAAAATATATTTCTCGATATTTTTATTTATTTTCTCAATTTGTTGGGATGTCAACATAAGAAACTGTATAGGTATGAGACTCACACTGTATGAACGTTACTATACACACGTTTACTCTACCATTTAATATGGACATTTACGGCGCTGCCAGATTTATTATTTTTAAAGTTATTACTGTATAAGAATGTGTCTGTATATTGAAAGTTAACGTGTGTTGGGTACAGTCTCGTACGTTTCATGGCCGACGTGCGACTATATTTCTTTCCGAATTAAGGGTTTCTTTAGCCTATTAAACAATTTTGCGTCTACCAACCTCCGAATTGTCCATGGACTATTCATAATTTTTGCAATTTCAGCCATAATTCTAGATAGTTTTGGTGCTCAAAGAGTTTTTGTAACCGATCAAGATGTTTAAACATACCAAGGCTTAAACACAACATTAACTAATACCAAATGATACGTACGTGAAAAAAAAAAACTTAAAAATGAGTATAATGGTTAATACAAAACTCGGTTTAGTTGTCGAGCTTAAATTTTGAAAAATGTTGCGCCGATAGCATAATTTTTAACAATTTTAAATTAAAACTGTTAAGAATAAATTTTCTGATCATTTATCCGAAAAATACTTTCAATATTCGTAATTAGTGGGTCAAAATACATAACAAAAACTTTGGTGTGTTCAAACTTCTTGATCGGCTACGAGAAACCCCTAGGCGCCCACACTAAGGTGCGGATTTCCAAGGATCTCTTTGAGAAATTCTTTCCGATTTCTGTAGATTCTCTAAATGTCCCATTTCATTATAAAAGGAAACTATTTTGCTCACGCTATAAAACAAACTGTCTTAAAATTGCGGTTTGTTTTTACTATCCAAAAATGCATTTATATTCTTTGCTCTAATTCTTTCGAAATTTGAATATCTATTGGTATGATTAATTTGGCATAGAAATGTTTATAATATCGATATTTGAACATATTTCGAAAGTGGGGCTTCGTACTTTTATTAAAGAACACTATTCAGTAGTAGTATTATTACTATTGATGCAATTTATTTCCAGTCCTAAAACTAAATCTTAAATATTAAAGTTCATCCAGTGGTGTCCTGGAGTTACGGCTGTTTGGCTCGGAGGTAATTAACAACACTAGTCGTGTATCTTTCCTTTTTTTTGTTACTTGTTATTCTAACTCGAAGGGCTTGGTTATCTTCAGTTATCTTGTTAGGTTGTCACTGTCCAGCAGCTGGATTGCTTCGACGTTCATGTGGTTGTGTGTTTGGTGGCGAAGTGTTGGATTTTTGAGACGACATCGTTGATACCAAGCTTTCGATGAATGCCGATGTTCTGATAGTATCACAAGGTGTTAACTATATTCCACAGTACTTTGTTCTGATATGGTGTCGTTTGGCACACTCTCTCCTCCGAAGTTGAAAAGCATTGGTACAAACGGGTTTAAGTACATGTTTGTATAATATAATTTTATTATATACTGACATTGGGGAGCTTCTTCCTAATAGCCGTATATTTTTCAGGTCAAGCTCCTCCCTCCACTTTTTAACATGCCTTTCGATTTCACATCGAGTGTTGTGCCTCGGTATTTCGCTTTATTTGCGTGTGGTACGATGTTGCCGCTTATGGTGGCTAGCCTCGGGTTTTTTGTTTCCTTATTTAGGAAGTTTATATGCTCTTTAGTATAATATGTCAATCCTCGGTCCATTTGACAATCGAATTGTTTGCTCGTTGTAATTTTTCTGTAGATTCTTCTACATTTTATCCTAAAACGCTCCCTTGGAGAACTCCTGCTTGTATTGTTTTTATTTCAGAACATTCTTCTTCTTGTTTGATTCTAAATAGTATTTTTGAAATATGTACGATTTTAATAATACTGCATAGCATAATGTATAATTTATGAGTAAGGCCTTCGTGTCATACTTTATCAAAGGCTTGTGTAAAATCCAGGAAGACAGTTGTGCAGTCATGTCCTTCTGGTGATGTTTCTATTATATCAGTTATACGAGCACCTGCTCGATGATCGAATGCTTTTGTCTGAAACCAAACTCATGGTCAGGAATTAAGTTTTAACTTTCTATTATGGGTTTTAATCTATCTAGGAATAATTTTTCGAAGTTTTGAACTTATGGGCAATACGGATATTGGTTTATAAGATTTTATTTTCTTGGGCAGTTTTGGTTTAAATGCTGCATTGAAATGCGAGGAGGTCAGATATACTATACCTTTTTTGGACAGCTGTTTCATGATGCCTCAGCCGTTTTCTCAGAAATTATGCATCTTATCAATTTGAAATTTGGTTCAGGCAAAGCTTATTATAGCTATAATAATCTTTGGCTCAGGTTAGGGATAAATACTATTATCCCAAGATATTTGTCCAAACATTGCGGGGCAAAAATTTTTCCTTCGACCAAGCAATAGTCTTGCATGGGGCCGTATTTTTGACAGCAATTTAATTTAATTTGCTACTGATATTATTACATTAAATAAAATTTATTATGATTTATGGAAGTTACTGTATTAGAATCTACGAGGTATATTAAAAAAAATCCATCTAGCCTTGATACAAACATCTGCTCTAACGTTCATTCATTCATTATTTTGTGTCTTAAGAAATGTTTTACCACAAAAATTAAACCGTCAAATACGACCCTATCGGAGTTGTTCTGACGAATATTTTACTTCAAAATAGAATTATTTAAGTCCCTAGACTAATTCAATTATTAGTTCCTGAATATATTTGAGGTTTATGTTAAAAATTTAATTAATGACACTGTGATGTTGTATTGTCGTAGAACTCATTTTTTTGTTATAAAATACTTCATTAAACACAAAATAAGAACTAATTGAAAGCAAAGAAAAAACCTTTTTTACACACATGAGGAGGAGCATTAAATTTCACATCGGGCCTTGGTTTTATTGAAAGCACACACTCGTGCACATTCATTGCATAAGAAGGAAAAATTGCAAATTTACAAAGTAGTGACATATAGATGGGCAGACATGATGGAATTAAAGCGATTCCTAATAACTACTTATTTGCACTATTGAGTTCAAATTTTGTATTTAAAATTCTCACTTTTATTATGGTTATCTAGTTTAATTAGATAACGACGCGCACCGATGCATTGCAAATAGGTAAATAAAATCTATTTTTAGATCGTTATTAACACTTCCTAGTTGCAAAAGTAAAGAGTTATTGTGGGAGCTGTGGCAAATTTATAAAACTTTTTCCGCTCTTAATTTATTTAGTTGACTGACTTTGAAATTTTCATAAAAACGGTATCGATTGATTTATCTGAAGACATACTAACCACAGGGTTGGTTCAGTTGAAAATGTTTAGGGCCCAAATTACTTGAAGTGAAACATGGGTTTTCAAGGTCAGGTATTTCACAAATAACAATTGAAGGTTGGTTACGAAACCATTGGTTTCAATTTTTTTGTCAATGTTGGCACTTGAATGTTATAGCAAGAGGTCCCAAATGTAATTAAAAAAATAAAAAAAAAACAAATATTTCGTTTGATAACACACATCTATTTTTTTGGCGATATTTAACAAAAGTAAATTCACACGATTAATTCTTGTAAAGCTTCTGTATTCATATTATAATAATGGAAAGAGTCCAAAAAAAGAGCTGTGAACGTCTCTAAAGAAGCTGAAATTTTTCTTGTATCTCTCGTAAACATATAAGAATACCATTGAATGTAATTAATCTAAATCTGCAGTCAGCGAAAAAAAATCGCATTCATGATATTTTTCGTCACACACGATCGTCCACTGGTAACGTTAACTTATGTTTAACTGTCAGTAAAATCTAAACCATTAATTATGAAACAGTTTTTTGCAAATAACAAACGGCTATTAACCGGAAAGAGTAACGAAAATTAAGGATCTTAGAGTCATTCTCGACTGCCAGTGGTTAGTTTGCACTGTGAAAAGTTTATCACTGAGGCAGACAAGCTTCCTTAAAATATTGGCTTTCAAGGCCGGTTGCTCGGTTGAGTAGGTTGCTGGATGATTTAATATACTGTTACTGGTTCAGAGAAGAACTATTTCGGACTTATGTATCATTTCCAAACTAGTTAACAATTTAAAAGATTCTCCATTGCTCTTATCCTGTTTAAATTTTAACGTACCTGGGAGGAAGGTTAGAAATATCCAGTTATTTAATATCCCATACCGCAGAACGAATTTAGGTCAGTACACACCCCTGATTAGAATGCAGTCCCAATTTAATCAATTTTGTAATACCACAGATATCTTTTGTTTCAGCCTTAGTTTGCTTAAGAGGGGAATAAATTATATTTTAACCCGTTGGGTATTTATATTTCTTTGTTTTTTCCTTTTCGTTTTTCCTCAGTTATTGTATAATTATTGTAAAATTAATGTAAGATGTTATACTATTTTATTTTATTGGGAAGCAGCGGATGCTACTATGGAACTTCAGTTCTGTTATGTCCTAAACTTGTGAATAAATAAATAAATAAACGATTTTGTTCTAATGTTTTGGTAACCAGACATTGTGAAATTGGTCCTAAGATTCCCCCCCCCCCCAAAATCTTATTTAGGACAGATCTTGGTGGTCATAAACCCGATCCGTCTCTACCCATTCAACGATTACCAAAAGTACTGTTATATTGCGAATCATGAAATTGTTAAAATATGGTAACTTAAACAACAGCTGAGTTCTAACTCGCAAGGATACATCTTTAAAAAGGTTATTTAAATTTTGCTGCAAAATTTGTAATCGCGTTAATTTTTCTTCCAAAACGAAAACCCGAATGAAATAATTTTCAATGATTCCCGCCCACACGCTAACCATAAATCTTTTTGGGTGCCTCTGTATTACTTAAATTATGGACATTTTTAATGTCGTACTTTGCAAAGTTAGCTTTCTAAATTTTTCGAAAAATCGAGTAATTGGGTCTTGCAGGGTAATAGCCTAGAGACCAGGGCGGATCCAGCGTCTCTCTTTGGGGGGCGGGGCGGTGATATCATAAAAATACAGTATGACAAGCGAAAGCAAGTTGTCGACCGGGGGGGGGGGGGAGGTGGAGAGACACCAGCAACATTCCCATTTCTAGTGTAAAAGGCATAATTGGGATTATTTTTCTGAATTTGAAGCTCTTGGAGAGGTGGGGGGCGATCACAAGAAAAAACAAGTTGCCGATGGGGGGGGGGGGGGGAGGATGCGATGAGCATACACATTCCTAGTATAAGAGGCAGAATCGGGTCTATTTTCCTGAACTCAAAACTCTTGGGGAGGGGACTATTGCAAGAAAAATAAATTGTCAACGGCGGGAATGCCAGGAGCATACACATTTCTAATATAAAAGGCAGAATCGGTTCTATTTTCCGGAACTCAAAGCTCTTGAGAAGGGGAGGGGGATCGCAAGCATACACATTTTTATACTCCATTCAAGAACTAGAGTGAGTAATAAAACTCTTACCGAAACCTCCAATGTATCTGCTCCAGTGCCGCAGGTAACTGAGGATTTCTGTAAATCTAATTATATTTAAGTATTATAAGCTTTTATAAATTTACTGCGACAATAAAATTTCTGATAATTCAATTTAATTTCTGTCAGTGAGCATAGTACACCTTACAGTGTGTCCTTAGTGATTTATCTTGTTTGTGTTTGTTTTTATATATTATTTGAGATTAGTGAGATACCCAAAAAACATGGCTTCCACATCTATATTTATTCCAAAATCGTTAAACCAGCCTCAACGAAAAACTTATTACGATGAATGTTTATGATGCCTTAAGATATCAGTATCTAGATAATAATGTTAAAAGCTCTGTTTAGATGTGTTTCAACATGACCGAAGTTGGAATCTACTATGTACCGAATACTGAAGGAGACAAAAACGACTGAAATGGTTAATACTCCCAAGTAACATTCGATCACAGGCAGACGAAAAACCTCGTTGGAAGAAGCGATAAAGGAGTTGTACATACATTTTATTATGAGGAGCAGATCCCAACCGTCGACAAAATTCTAACTAAAATCAACGAAGATCGGGACTTACCTGAAATTAAAAGAACTGAGCTCTGGAAATTGCTCAGAGAACTTAATTTTTGCTGGGAAAAACGAGATAGGAAATCTGATCTTATAGATCGTCCGGAAAATGTCCGTTGGAGAAGAAAATATCTCTCTCAGTCAAAGTTGCTAGAAATAACACAACTTACAAAATTAGTAATTTAACTGAACTTTTGAAAGATTTTTTTGAATAAAGTTACTGCAGAATATTGGGAAAAATCCATACAAAAAAAGAATAAAAGAAAATGTGAAAACATGATCTAATGATCGGTGAGTTAGACGACCCAATTATAATTAATTTGAGAGAAGATAGCTTCACTGACTTTGATTACGAATTAGATACGTATTGTTTACCAGCGTAAACACAATTTATTATTTAAATTTTCTGTAACATAAAAATTAAATACATTTGAACCCCTTTTTAGTGTCTAATTGTAATTCTGCAGATGGTTTAAGAAATAAATAAAGTGAAACGTCAAATGTCCTAAAAATGTTTTTAATTAATAATAAAATGACCGATAGCCCCAAAAAAATTTTAATATTTTATGGACGAATTTTTTTTTATATATGTTTAACTTCTTGTATTTTTGGCAATGGGTATTGTGTAAGTATTAAAATTATAACTTTTTAATGTAATAATGATAATATTTTTTTTGGGAGAAAAAGGCTACCTACGTTTTAGTCTGAATGTGCCTAAAAGGGTTTCTATGCCAAACTTAAAAATAATAAAAATACAGTTTGATTTGTGTTAAATATGTCAAAATTATCTATATTTTCTAATGTATGTGAATTATTAAGAAATCATAAGAAATAAAATAATATTATAAAAACTTTTTATTTTAAGTTTATTACCGAAATAATATTTTATGCCATAAATACGACGTGATAAAAAACCTCCTTTCGACGCCTATGACAAGGATTAAAATCGTTTTTAACACTTCACACATCCAAATATCTATTGTTATCCAACCCAAATAGTCCATTATTATAGACCGGTATTTTTGATTATAAAATTTCTGACCCTTTCCTATGAAAAATATATGTGTCTAACAGCTTTTGCCAAAGACACCGGATTAAAGAACACAGCTAGTTTGCGAAGAAAAAAAAGGGTAAAAAATGATTTATTACTCTCTCTAGTTCTTGAATAAACTATAGTATAAGAAGAAAATCGGGTCTATTTTCCTGAACTCAAAGCTCTTGGGGGGGGGGGATGCCCCCCCTTTAATCCGCGCCTGCTGGAGACAATAACAAACAAATTGATTTTTTTTTCGAAAATGGGTGTTTTTATCAAAAAAAAAGTACCTTTTTTAGGCAATTGTCGAAAGTATTTTAAAAATCGGGTTTTAGCTCTAAAAAAAAATTTTGGTCTTACGAATTTGGTGACGAGTCCGTTCCTGACTTCTCTCGGTTACTTAATGTGCCAAAATTTCATACAAATTTACAAGTCTGCTCGAAAGCTATAGCTCAAAAGATTAATCATTGCGCACCCCTTTTGGGCCCTATAGAAAAAGAAATTATATGTAACCCTAGGGTGTTTTTGACGCCTTCGTACCCTGTCCGAGAGTTTGCCATCCTGTATAAATGAATTATGTGGTGGCACTAAATATGAGCTGCTTACGCCCAACATTTTTTAGGAAGAAAAACTGCGACAGACAGATGGACAAACGGACAGCCTAGATTTTATTAGAGATCATTTTTTCTTTTCAACTTTATTAGGAAGTATATAAAAATATGATATTTAATTAAACGTATGGTTAATTTTGGTTTAATAGGAATATTTTTTTCTTAAAAATCACTTTCGGACAATTATTTTAATTCTGAATTCTTTTCAAATCTAATTCTCTTTTTTTTTTTTTAAATTCACACGTAATTTTTTTAATAATAAATAACGAATATTTACTCGTAAAATAGTTAAAAAAAAAACAAAACAAAATTAAACTCGGTAATAATAAGATGGGGTCAACGATATATTTCCAAAATAAATAAACATACTTTGATCTTTCACATTTGACATAGGCATTAAATCCAGAATACATAATTTTTATGAGTCACTTCCAGAAATATATATCGGTCCGTTATTTACCGTATTCCCCCTAAATTAAACCTTTACGATAAAACATCCATAAAAATATTGTCTACTTACCTTTTCTCAAATGCGGTCCGTTCATTTTTTATATTGAAATAATAACTTTTTTCTTTAATTCAGAAAATGGGTCAGCGATGCACAGAACTAATCGACCGGTGTGTTTATTGATTTTTTTTCGGAATACACCGCTGGCACCGAATGTTTATCAGCTGGAGACGCGAAAATTCTACACAAATCGTACAGCTGATCTGTTGGGTCAAGAAAAATAGGTGAATAGTAGGAGACTCGCGACGACTGATTCCCTTGCGCTGAAATTTTTTGTGAATGGAAGGGTTGGTAAGATATCTAGCGAGTTTCTGTGGAACTAAAATTCTGCAGTATAAAGAATTTTTCAAGTTTAACTGATGCTGACATCTATCGGTCGATTTTTTACCCCGTCGCTTTTTTCTTGTATTGCTGGTTGTATACTTTTGGACATTACACTAAGTTTTTTCCTGTCTATAAAAAAAATAATAGAAAAATTCTAATATTCATATTCAGCACTTGAATTCTGTGTAGTAATTGCAGACAACGATAAGCGGACAGAGATAAAACAATACCTTTATACCGGGAATAGAAAACTATATTCGTCGAATCTTGCTCTAGAATTACCATTAGCATTCTTTTTCTTGCCGACAAGAGAGCAGATAAATTTGTAAGGACAGTTTTGTCACACGGTATAGCTTTACCTTGAACTGCCAGATGTCGCCTTCAGTGCTTTTACTATCTATAAATATCATTTTTGCATATTTGAATTTTTTTTAGGTGGTTAGATTTTATTTTGGATTTTTAGTTCGTATAATTTTTAATGAATACTCTTTTGATCCTGAAAGCCTCGTAAATACCAATATTTTGAAAAAAAATTGAAAAATGTAAAAATTTAGGCTGCCATACTGAATTTCAAGAAGTTTTAATTTTAGATTCGTAATTTATGGCAATGGATTTTTAGTCCGCCATATTGGATCTGCTATATTAAATTTTAGGAAAATAATTTTAGATTCATAACTTACATTCCCAAAAATTCCCCAACATCAGTTTTTTTTACAAATATCGGTTTTAGATTCATAATCTGCGATCACAAAACCGCCTCCCTTTTGTACCAATTTTGAAAGAAATCTGAAAATTATAATTTTTTTTGTCCGCCACCTTTGATCATATTAAAGGAATTTTAGCTAAAATTATATTGCACCATCGCAAAAAATTGTATTCATCTATTCCTCAATAATTCGGTAAGAATCTCGGTCTTTGCTGAATTCGGTTGAAAAGTGTTCGTTTCGTTGAAAAGAAAGCATATTAGAAAGACAGTTTTGCCACAAATTGAGATTTTATCTTAAGATACTAGATGTCGCCTTTAGCGCTTTACTGGCTATCAAGATGAATCATTTCATTTATAATGTTTTAATTTAAATAAAAAGTAGTGGTCAGAAGGACAAAAAGAAATCTCATTTATTCATTAAATTGCTATCTTTTTTATTATTTATTTAAAATATTTACAATTTTATTGTTCTATTTTTTTATGTTTAAAAAATTGAACATGTGTTCCTTACTTAATGACTTTGGAAGTTAAAATAGCATGGCCCTGTGGCGCAACGGATAACGCGTCTGACTACGGATCAGAAGATTCCAGGTTCGAATCCTGGCAGGGTCGCTTAACTTTTTTTCCTTCTAAAAATTAAAATGTTTTAGTTTTCTAGATTTACATTACCTGAAAAATAATTAAATGGGTGCTATTTTCTTAAGCACTTCACTATTATCTTAGTTGTATTCTAAGATCTGAGCGTTTTAATAAAAATATCTTTTTAGAACATAAAAAATACAGGGCAAGAAACAACATCAATCGAAATAATATCTGAAACCAATGGATTATGCATTATCAAGAATTGCTAACTGAAAAGGGAGTTGAGTATGAATCGGTATCCTGAGCTGGCTCTAGATTAATGCTAATACAAATAATGTTCACGAAATGTGAAGAATATTTAACATTGTCTTACCTGTTAAAGGTTGTATGATTTTTAAAAGAAACGCCAGTGCATTTGTTGGGATCCTCTGGAGCTGGTTATTGGCATCAATGGTATGTTAGTTTTATAAATTTTTGGTAGTCCGTAAAGATGTGGTGACACTGTAGTGTGCTGTCAGCGCCGATTGTAGGTTGTAAGGTATAAGGCAGACCAATAAACTTTGATGTGGAAAAGCTGTATACTAATGTACCATTAGGGGAATCACTAGACATAATCAAAACTATACTTTCAAATGATACTACTTTATCAGATCGAATCACTTTAGCACTGGACGGGGTGATGGACCTTTGGGAGTGTTACCTGCGCAGTTCTTACTTTCAAGTAAAGGACAAGTTCTACTCTCAGGACGACGGACTTCCGATGGATTTTTCACTCTCCCCAGTAGTCGCCAATAAATATATATATATATATATATATATATATATATATATATATATATATATATATATATATATATATATATATATATATATATGGAATGGTACGAGACTCATGCCATAGAGACGGCAACAGTAAAACCGAAAGTCTGGTTTCAAGGCAATGATTTCTTGTAACATCTAAATACCATTCGACCTACAATTAAGTTTACGATGGAAAAAGAGGTAAATGATCAATTGCCCTTCCTAGATGTCATGGTGAACCGTTCAAACGAAACTATTAAAACTTCAGTATACAGAAAGTCAACACATACTGGACAATATCTTAATCATAGTTCTAATCATTCTGTTGTAACAAAACGGGAAATTCTACGCAACCTCTACAATCGCGCTATATCTATATGCAATAATGCCGATTCATTGGAAAAAGAGGTAGCAAATATTAAATCCGACTTACAACAGAATGGTTATCCTCTAAAACTAATTGACGATGTTATAAATAACTTTAGAACAACGAACACTGGACAGCAAGAAACATATTTTTTCTTCACAATTCCGTACATTAAGGGAACTTCGGAGAAAATAAGATGAATTGCTAGTAGTTATAATATAGACAGTCTTTAAATCAGGAATTACACTTAGAGCTCATTTAACAGAAACAAAACCAAAAACTACCGATTAGAGAGAATATGTTTACAAAGTTCCATGTGAGTGTAGTGAAACTTATATTGGAGGAACCAAACGACCCTTAGAAGTTAGATTTAAGAAACACAAAACTCATACACAAAAAGGGAAAACGTCGAGATCGGGTATTGCAGAACACGTCTGGGATAAACAACACCATATAAAATGGGCCGAGGCTGCTGCAATATATATGTAACCCAACATGAAAAAAAGAAACTTTATAGAAGCAGCTTACATTAAAAACAATAATGGAATTTTCAGTAAATCGACTGTTGGGATACCTAATCTTTAGCCACCACTACTTTGTAACATCAAATTATTGAGGTGTGTACAGTGAAGCGAAACTTTGCTATTTTTATGTTGTGAATATAAAAACATCTGCTGTTAAGAGTTCAAAAGATCCATTTTTATCGGTACCATCTACATCTAAAGAAAGTTCTAACGAATTGAATGAGCTGAGCTGCGTGAGCGATGACGAGTTCGAGCTAGAAAATGTTTTGAAAGCGAGACCATTCAATCAAAATGAGCTTAATGATTTGATTCGAGACTTTGGACTGTCGAAAACTTTTTCTGAATTACTAGCTTCCCGGTTGAAAGAGAGGCATCTCCTAACTAAAGAAACTAAAGTTTCGTATTACCACACTCGGGAAAAGGACTTATTTCCGTTTTTCGCTGATGAGGATGATTTTGTGTATTGTACTGATATTTCTGGTTTGATGATTACCATGGGCTTACAAAGATATGATTCAAACGAATGGAGTTTATTTATCGACTCCTCAAAACGCAGCTTTAAGTATGCAGTATTGCAATACGGAAATAAACTAGGCTCCCTACCGATCGTACATTTAACCAAAGTTAAGGATAGCATTAGTCTTGAATAAGATAAAGGATAATGAACATAAATGGGTAATTTGCCTTAATCTTAGGATGGTTAATTTCCTTTTGGGACAACAAGGAGGCTATACCAAATATCCTTGTGGAATGAAATCGTATCACATTGCCACCTGTGCATATTAGACTCGGTCTGATGAAACAATATGTTAATGCATTAATAAATACAGTGAATATTTTAAATATAATTCAAGGAAGTTTTCGAATTTGAGTTCAGAAACGTTCAAAGCAGGCATATTTGACGGCCCACAAATTCGCAAATTGGTGAATGGCCTTAATTTCCTCAGTTCAGTGTCAGAAATTAAGAAGAACACATGAGATTCGTTTGTTTAGGTTATTCGAAATTTCTTAGGTAATAGAAAAGGTGATGATTATGTTGAGCGCGTTGAAGAGATGTTGTCTCACTTCCAGCAACTTGGATGCAACATGAGCTTCAAAGTACACTTTCTTCACAGCCATTTCGATCATTTTCCGGAAAATCTCGGTGACATGAGTGAAGAACAGGGTGAACGATTCCACCAAGATATTCGGACTATGGAGGAACGATTCCAGGGTCGCTGGAATACGCATATGATGGCCGTACTTCGTTGTTCAAAAACAGTAGAAAATCATATAAAAGAAAATTTAAGGGTTTGTGGTTTTTTTTTTAATAAAATATTTTTCTGCTGAGAGTATTTTTTTCTAAAAAAACACTCCCCCTTATAAAAACTAAAGCTGATAAAAAAATCTGATAATATATTTGAAATCAGTGTCAAAAATTAGCTTAGATGATATAAACTATTCCATGCAACATATATGCTGTTGAGCGGTGTAATATTACAAAGGTACAAGGATGCGACGATTACCAATATTTAGGAGTGATTTTTGATAAAACAGGAAAGGCGATAAAGAAATTCGTGAAAAAATTATCCAAGCTAGAAACGTAATAGAATACCTATATCTGTTAATGTAGAGCAAAAATAATGAATAAAAAACGAAAATATCTATTCTATTATATATATATATATATATATATATATATATATATATATATATATATATATATATATATATATAAATGAATCCCTATTTCCCTTGGTCACGCTATAACTTGAGAACGACTTTACTGATTTCCTTCATCTTTTTTTAAAAAGTTTTGTAATATTTTCTTACGAAATGAAAATTTAAGAAAATTGCGCATAAAATTGAAAATTAAAGAAAATTGCGCATAAAATTGGAAAATTACACGAAAATTTGACGACTATTTAAACTTCAAGCGTATGATGACAGTTCTTGCCTACGACAACTTGACGACTATTTAAACTTCAAGCGTATGATGACAGTTCTTGCTTTTGACAGTTCGCGCGCCGAAAAAAGAATATAGCTGACGGAGAGCTTTGTGTGGACTGTACATTAAATTAAAATAGACGGTTTGAGTTGTAGGGAAGATTTACTGTGAAAAATTTAGATTTTTTGGCATTTAGTGGCAACAGAGGTAAAGACAAGTAGGGTTAACATAGAGTAAGAATAAATATATACAAAGTGACTATAAACACAAATCACACAGTATAAGTTTGGTTTGCAATTGACAGTTCCGGCGCCGTAAATATCGTTTAACAACTGCATCGATCGCGGGTATCTATCGATCAAAAATTTTTTTATTCATTTCTTAGTGCATTGTCCATTCAATTGGAACATTTATCCAGTTTTCAGTTTGTTCAGTGAGTTTTTTGAAAAGAGGGTCTACAATGCCACCAATTAGACGTACCAACATAGGTTGTAGAACTCGCAATTCTGCAAGTCAAAGATATATACGAGCAAGTCAAAGTGACGAGCAACGTGAAGCGCGAAATGAAGTTGAACGGAATCGATGGACTCGAAATCAACAACGTAGAAATGTCGCGTTTAATCCCCATCGAGCTGCATTCAATTATAATGTGGCAATCGATTACAGTTTACAGCAAATCGTTGCTATTGAACGAATGAACGTTGTGTGTTCACATTGCGGACGTGTTATATTGGCTGCAAAAAATGTCGATGTCAACGAATTTAATTTTCAGATTCAAAATAAGATAGCTGGCGAATTGATGACATACAAATCATTTGATTCCGTTACTAGCCAAGATGATATTGTGGGAATTTTTAAATTCGCTGGAATTGCCCGGATTACCATCTCATACTCTGCAATTAAAAGTCGGATCGGTAGTCATTATGTTGCGGAACATAAATGAACCAAGTCTTGCGGTGCGGCTTGCGGTGAATAAA
The DNA here is from genome assembly GCA_034092305.1 of Diaprepes abbreviatus. NCBI lineage: Eukaryota > Metazoa > Arthropoda > Insecta > Coleoptera > Curculionidae > Diaprepes > Diaprepes abbreviatus. Next base: position 225,333 of record JASJET010000080.1, on the reverse strand, counting down.
TTAATGGACAACGTCATCGAAGCCACAATTTTAAAAGGAAAGTACAAAGGCGAAGACGTTTTGATTCCACGCATCTCCATGATTCCGAACGATATGCCATTCGACTTTAAACGGATACAATTCCCAGTGCGGCTTGCATTTGCAATGTCGATAAATAAATCGCAGGGGCAGTCATTAAGTGTTTGTGGCATCGATCTCGAAAATACATGTTTTTCACATGGCCAACTGTATGTGGCCTGTTCCCGTGTCGGAAAGCCATCAGCACTATTTATTTACGCGCCACAAAACAGAACTAAGAATGTTGTGTATCAAAAAGCATTACAATAAAAAAATATTTTTTATTATTACTAGCTGGTGCCCGCGGCTTCTCCCACGTGGATGTCGTGAATTTTTTATAAAATTTTCAAATTTTCATTCCATAAGAACCTTCTACAAAGTATTAAAAAACTTCTTAAAAAAAGATGAAGGAAATCAGTAAAGTCGTTCTTAAGTTATGGTGTGACCAACGGGCATAGAGATTCATTTATATATATTTATATATATATATATATATATATATATATATATATATATATATATATATATATATATATATATATATATATATATATATATATATAAATAGAATAGAATAGAATAGAATATAGATAGATAAATATATAGATAATAGATACATTTATTCCAGTTCGAATTGAATATTCATAGTTAAGACAGGACAACGTCTGTCGGGTAAGCTAGTACCATATACAACACAATGATAAAAGACTGTTTAATTTATGGGGCTGAGAGAGAGAGAAAGAAAAAACGACTAGAAGTTGTAGAAATGGATGCTTTAAGAAAAACAGCAGGAATATCATGGAAAAAGATGATAAAAAACAAGGAGACACGACAGATGAGAACAGAAGATTCGATCATAAAACTTATAGAAAGAAAACAATTAATTTGGCACGGTCATATACAACAAAGGGCTGACTTATGACTGCCCCAGTAACCCATGATGTGCTATCTAGTATAACGTAGAAGAGGAAGACCTACGAGAAATTGGACGGAAGAAATCGGGAAAGCTAGAGTACGCGCAATCTTCAAGATGGACAGTAGTTTCGAATAAATATAAAAATCCTTCTCTAATTTCTTTCACTCAATTAGTTTTTATATGTCATCTGGTTGGGGTCATTCGCAGCTTCTTCTATTTGACCATGGTCTTCAATCCACTTTAATTTTGCCTTTTACCATAATACCTAACATCTTTCTTTCCAAGACTCATTGGGAAGTTTTTGGTTTATTAATTTTTTATTGATAACCCATGTTTCAGTTCTTTATGTGAGAACCATAAGAACATGTTGGTCTAACCCTGTTTGTTCTGAGGCAAATAGCCTTGCAAAAAATCCCAGCTACGCCTGTGTGCATATGTCTAAATGAAAATATGAAGTCTTACTGTAAAAAAATACATATTTTTTCCCATTTTCCCTTTCGTAATATTATTCATCTTTAATCCCCCTTTTTTTTCTAAATTGGGGGATAACTACATAAATACGTAGCTTCATCGAAAATAGCTCCCAACAGAGAGTAGATTTTAGGCTATGCTGACTGCGTTCGTCGGTGAAATCGTGCGTAAAACATATGCCTGTCAACTGGCACGCGTCGTATAATGCCGTAATAATGTATTGATACAGAATGCCACCCCCGAATAAGATGCGACTTGAGTTTCGGGGGTAACGTTAGTTGAATTATATTCTCGTATTCAAGAAAGTTTAATAAATCATTGTATAACGACGTAGGGGTAGAGGATAGAAAATTAGTATAAACATGGTTTAACGAGTATGATATACCCGACTGAAAAAGTTCAACGTTCATTATCACGTGGAAAAATAAAAAGTTCATTTTAGGAAAAAGCCTGACAATTTTTGTTAAGTGTTACCAACAGTGTTTCACCAATAACATGAATTTAGATGAATTTAGAACATATTATATTATGTATATGTATATATATATATATATATATATATATATATATATATATATATATATATATATATATATACAGGCGCGGATCTAAGGGGGGGCGGTGGGGGCGATCGCCCCCCCCAAGTTCAGGAAAATAGACCCGATTTTGCCTCTTATACTATAGTTTATTCAAGAACTTGAGAGAGAAATCATTTTTTACCTTTTTTTTTCTTCGCAAACTACCTGTGTCCCTTATTCCGATGTCTTTGGCAAAATCTGCTAGACACATATATTTTTCATAGGAATTGGTTAGAAATATTATAATCAAAATTACCGGTCTATAATAGTGGACTATTTGGTTAGGATAACAATAGATATTTGGATGTGAAGTGTTAAAAAGGATTTTAATCCTTGTCATAGGCGTCGGAAAGAGGTTTATTTTATCACTAAGTATTTATAGCATAGAATATTATTTCGGTTAGAAACTTAAAATAAAAAGTTTTTATATTATTTTCTTTCTTATGATTTCTTAATAATTTACATACATTATAAAATATAGATAATTTTGGCATATTTAACACAAATCACTACAGTATTTTTATTATTTTTAATTTTGGCCTAGAAACCATTTTAGGTACATTCAGACTAAAACGTAGCATTTTTCTCTTAAAAAAATTCTAAGTTATAATTTAAATACTTACAAAATACCCATTATCAAAAATGCAAGAAGTTAAACACATATAAAAAAATCAATTCGTCCATATAATATTAAAATTTTGTTGAAGCTATCGGTCACTTTATTATTAATTAAAAACATTTTTAGGATATTTGACGTTTCAGTTTATTTATTTCTTAAACCATCTGCAGAATTTAAATTGAACACTAAAAAGGGATTCAAATGTAATTAATTTTTATATGTTACAGAAAATTTAAATAATAAATTGTGTTTACGCTGGTAAACATCATAATTTGTAATCAAAGTCAGTGAAGCTATCTTCGCTCAAATTAAATATAATTGGTTCCTCTATCTCACCGATCATGAGATCGAGTTTCCCCACTTTCTTTTATTCTTTTATTATCTGGATTTTTCCCAATTTTCTGCACTAACTTTATTCAAAAAAATAAGTTCAGTTAAATTACTAATTTTGTAAGTTGTGTTATTTCTAGCAACTTTACCTCTTACTTGAGAGAGATTTTCCTTCTCCAACGGACATTTTCAGGACGATCTATAAGAACAGATTTCCTATCTGGTTTTTCCCAGCAAAAATCAAGTTCTCTGAGCAATTTCTAGAGCTCGGTTCTTTTAATTTCAGGTAAATCCCGATCTTCATTGATTTTAGTTAGAATTTTGTCGACGGTTGGGATTTGCTTCTCATAATAAAATATATGTACAACTCCTTTTAGTACAGTTTGTGTGATTGAATGTAGCTTGGGAGTACTAACAATTCCAGTACTTTTTTTCTCCTTCAGTATTCGGTACATAGTAGATTTTCCAACTCCTGTCATGTTGGAATACTTCTCAGTAGAGCTTTAAACAATATTATCGAGATATTGCTATCTTAAGGCATCATCAACATTCATCGTAATAAGTTTTTCGTTGAAGAAAAAATGCCCTGGTTTAACGATTTTAGAATAAATATAGATGTGGAAGCCATATCTTTTGGGTATCTCACTAATCTCAAATAATATATAAAAACAAGTACAAACAAGATAAATCACTAAGGATGCACTGTAAGGTGTACTTTGCTCACTGACAGAAATTAAATTGAACTATCAGAACTTTTATTGCTGCAGTAAATTTATAAAAGCTATAATATTTAAATATAATTGAATATAATTAGATTTACGGCAGTCCTCAGTTACTTGCGCACTGGAGCAGGTACGTTGAAGGTTTCGGTAACAGTTTTCTTACTCTCTCTAGTTCTTGAATAGAGTATAGGAATGTGTATGCTTGCGATCGCCCCTCCCCTTTCCAAGAGCTTTGAGTTCAGGAAAATAGAACCGATTCTGCATTTTATATTAGGAATATGTATGCTGCTGATACTCCCCCCGCCCCCCGTTGACAACCTTGTTTTTCTGGCGATAGCCCCCCCACGAAGTGCTTTGAATTCTGGAAAATAGATCCGATTCTGCCTCTTATACTAGGAATGTGTATGCTGCTCGCATCCTCTCCTCGGTCGGCAACTTATTTTTTCTTGTGATCGCCCCCCCCCCTCCACTCTTCAAGAGCTTGAAATTCAGAAAAATAAACCCGACCCATCCTGTCTTTGACATTAGAAATGGGAATGTTGCTGGTGTCTCCCCCCCCCCCCCGTCGACAACCTGCTTTAGCACTTTTATGATATCACCGCCCCCCCCCCCCAAAGAGAGAGGCTGGATCCGCCCCTGTATATATATATATATATATATATATATATATATATATATAAGAAAAAGTCAACTAAACCGAAAGGTTTAAGACACTTTTTGGGGCTGTAGAAAAGAAAACTCTTTTTGGTTAGTCTAGCTTTCTCGGTATGGTGGTACAGGTAGGCCATCATCTCGATGGTGGTGAAATAAGATAAATTGTGTTTCTTAACAATTTGTTCAAACTGTGCAACCTCTAACACGGAAAGGATATGGTTGGAACGAAGTTTGCATTTACTGTTCGCATTCTACTTCAAATATATAAATATATATATATAAAAAGCCAGGCTTTGTTCAACAGAGACAGTCATTATGCACTTAACATTAAAATCACATAATATGAAAAGAAATATTCCAAAAGGTAATGTCAAACTCATCCATTATACAACATACAATATTAAGGTAAGTTTGGAGATTATTATTTGACGATTTTTTGATAGGTTCTCTAGGTTCAATATGCTGTCCCCAACCTGTGATTCAAAATCCTACGTCCTGTTGGTCCTTGAGTTATGTGTGGCATTGCTGTGGTGGGTGTACGATTAGTTAAGTGTTGTGGTTTTAGGTTGTATTGTCTGCATTTGACGACTTTTCTGTAAATTTAAAAATGAGATTGTCTCGGGACTGGAAGAAATATTCTAAAAGGCAAGGCTTTTAGAATATTTCTTTTCATATTATGTGATTTTAGTGTTAAGTGCATAATAACTGCCTCTGTTGAACAAAACCTGGCTTTTTATATATACTCACTTTGGTAGGTCTTTTTCTTTATTTTTTATTTTGTAAACATATGATTAAAGAAAGTTATTTTTTTGTAGAAGTCCTGATAAAGGCAATAAAATTTCTCAAAAGCTAGACTAACAAAAAAGGGTTTTCTTTTCTGGCCAACCATCTTTCTGCCTGCAGCCGCACAAAATCATCATATCATATTATAAAAACAATAATCACAGTGCCCTAGAGCACTTATAAACTGGCTGTAGTGATCGTGATTCATAAGGCTGGTAAATCCAAAAAGGACGCACAGACCAATCAGTCTGCTTCTGGCCATACAAGAGGTGGTAGAAATAACTAAACTGGATAAGCTGAAAGTCATATTCTAGGAGGTAACGGATTTCTGCGAAACAGTTTGGCCTCAGTAGTGGTTCAACCGAAGGGCTTCGCAGTTAGGCTAGACATTTCGAAAGTATTTAATAAAGTTTGGCATGACAGCGCATGATTCGCTTCCGATATCCTTCACCCATAACCAAGCTGGTCCCCTTCTTCCTTAAGTATAGAATACTGCATAAGAAATATAAGTAGAAAACTAGAAATTTTACTTGATCGTAATAAAAGTACAAAAGTACAAGATATATATATATATATATATATATATATATATATATATATATATATATATATATATATATATGAAATAAAATGCGAACAGTAAATGCAAACTTCATTCCAACCATATCCTTTCCGTGTTAGAGGTTGCACAGTCTGAACAAATTGATAAGGAACACAATTTATCCCATTCCACCACCATCGTGATGATGGCCTACCTGTACCACCATACCGAGAAGGAAGTCAAAACTTACCCTCCCCGCCACAGTGATACGGCAGAGGTACATGGTTCGTCTCTATTAGACTCATCAGGGTACCGACATGCATCGGAAGGAAGCATGCAAATACTGAACGCGGCTTCGCCGACCTCCCGCCGGAGGAATCCGTGAAAGCCGCATAAACATTATATATATATATATATATATATATATATATATATATATATATATATATATATATATATGACCCATTTTAAAAGACGCGCGCAAATAACTCTAATGGGAAGACCTAAATCAAAAAAAGTGTAAGAACAGAAGTTTTTTTATTTTCGAAGGAGAAACCAAATAATGACCTTCAATTTGACCTTGGGCTTACTTTCCAGGTCACTTCAAGGTCAAGTTTATTTCCTATTTTTTATTGCAGAAATAGAAAAAAACTTTCCCATCCAACCATATAAATAATATAGGCGGTCAAATCACATATAGAGCTAATTTTTGAGGGGAACAATATTGTTACCGTCTTGTCTCTTTAAAATTGCTCACTGGGTTCGCAGAATTAAAACACAACACCTTTCACTAAGACTTTCCATACTTATATTAACTACTTATTAACACAGCTAAAACACAATTTTATAACTGCTTGTTAATCTTCACTATTCAAATACAACTATACAATTAACTATACTACGCTTATCCTATTTCTAGCTTAACACAGCTAAAACACAATCTTAAAACTGCTTCTAAAACTTCACTATTCAAATACAACTATACAACTATTTATATACCTATAGAATCTCCTATATAAATTCAAAACATAAAAGTTGATATTTACCTAGAAATATGGCTCTTCGATACACTTTTCCTTTAGGCACATTATAATTAAGATGACTCATCACATTGGAATACGAGGGCATATCAATTAGTTTTCTGCTAATCGTTCGTAACAATATTTACACATGTAGACTAAATATTGAAGTTTTCACGAAAATAATTTATTTTAGAACCTTAACTTTTTTCGATTCAGGCTCTCTCATTTAAGTTATTTGTGTGCGTCTTTTAAAATGGGTCACCTTCAGATGACCTCTGTATGTGATTTGATTCCCTATGTCATTTATATAGTTGGATAGGAAATTTTCTCCACTTTCCATTTCTGCAAAGAAAAATGGGGAATCCCATTTGAAATATTAATTTTATCTTGAAATGACCTTGAAGGTTAAGCCTGTCACCCTGTATATATATCATGTCTCACATGAATTTTACAACACACTCATAACAACACAAATCAATCTCTTTATTTTTGAATATGCTTAAAGTAAGACTGGGAAAAATCAGAAAAAAAAACGCATACATTTTTTATGAAACTCTCCTTTTATTTTCAATTTTTATCTCGAATAATAAAAAAAAAATTATTTTTTTCTACAAACAAATCGATTTTTAAGAAAAAATTTTAAAAGGGCATATTAATAGCCCTAAGCTTTGCACAAATTTTGATAAATCAACTTTTGGGTGGACTCAAGAGTTGCAAAATTTCCGTATATTTTTGTAAAATGATGCGTGTGGAACCGCACGACCTAATTTGATGGCTTTTTGTGACATTCTTCGGGATATGGACCTAATATGCGATAAAAAATTGTGTCCGCGTAACTATAGGCTAAATGCAATATACAATCAAAAGAAATTTATTTTATGCCTTAAATGTTTTATTTCTTTATATTTAAAACTTATTACGTATATATTGTAGAAGTTAAATCCCGTAACCTATACGTACGAGAATGGCTCGATAAGTTATCGGCCTGATAAAGAAAACAAAAGATTTTTGAAAATGCTTTTATTTATTTTTCAACATAGTCCCCTTGTACTTCAATAGATTGAGACCAACGATGTTCTAACATTTCAATACCCGTAGTATAATGCGGTTTGTCCAACTCTGCAAAATAAGAGATTGTCGCTGCTCTGACCTCGTTATTTGAAGGGAATTTTCGTCTAGCGAGCCATTTTTTCAAGTTTGGGAAAAGTAAAAGTTGGGAACCAGATCCGGCGAATATGGAAGCACTTCGAAACGTAGGTCATGGAGTTTTAGTAGCAACAACCATAGATTCGTGTGCAGGCGCGTTATCCTGATGAAAGAGTACTTTTTTTTGGCAAGATGTGGACGTTTAGCCTTAATCACATGCTGCAAACGGTCCAGTAGTGAAGCGTAATACTCCCCGGTGATGATCTTGCCTTGTTCTAAATACTTTATAAGCACCACGCCATGTGAATCCCAAAAAACTGTTGCCATGACTTTTCGTGCAGACGGAACCGTCTTTGCTTTTTTTTGTCGCACTTTTACCTGCCCCACCCACTGTTCAGACTGCTGCTTTGTCTCTGGCGTGTAGTGGTGAATTCATGTTTCATCTGCAGTTATAAAACGTCGAAGAAACTCAGCAGGATTGCGTCTGAATAGGTCTAAACTCTCTTGCGAAGTATTCATTCGAAGACGTTTTTGGTCGACCGTTAACGAACGCGGCACCCATCGCGCAGAAAGCTTTTTCATCCAAGAACATCATGTATAATATAGTGGACACGATCTATCGATATTTTTGCTATACCAGCAAGCTCTCGTACTTTCAGTCGGCAGTCATGAAGTATGCCATTGTGAATTTTTGTGACAATTTCGTCAGTTGTAGCGGTTTTTGGGCATCTCGAGCGCTCATCATCTTGAAATGATGTACGATCACGATTAAATTCAGCAGCAGCATCCTTTAAAGTAGAATTTAACTCATTTTTCGTATTCGTAGGAGTGAAGTCCTTTAAAACAAAGTACTTTAGAATCGCTCGAACTTTAATTTTATCCATCTTTCACAAAATATCGAACCTTAAGTGTTCACTCGATTGCCACAAACAAGCAATTGAACATAAACATCTGAAACTTTGCAGGGCATCATCTCAAGGTTAATGCTTACAAAATATTATAGTTATTTGATCCTACTAGCGCCCTCTCTGTTTCAGGCCGAGAACTTATCGAACCATCCTCGTACATGGCAAAATAATGAAATTTATTTCCTAAAACCGCCATCTTGGATCTACTATTTTGAAAATATATTGGTTGAAATTTGGTTGCTGCAAATTTCTTAAAGTACTGAAACTGTTAAAAACCCCTTTGCTTAAATGTTTATTTGAAAGTAATTAGACGTTCTACTATAAATTCATAATCTTGAATCCATCATTTTGAAATTTGGGAAACTTCGTTTGTATTATTAAAAATTATTTAGTCATATAAAAATTATATTTGTGGAATTTAAATCCCGTAAGCTATACTTTCATTGCAAAATAATGAAATTTAGTTCTTAAGTCCTCCATCCCGAACCCGCCGTTTTGAAAATCATATTACAAAACATTGTTATTGTAATGAGAATGCCAAAAATCATTTCATATATGTTTTGAAACAAATTGGGAAAATAGATTAGAATTTGTAGTAAAGAATTAAATATTACATCTAGGATTTGTTCATATTCGATGCCATATTTGATCCGCCATATTGTTTTTTTTTCAAAACGGCCCTATTGCAAATAAAACTAGACATCTTTACCAAAAATTTAAGCTCAATATAAGCTATTTTCGTTGCGATAAAAAATGGAGAGTAGGGGTGGTCCACTTATAAAGATCGCCCCATATATATATATATATATATATATATATATATATATATATATATATATATATATGTTATGTCGGATATTCTCACGGGTGTGATGTGTAATCGAAGGTTTTCGGGCATCCCGTGTATGTGCCGAGTCCCTCTAAGGACTGTAAGGCAGCTGACGTTTCGGTGAAATCTCATTCACCATTTTCAAAGCTCACTGTATTGCGTCTACGAGCGAACTGTCAGTTCGTATATATATATATATATATATATATATATATATATATATATATATATATATATATGTATGTGTGTGTTTATACGGCTTTCACGGATACCTCCGTGTGAGATGCATTATTAGTGGTTATATCCACATTATGCTGCTGTAGTGCTGAAATCACATTCAGCAAAAGTACAACTATATGCAACTCCGTATGTAAATGAAGTAAAATGCGAAACAGTAAATGCAAACTTCTCTCCATCATATCCTTTCTGTGTTAGAGGTTGCATAGTTAGAATAAATTGTTATAAAATACAATTCATCCTATTCCACCACCATCGAGATGGTGGCCTACCTGTACCACCATTGGCGTATATACAGCAGCATAATGTGGATATAACCACTGCTAATGCATTTCACACGGAGGTATCCGTGAAAGCCGTATAAACATATATACGCCACCCGGCGAGCGGTCGGCGAAGCCGCGTTCAGTGTTGAATGCTTCCTTCCGATCTGTCCTTTGCACAGCCAGGTGCATGTCGGTACCCTGATGAGTCTAGTGAGAGACGAAACATGTACCTCTGCCGTATCACTGTGGCGGGGAGGGTAAGCTTTGACTTTCTCCTCGGTATGGTGGTACAGGTAGGCTACCATCTCGATGGTGGTGGAATAGGATTAATTGTATTTTATAACAATTTATTGTAACTGTGCTACCTCTAACACAGAAAGGATATGATGGAGAGAAGTTTGCATTTACTGTTTCGCATTTTACTTCATATATATATATATATATATATATATATATATATATATATATATATATATATATATATATATATATATATATATAATATAAAAAGAGTAGTTAACGTCCGTGTAGTTTTAAAATAAAAATAGGAAATTCTTGGCTATTCGGACAAAGACTGTTAATAAATATTATTTTCATGCCAAAAAGTGAGGAGATCTCCAAAGAACATGGAAAAACTCTGGGTTGAAATATTAAATTGTAATTGAAAATGAAATAAACTATTATATTAAAATTGCTCTGCTTTTCTTGAATAGTGTATGTGTTGTCTTCGTTGTATAATTATTAAACCTGAAACGCCACCGTACCTGTATAACCGATGTTCATAATATTAATTTGCCTCTATTTACAGTCACATAGCATTAAAAGGAAATATATAAAAGATAATTTTGGTATAATACAGCAGCTCTCATAAGTTCTTTAAACAACGTTGATTTTCGCGTATCTAACATAACTTTTAAAAAATTAATAAGATACATTTTCTTTCCTCTTTTGAGCGGCTGGGTCTTCGTCCCTCGCCATTTATTTTGTTTTATTAGCCTATGACGTTAAATTTGGATAGTTACCTGAACTGGACATCTGTTTTTTATTTTTTTTTGTCGATATTTGTTAAAACCAATGTAATTTTCTGTGTATATGCTGATAGACAATAATTATTATTACTATTATTATAGGCCAATATTTCGCTTATATACCCGTATCGGTTTATTTTTAACTCTATGAGCCGATACACCGTCAACGAATTGCGTAGAGTGGAATCAGATTATCTCTCCAGTCAGTCCAGGTGACGAACTGTGCATTTCCGGCAAATGGGGAACATCCTGTGCCCTAATTGGGCGCCGCCGCAATCGATTCCCCCTTGGAAACCAATGGGGGGCCGCCCCCAGAATAACTGGTTAACAGACAGGTAAATTATGCACAACGTGAGATCGAAATGATTGTTGAAGTTATTCTTATAATTATTTTTAAACATTTAGAGGTTATACATGATGTCCGGAAAATACGTGTACTACGTCTAACGACAGCCTCTTGACGTCAAAATAGGTCGATTTAAGCCAACTTGTTTATTTATCACTTCGTTTAGGCGACAGAAGACGTCACAGTTTTAAGAAAATATTGATTGTTCCCAAATTTCTTGAAAACGTGGTAGTTGAATTTAATGATTTTTGATGTGTGGTGTAACACAATAATATGACGTTTTCTAGTGGTATTGCGATCGGTTTTAAAGTAGTGTAAGTGTGATAAAAGTGACGTAAGTTGTAAATATCGCATCTGATTTTTTATGTCGTTAATCTAAATATTTCTGTCGGATAATCGCACGTATTTGGACGCTTTTTTACTTCTTGAAAAATTTTCGTTGGATGAGCGATTTCGCCAGGAAAAAAATATTGTCAATTACATACATACACCAATTTTTTCTAATAATAAAACATGTATGTATTTTAAAAGGATTGAAAAAACTGACTAAAAAGAAAACATTAATTAAGCAATGTGTCAAATGGCCACTATTTTGCCGAATACATTAACACTTTTTAATAAAAAAATTGAACCGACTTCTAAAAGTGCGCTAAAAAGTTAAAAATAACTATAAATTTTTATATGAAATAGAACTTTTTGAAGTCGGCGCCGAACTAATACCTGATAAAATGTGATTTGCATAAACAGATTAAAAATACTTTATATGTAATTGCTTTCTTGCCACAATTTGTATATATTAGTAGTTATTTATTTCATTTACAAATAATTTGGCACCAATTTCAAAAAGTTCAATTTGATATAAAAATTTGTAGTTATTTTTCACTTTTTAGCGCACTTTTAGAAGTCCGTTCAATTTTTTTATAAAAATTTTATTTTTCTATTTTTAGTTTTAGAATTCATTATAATATCCATAAATTATTTGAACTCAGTACTAATCGGGATTAGTGTACCTCGCAATGACTCCAAGGTGGCAAAAAAGTACCCATTTTATCCAAAGTTGTAAATCACCCTAATATGAATCACTAAAAATTCTTTGGTTCTTAGAGTTTTCCAAATACCAGAAAAATTGTGTCAAACAAATATTTATTCTGTCATTGTAAATCCACTATCTTAAATTTCAAATTAAGTTTAGATTGGTATTATAGGCCCCAAAATGTAATTTCTTAGCTCGATATATTTTATACTGCATATTGAGTTTGTATATGCCTCAAGAACCCCACAATATCAATTTTCAATATTTAAAGAACCTGAAATGTAAATTTCTTAGCTCGATTTATTTTATACTGGATATTGAGTTTGTACACGCCTTAAAAACTCCATAATATCAATTTTAGACAAAATTGGAATATGTAAAATTTTGTGTCCCTCATATTGTATCTTATCAACCTAATAGTTTTAAAAAATTAACTTCATATTCGGAATACACGACCCTGAAAACCCTCTAATACCAAATATGAAAAAATGCGCATAAGGTAAAATTTTCAACCCACCATATTGCATCCGCTATATTGAATTTCAAAAAAATTATCTTTAGTCTTAATCTAATATAAATCTAAACCCTTCAAAGCCCTCTGTACCAATTTTGGATGAAATCCGGAAATTTAAAATTTCTAGACTTAAATTTGCTATATACATCCTCAAAAACGATTCAGTACCATCTTTGAACAAAATCGAAAAATGTAAAATCTTTAGACCGCTATCTTGGATTTGCCATATTGAATCCTGAAAAAATACTTTTAAATTCATAATTTACACCCTCAAGAACCCCCTATCTCAGTTTGGGAGAAAATCGAAAAATGTAAAATTTTTAGGACGCCATATTGAATCTGCCACATTGAGTTTTTCAAAAAATATTTTAAATCCATAATTAACACTAACAAAAATATCCCAATATTGATTTTAGACAAAATCGGGAGATGAAGAATCTTTAATCCGCCATATTGAATTTTTTAAAAATAATTTCAAATTCGTTATGTGCCACCCCGAAAACTCCCCCGTACCAATTTTGAAGAAAATCGGACAAAATTGATTTTTTTGTCCACCATATTGAATTTTTAAAATATATTGTGGATCCATTATTTGCGACCCCGAAAAGTTCCCCACACCAATTTTGGAGAAAATCGGACAAAATTAAATTTTTTTATCCACCATATTGGATTGGATATTGAATTTTTTAAAAATAATTTCAGATTCGTTGTGTACGACCCCAAAAATTCTTCCATACCAATTTTAAAGAAAATCAGACAAAATTAATTTTTTTGGCTGCCATATTGTCAGCGCCATCTTGGATATTACTGCACCAATTTCGTCCAAAAAAATGTGGGACTACCGCAGCAATTTCTTGAACATAACGTAAAAAATTTCATTCAAATCGGTGCCGCCGTTCCGGAGTAATCGGTGTACATACATAAAAAAAACATACATACTCGACGAATTGAGAACCTCCTTCTTTTAGAAGTCCGTAAAAAATTAAATTGGACTCTATCTAATATCTTAGGATTATTAAAAAAGTTGCCAGCGTTTAAAATCCGGATCAATAATTCCTCGCGGGTGTTCACCGGAGTCTTGTAGATTTCTGTTTTAAGAGCGCCCCACAAAAAGGAGTCACAAATATTTGCCCCTTCCAATCCATCGGTTGGGATATTGGTCGTGTAAATATTGCTGAATAGCAACGGAGTATGGCATCATCATACATATACCATAGTTCCCGCCGAAGTAAAATAGGCAAATTTTCCAGAAGAACTGGTAGTGTGTTATGCAAAAGATTTAGATAAATATTTCCATTTATCCTGTCTGGAATGACAACAGGACCAATAAGGTAGCGATTAATAATACCTGCCCAAACATTTATTTTAAACTTACGCTCATGGTGTGCAACTTTAATGGTACATAGATTTTCATCCGCTTAAACATGTTCTTCGTGCAGGTTGGTATCTCCAGATCTTGGAAAGAATGCCTTGTGAGTAAACAAAATTTTTCTACTAAACTTTGAATCACGAATTCTTTCGTTTCAAATAAATTCACAAAATGAATGGCGCGTGTTGGATCAATGGGTAAAAGTTTCTGAACCTTTTGGACGTGATATGGATGTAACAACTGTTCGTTAAAAATATCATTTACAATAGTCAAATTATTAAATGCCATACCAACAAAGTCACTCGAAAAATTATTGTTACAGGTATTTTTTAACCGACTTCTAAAAGAAGGAGGTTCTCAATTTGTCGACTATGTATTTTTTTTATGTATGTACACCGATTACTCCGGAATGGCGGCGCCGATTTGAATGACATTTTTTACGTTATGTTCTGCAGTAAAATCCAAGATGGCGCTGATAATATGGCGGCCAAAAAAAAATAATTTTGTCAGATTTTCTCCAAAATTGGTACGTGGGAATTTTTGGGGTCGTACACAACGAATCTAAAATTATTTTTTAAAAATTCGATAAGGCGGATCCAATATGGCGGACAAAAAAAAAGAATTTTTTCCGATTTTCTCCAAAATTGGTATGGGGGAGTTTTTAGGATCGCACATTATGAATCTGAAATTATAAAAAAAAATTAAATATAGCGGATCCAAGATGGCGGATTAAAGATTCTACATCTCTCGATTTTGTCTAAAATCAATATTGGGTCATTTTTGTTAGTGTAAATTACAATTTTAAAATATTTTTTGAAAAACTCAGTCTGGCGGATTTAATATGGCGTCCTAAAATTTTACATTTTTCGATTTTCTCCAAAACTGATATAGGGGGTTCTTGAGGGTGTACACTATGAATTTGAGAGTATTTTTCCAGGATTCAATATGGCGAATCCAATATAGCGAGCTAAATATTTTACATTTTTGAAGATGTAAATAGCGAATATAAAATTATTTTAAAAAAATCTAAGGTGCAACATGACGGTCTAGAAATTTTAAATTTCCTGATTTCATCCAAAAATTGGTACTAGGGGGCTTTGAAGGGTGTAGATTTAGATTAGATTAAGATGTTGAAATTATTTTTTTGAAATGCAATATGGCTGGTCCAATATGGTGGGTTGAAAATTTTACCTTTTTCGCATTTTTTCAGATTTGGTATTAGGGGGTTTTCGGGGTCGTGTATTACGAATATGAAGTTAATTTTTTACAACTATTAGGTTGATAAGATACAATATGAGGGACTGAAAATTTTACAGTTTCTTATTTTGTCAAAAATTGATATGGTGGGGTTCTTGGGGCGTATACAAACTCAATATGCAGTATAAACTATATCGGGCTAAAAAATTTACGTCTCAAGTTTTTTAAATATCGATATTGGAAGGTTTTGGGGCCAATATTACCAATCTAAAATTAATTTAAAATTTGAGACAGTGGATTTACTATGACAGACTAAATATTTGTTTGACACAATTTCACTGGTATTTGAGGAACTCTAAGAATCAAAGAATGTCTAGTGGTTCATTCAAGCGTGTTTTACAACTTTGGATAAAACGGGTACTTTTTTGCCACCTTGGAATGATTGCGAGGTACACTAATTTGATTCGTACTTAGTCCAAATAGTTTACGGATGTCATAATGAATTCAAAACTAAAAATAAAATTTTTATAAAAAAAATTGAACCGACTTCTAAAAGTGTGCTAAAAAGTAAAAAATAACTATAAATTTTTATATGAAATTGAAATTTTAAAGTCGGCGCCAAATTATTTCTAAATGAAATTATCAATAAACTATTTTTAATCTGTTTATGAGAATCACATTTTGTCAGGTATTAGTTTGGCGCCGACTTCAAAAATTTCAATTTCATATAAAAATTTATAGTTATTTTTCACTTTTACAAGTCGGTTCAATTTTTTTTTTATAAAAACTTTATTGTTATTACGGTTAATTGGTGTATGCATTAGTGGCGGCTGGTGCATTAAAAAAGTAGGGGTTGCAATTCCAATGGTATATGAAAAACATAGATAAGTATAAAACCTGTCATAGGCACCGGTGGATGAAAAAATAAAAGTTTTAAAAATTGAGTTAGTATGAAATTAAGCAGTGTATTTTAAATAACTAGACATAAAGAAGGTGGTAAATTTTAAAAATATAGCGGTCAAAACAAAATGCACTCATAACTTACTGTGTGAATTATTTGTTAAGAAGATCCATACGCCGATCTTTGGCATTAGCAAACTTAATTAATAACCCGCTGATTGAAATCAGGTATGCTTACGATAGGGATCCCTTTCTTTAGAAAGCATTGCTAAAGCAGAAAGTCTTTCTTGGCTCATAGTATTCCGAAAAAGCGTTTTTATCCATTTAAGGGTAGAAAAGCACCATTCCTCTTCAGCCGATGCCATTGAAATAGTAATTAAATTTTTTAAAATTTTTAGAACTTCACTAAATATCTCACTTCGCTCGATATTTTGCTAAAGATAGCCATAAAATACATGAAGTCCCGAACTTGATTTGAATTCTTCCGTTTCATATATGATGGTCAGTTCTGTACAGAGTTTTTGTTCGATAAAAAAAAGCTGTAAATTTTAATCGTATCCTTAAATTTTTGTTCGGAAAAACATGCGCTACATTCGACATACTGTTCCGAAAAAAAAAGTTTGGCTGCTTCCAAGTGACATGTAAAGCTAAATCGTTCTTTTGCTTGATAAATAATTATATCACAAATTTCTTCTGCTCCCTGAGAAAACTTCGCGAAATCATCGAGCTTACGTCATTTTGAAGTAGATGGAGATGGCCCAATGTCGTTTGGGGTAATATTTTTTCTAATTTGCATTAATTTTGATTCAAATGATAATATATTTTTATTTGCTATAACTGCGTCAAATTGTCTTGTTTGAAACTTACCAAATAACAAATCAACTTGAGGCATTATTTTGTAAAATAAGTTTAATCAGGAAATGCTTTTGAGAATTATGACACATCTTGGTACTAAAGTTTTTACTGTCATTCAAGATTTTTTCGATAGTCTCTAGAATGCTGACTTTGTATTCGAATATGGTACAAATAACTCTAGAATTAAAATTGCATCTTGTTGGGGTAGGCGTTTGTTAACAATTTGATCTAGTATTGTGGTTTTTTGAGGACTATTTGAAAAAAGAAAAGAAATTCCGTCTAAATTGTAAAAAAATATGCGGACATTTTTATTGGCGGATGCAGCGTTTAACATTACCAAATTTAATTGATGGGCATAACAATGCACGTAAGCAGCATGTTCATTGGTTTTTTTTTATAATTGCTGTCACCCCATTCGACGAGCCGCTCATGTTTTCTAGAAAATAAAAAAGTTCTCACTCGGTTTTACTTACACATACAGGAAGATAGAGAGCAGGAAATGCATTATATTTAGCTCCTTTTCTAGAATTTCTTACAAGGGTTTCTTAAAAAGGGCTAATTCATACACAATGGTTTTTATAAATTCCTTCGTAACTCGGAATCCTTTGAATTCGGAAATCGAAATTGGCCACTGTATTTGTCTGCACACTTTGAAACAAAGCACTTAATTTTGGATGTTTTTTTTTTCTCGCCAAACGTTTTTAACCTCTTTGAATACAATAAAATATCTTGCTCAAAGTAAAAACATAGTCACTTTCACAAAAATTAAAATACCGGTACAGTAGACATCACGCATAGAAATACCGGCACAGTAGACACCACGGTTGTATTCTAACCTGAACTAAAGGAATGGTTTAACTGTTGCTTGAAGAAGAAACCTTTATTTGATACTGGCAGCGCCATGCGCGACTGGAAGCAAAGTTCAAATACTTGTCCAGTGCGTTGTATAAAAGATATTTTTCTAGGAGAGAGATATTTTGTGGGGCAAACTAAACATAGGTTTGCAAGTCGACTGATAACCTACATGAAGCTTATGAGACGAAATTAATCTCTACATCTTAGATAGGCAACTCTATGTACGCTCCAATGAATTAGCTTGAATTGCATTAAAATTGCAAACCAGCAAAGCGATAATGTTTTCAGGTACAATACTGTAATACAGACAAATTATTAATAATATTTAGGCGAAGTAAGTTAAATTATATCAATAATTGACTGCTGTTCGCATATAATCTCGGTAAAAAATTGATTTAAATTTAAACATTAAATTATCGGTAGAAATTAAAAAATATATATTTGTACTTATATTTATTAGTATGTTTCATTTTAATTTATAATTTTTTTGGGGGTTGTGCAAACCTGCAAACCTAAGGAAAAGCCGGCACTGGTTGCATGAAATTTTTTTCCGCTCACCCAATGAAAATTTTTCAAGAGGTAAAAAGCTTCTAGATACATGCTATTATCTGATAAAGATATATAGGTTGTCATAATGTTGATGACATAAAAAATCAGAAACAATGTTTACAAGAAATGTCACTTTATGACACTTGCACTACTTTATAGCCGGTCAGTAGACTATTAGAAAACGTCATATTATAGTGTTAAAATCAATATTTTTTTTTAAACTATGACGTTTTTTACCGCCTAAACGAAGCAGTGTCGAATATAACTAAGCTTAAATCGATCGATTTTGACGTAAAGAGTACGTCATAAAACGTTGTACATGTATTTTTTGGACACCCTGTATAATGTGAGTACTTAGCCTGTTCCATATTAGATATCAGCAGAAAAATAAACGCGTCTTTCGTATTTTAGGTACGTCCTTTTCGTGAATCTTTAAAGGACATATTCCAAGGGTTTTAGCATGAAATAGAATAGTGTTATTCATTTTTGACCCGTCAAGTTTCAGAATTAACTTGCAAGTAATGGAGAATAAAAAAAGGGGAATCTCAGACGTCATCCCCCATACCATCAACATAAAGTGTGCATACAGGGGCGTGAATAACATTTGCTGGTTACTTTCAAGTCATTAAACATTCTTTTAAAATCATCGTAAACATCCCCATTCTTATTATACTTACCCTTCGCATTGGCCATTTTTGATGTATGTCAGTAATTATATCCTCAACAATTATCTAATTTTTTAGATAATTGTTTTAGGCAAAAACGTTGTTTTTGGTAAATTAAAAATATTTTTTTAGCGGTCTTACACGTTAGGAATTTTCAACAATCCTTTTTTTTACTAGAAATTGAAATTTGTAGAAAGAAAATAACAAAATGATTTTAAGGCTATATTTTTATATAATAAATACAATAACATTTATTTTTAAAGACTACACTAACCATTTGGTAAAGTTGGCTATTCTAAGACGCCCTTAAGACTAACATTTAGTTCCAGCATCGCTATATGTGACTAGTTTTCGACTAATTAGATTTCATGATATTTTTAACGACCATATTTTTACAGAATAGTTTACAATTTTATTTTTGCGAAAGAAAAATACAAAATTAAGATTTTTTTTATAAATAAACTTTAATGAACCTTATTAGTATCACGAAATTATATACAGAATATTGTATATTCAGATTTCAAAATGCAATTTTGTAAATTTATGATACTGTGCTTGTGTCTCCGCTTGAAGCATAATTTTTTCGAAAAAATTAAAATTTTCAACGTAACATTTTTTCTTTACGTCAGGAGTATAATTTTGCTTTACAGTTAACAGTTCTACTCTTATTTCTGGACAGTTTTTGTTCTTTATTACTTTGTAATTTCTTTTTTTAGTTTTTAAATATATATCCTTCTTTTAATTAAAAAAGTTAATATAGTCCATTACATCAAACAGAGTGTTTACAAAAAAAATCAGTATTTTGTATTAATTTTCTTGATTTTAGACTTGTCTAAAATTTATAGACGAATACTTATACTATCTACGTCCTAACCTAATATAATACATTAAATATTTACATAAACATTAAAAATATCCATATATAGATTTTCTTGTTAAAATTTAAATTAAAACATTAGAAAGGAACATAAAAATAAATACCAGTTATAATAGTATCCTCCGTCGCCATTACAACTGATATTTTTCAAAATATTCGCCTATTAAAACTTCTAGATACGCAGGTATCACATATATATTTAATTCGACAGTTGCAACTCTAGGAGTTTCAATGGGTAAATGGTAACATTTAAAATACGTAAAACGTTTATCACAGGATCCGCCGTGACGGTTTGTGTTAGTGTTCTTTACACATTTCAAATTTACTAACTATGTACATTTTATAACATTGCACGTCACTTTTTTTTTGTTTTAATCAAGGGATTTTACAGGATGTGTTAACGAATCGATAGGATCTAAAATATAAGAGATGCAAAAAAAGTTGTATCATAAATTACAAAAGAGAGATCACATACTGAAATTTCGGATCTAAAAATTGCGGGGAGACTGTCTTTTTTGATAATCCTGTTTATTTTTGAAAGCTTTAATTTAACAATTTTCGCATGTTCGAACCAAATACTCAAGATGCTATGAAACTGTTTCGAAAAACTCTCATAATTCGCTAGGGAGGTCTCCCTACTACTTACTGATTTAAAATTTGATATATTTTTGTTGTAGGGGAGAAGGAGGCACCTGAGAACAGGGACTGATTTGAATTTATTGAATCTTGAACGCAGCTTTATATTAATCTGTGCCACAATTACATTTTAACATTGGCAACACTGCGTATGTCAAACGTCAAGTCACAAAGCTCTTGTGTTTATCTGTCAAATCGTGTTATAAACTCTTTTTATTTTTGTACCATACGAGTTTTAACACAATAAATGTTGTAAGGAATTAATATTCACGTGAGTAAACATTACCTTATTTTTTTTTTCAAAATTACTATAGTACTTATTAGTTTTTCATCTACAACGTAGTTTTTGCTAGCCGGTTGTTTTATATATTTTTTTGTAAATATTTATCTCTAGTGACTAAGGTTTGAACGCTATATTCAAATGTACCCCGCCTAGATAAATGCCCTAGTTTTAATGCTATATTCAAATCTGCTCTTCCTCGTGTAAGACCAATTATAATTCTTTATTTGCAGGGTCGTCAGAAAATATATAAAAAAAAGTGAGAATGAACAACTAATGAAGAAGATGTACAAATAGCGGATTTAAACGTCATCAATGGAACTATGAAACTTAGAAGAGCTGCTGATATATATGAATTGACGCCGAGTACACTTTTTTATAAAAGTATAAAAAGTGAGTGGAACAATTTTTAAGTATTATAAAATTACCTACAAAAGTGCAAAATCATTAGTATTTGAATATACAAAAGTTAAATATTCATAAAAATGGGCTGAAACCCAATCGGGAGGTATAGAGTGGTTGAGCCTTTCACGATCGAACAGCTTCAAGAATTATAACGTGACAATATTTTAGAATAATTATGAAAATACTCTGTAAAAACATATTTTACTCCAGACCGCATTTTTAATCTGGATGAAACCAGTATTATGACCGTGGTGCAAGCAACACCTAACGTTATTGCGTAAACTGGTTCAAGGCAGGTAGGTCAGTGTGTGCCAGCAGAAACAGGCTAGCTTATACCCAACATAGTCCATGCAATAGGAAATTCCATTCCACTTGTTTTCATATTTCCCAGAACAAGATGTCATGATGCAAATAGTCCAAAAAGTAGATAGAACAAGATGTAACAAAAATGGCAAAATATTGTTATTGCTTGACAACCACGACAGCCACAGCACTATAGATGCAATCAGTTATTGTCGAAACAATGGTATTATTGTAGAGTCACCCCCCCCCCTTCATTGCGCTTATCTAATGTTGCCGGCATTGGCCCAATCAAACAAAAAATTTCTGTAGCATAAAATGATTGACTGCTCGAACATTTTAGTGGAATTATAACAATCCATGATCTGCTTCTCATAGACCTAATAATATAATTTCAGGATTTTCGAAACCAAAAATGCATCCATTTAGCCGAAACACATTTACTGACAATGATATCTAATGTGCAGAAGTGACAACTTGTCCTCAACCTGATGAGGATCCCATGGCAGCTAATGCTTCTCTTGAAATGCCTGATATTATTGAGCCATCAGTAGCTTCATAAAGAGAGTTCTACATGCCACAAATTGCATCTCCTAAACCAGAAGAAACTGATTAGAGATGCTTTAGTATAAGTGTTCTTGATCAAAGTGACAGCGAAATTAATTAAACACCTCGCGAAATACACAGTTCCATAACTCCCGACAGGATTAAACCTTATCCTAAAGCCCCTCTACGTGAAAATGGCGCAAAAGGACGAAAGAAAGGAAGTTCGCGAATCTTGACTGACACCCTAAAGAAGAATGCCATAGAAGCAGCAAATTTAGGTCGGATAAAACGATTAGAAAAGCCTTCTTTTCATCCACAGACCAAAAAAAGGAAACGTGCTAAAGTGAAGTCATGAAGGCAAGCAAGTTCCTAAAGGCAAAATCTAAATGGAACTAGAGATCTACATTCATATCAAGCTCTGAATATAGACCTGACCACTACATCTCTATGAATAGGTCCGTTCCAACCCGCGTCAGAAACAGTTTCTGACCATCAGGATTCTGCGCATTAACTTAAATATAATGTGTAATAAGTTAATGCGCAAAATCCTGATCGCCAGAAACTGTTTCTGACGCGGGTTATAACAAATCTAATAACAACACAGACATGTATGGGACTGATACGAGTGATAGTCATAATGAGATTGAAGAAATGCAGGATCTAGATCACAGTACTCCTTTTACTAATGAAAGCCTGAATGTTGGAGACTTTGTATTAGTACAATGATCTCCAGAGAAACGAATAGCATATTTGGCTTAGGATTGAAGAAACTTAAATACTTTTAATGCCAATTACTTGAAGAGAAAAATATATCTGTTTTACTTTCCTGAAAAAGAAGATAGATGACCTATTACTACATTGGATATAGTAACAAAACTGTCATGACATATGCAGAACTGCAGCAAAACTTTATTTTAAATTAAAATTCACCTTTTTTAAATTGGGATATTTATTTTGTAAACATTTACAATGATTGTGCAATTTTGCAGCATTTTGTGTATTTTTGTAACGGAAAGTCAAAGTGTGACTAAATTAAAAAAGAGTTTTCCTCTATGTTGAATTTTGAGTTTGTGTCAATAAATATAATTATAGTAATAATAAACTACGAACTAACCTAAATAGTAGAAATTTGTTTAAAGCGTTCAATACGTACGCATGCTCTGCATTTAGCTTCTCTTCTGGAATTGTTAAATGGAGCAGGAGAGACATCTAAAACCTGCAAAGAAAAATAAGAACACTCCTAATAAAAGTATGGAAACATCACCCTCGGAGTGCTATTGAACGTACAATGCTTCCAAATAATCAAGGAGGAAGACGATTAGTGGATATTGGTAAGTAGCTCGACCAACAAATAATAAACGTACGTTCATATTACACAGGTTAGCGGACTCTTCCACACTACATCCAGCAATATGCGAGGCAGGCGATTCAACGCCGCTACAGCTGAGAGAACAGGATACTGCTTCTCACCACCAAACAGACCAAGAGAAGTTACAAACTGGCTGTAGAAACCATTTCGTGGACGGCATCCAAATGAGGTGAATCAGGACAATGTCGAAAACTCAGCGTCGAACTACTGGTTGATTTCAGGACAGATGTTTCCGGAAACGGAGGGCTTCTTGTTGGCTATCTAAGACCAGGTTATTTCGACGAAGAACTATCGGAAGTTCGTCATCAGAGATCCCTCAATAGAAAATGACCAATGTAGATATGGCTGTCGAACATCAGAGACTAGCCAGCACATAACTGGACGATGCCAAGCGTTTGCCGCAACCGAGTATAAGGAAAGACACGACTCAGCCGCTAAGAGTTAGCAGATAAGTTAAACCTATTGCAGGTAGGAAAAGTGCCCTATTAGAAATACAATCCGGAGCCTATTCTTGAGAACAACCAGTTCAAGTTATATTGGGACCGAACGGCTCTGACGGATTTAGACAATTGTTCATAATAGATCAGACATTATACTAACAGATAAAATTTCTAGGCGAACTACACTATTCGACATTGCTGTATCTAACAACAACAACCTAAAGCCATAATACGAGAAGATTGCCAAATACAGAGATCTGGAGGTGCAAATCCGAAGACAATGGGCAATGAACAGCGTCCAAACGATTCCCATAATACTGTCAACAACTGGAGTGATACCAAAGAACCTCCTGCAGAACATCAAGGGACGGGGCCTTAGTGAACATCTGTATAAGCCGATTCAGAAAGCAGTTCTCCTTGCAACCGCGCGAATCGTCCGAAAGTTCGTAGGAAATACACAAACCACGTCACCTAGGACTCGATAACATGAAAAGGGTTCCCTGGAGGGAATGCGAAGCCGTTTGGCTTGAAATCATAAATAAACTATTACTCTTACCTTCTATTTCCTGCAGCGAAACCTTTCTTCAAAACTGCCCCATGTTATCTCAAAAATGGGAAGACAGATTTGAACAAATTCGGTTTAAAAAAAAGCTTTCATCATACAGCTTTTATAAAATTGAAGCGACTCGTCATTATACTAATCAAAGACTAAGGAAACTACATAAAATATTTTGTTTCAGTTTCTCTTCATAATTTATTTATTATAAGTCATTATATGAAGAATGTGCCAAGGTGCCCCCTTCTCCCCTACTATATTAAAGTTGCACGATATTTAAATATTTTTCACTATAAGAGTGTGCTCCAAAAGGACGTGGTAACCAAACGTTCATTTTTTAACTAAGATACACATTATATAATTTTTTTAGAGTTACGTTAAAAATCCTAAACTTTAAGATTGTTTATTGAAATTTAATCATTTTTGTGATATTGACATTTGATAAATGACATCTTTAATACTTTAAAGGGAATTACGTCAAATGGGCTTCATTTTAGAGCGGAAGAGTTGTCATATTTCTATATTTGTGTTTCATTCGCTGCTCAAAAATTCCAGAGGAAAAATTGAGATACGAACGTATGTAATTTGAATGGTGCAGTATATCCAAAGTGCCATTTTTCGAAAGAGAGTGCCTTGCAAACTATTACATTATTAAATGTAATAATTAATACGGAATATTGAGCCTTTTAATACAGTGTGTTTGATTTAAAAAAAAATAAAAGATATTTAGCGTGCTATACTTTTTTAAGCCACCCTGAATAGGAACAAATATTTTTTAGGTTCTGTTTTCTTGCAAATTTTACAACTTTGTATAAAACTTTTTTCGTATCTTTTATAATTTAGATGCTCTCGTAAGTGGTCCTGTAAAGTAAGCCTAGAATAAAGTAACTAAAATGAAAATAGTCTTTCACTTTTAATATCTTCTTCTTCGCGTGATACAGATCTCTTAACTGAATATTATCAAATTAATTTCTTTAAACACCTCGTATATTCTTAATATTTCCGTGTTTTTCAACAATAAAATTTGAAATATTTATTTTTTCTTTGGTTCTGACTAGATTTTTTACAAAACATAATCTATATTATTTTTGATACTAAATTTGTGTACAAGGTGAATAAAACTGTGTCAAAAATTTTTTTCCCGAAAATTATTAGCTTGGCTCTGTATAAAAGGATACATTTTAATATAATATTAAATGTTACCGCGAAGTTTTCAAGTTAATAATAAAACAAAAATAAATCAATCACATCTCTAATATTTTACTCACCATGTAAACATTTAGCATCATTGTAACACCTTTTCAAAAAAATTCAAAAGATGTTCTCTATGAAGAAGTATAACTTCACACAAGAAAGCTTTTTAACATTTTAATAAATCAAAAATTATTTGTAGACTTCAAAAAAATACTTTTTAACATACAATGTTCATTCGGAATCCGAACAAATCCGATAACGACCGTAATTTATTACTCACATCGTTAATTTCCGGCTCCAATCGGCGGCGCTCGGAGCAGTATTGGGAGTCTGTCATGCGTAGTGAGGATAACTCCCCAAAGGGGGCGCCCCTAAATGAGGCGCCGCGTGGTGACCAATAGAATGCGTAGTTGCTGCAATGTTGGAGTAAAGATTTGCGCTGGGGCTGTTCCAGTAAGAGCCAGGTGAGGGGAAAATGGAGGCTAGAAAAAAAATAGAAATACTGTTACGTTGGATGATATTAACATTAAGAAGGGGGAAATTGTACATTATATGTCACGTTTATTAAGATTACACTATAACTAAGTACTACAAAAAATCCAATAGTAATTAAATAGGAAGCATTTCATAGTACAACAGCTGTACCTCGGAGGCTAACAATCATACTGGTTTCGATTTTTTTTTAGTAAAAGTGGCTTTAAAAAATCGCTGGAAAATGTTTTTCAAGTTTTTAAGACGACTGTTAGAAGGCATAACAGTGGCCACAAAAGATAAAAATAGCATTTCCTCAAAAGAATGCCAAATTAAGATTGGTCAAAAAAGTCTTGATTCTAACCTTGAAAATATTCTGAATAAAAAAGCGTTTCCATTCTTTTTGTCAAGTAAAGTGGTGGGAGAACTTTTATTTTGAAAAATGTTCATAGCTTCGGTTCGGCATAACCGAATTTAATGAATTTGATTTTGTTCCAAAGAGCTTGACGTGCTTGATATTTTGCGTTATAAATTATAGTTACATGTCATCTACAGATACCGCTAGAGGATATTGTCTTAAAAACTGTCTCATTTTTCGTTATCTTTTAAAATATATTAATTACATAAAGCAAAAAAAAAAACGAAAACCACATATCGATAAATTTTTTCAAATTGAAGATAGAAAATATATTAATAAAAGACGGAGACAGAAATTTAGCTAAGCAGTTTTTTTAAACTTGACATTACTCTCAAGTTTCTAAACTCTAAATATTGTTATGTGGACAACTCGTTGCAAACTTAACATTTTAATATTATAATTTTAATTATTTATTTTCATAATAATGATCAATTCATTATTTGTGTTAATCCAGTAAGTAGCTTTATTTACAACGCTTTAAATCATTTAAACATAAATTTATACAAAATCGTCGAGTCTGTTAATCAGGAAAATTGAGCCAGTGGCGGGTCAGTTTTGAGGGGTGAAATATTTAAAAAAAATTGTAGCTTCTGGTCGTTAGAAATAACGTAAAAAAAGACATATTGTTACAAGATTTTAAAAATTTCATCTTTTAACCAGTGGCGGGTCGTCGTTAAATGAAAAAAGGCCTACTTGATGGGCAAACAGAGCTATTTAGTAGATTAATATAATAATTATTCATTTATTATTATGAAAATAAATTAAAATAGGTAAAAATAATAATGTTTTTTTTTAAAGTTGTCTACATAATAAATAACATTTAGAAATAATAATAATTACTACTCTAATTTTGCTTTGTGTTAAATTGCTGTTGAAAATGATAAAAATCAAATTGCTTCAACAATTGACTAATTTATATATTACTTACAAAACACATCATTTAATGATTCAACATTTAGTAAGGGGCGACTGCACTTCTATAGACCCATCCAATGGATCGTTGGGGCTGTGATTAATGATCTAAGTTTGTCGGCAGTAAATTTATAAAAATGGTTTAGAATCATCTGCGTTAAAAATATTAACTGTGGTGTAAATTAAGGATAAATCGGTAATTATTATCTGCCTAAATGATGAAAATAGGGGTTTATATAAGAATAATTTTGGCGAAAAATGATTATTTGATATTTATCCCAGGAAATAAATATAAAAAAAAACTATTTATTGTTATAATTAGTTATTGACTTATATCAATACCGATATATCGGTAATATCGACTGAAAATTAGTTTGTCTTGAAATAGTATTAAATGTTTGAAGTTTTGGTAGGTGAAATTATTTCATGAAAGAAGATTTTGATACTTCCACCAAGCTGGTATTTTTTCTAACGAACGCTTTGTATGTTCATTAAAAGATATTGTGGGTAGAGTGATGGATGCTTTTAGATGCTGCAGAAGTGCGAGCTTACTTTGCAAGAGGTTTATCGTCTTTATCGCTACTGTCATCTTGTATTTCAGAATTTTGATTTTAGTGGTCATGTGACGTTCTGGGACTTTAAAAGTCTGTTTTATTCGAGTTTATAGGTGTTTAATAACCTTTTGAAATGGGTAACCACAATTATCTTAAAAAATCTGTCTGCATGTCCAAAGAGGGTCACAACAGCATAATTATTTTTCGAGTATATGTTAAAATAATATACCAAACCCTTTGTTAGTTCCTCTTTCATAGTTCCTACTCCAATTATGCAATTAGATCTCTGACCAACGCTCACCTTATGGAGCATCAGTAATTACAAGTTGTGAACTAGGAATGAAACGAGTTCTAATTCCTATATAAGAAAATGTTTGAAATATTAACAAATTACATCTAAATTTGTCACTTTTGAGAATTTCTCTTCCCATATAAATTGCATCAAGTATCAGTTTTTGTTTAAGAATAAAATAAGCACGTTTTGCACTAGATTTCGATATGAAACGTACTTTAAAAACCAAAAATAAAGAGTCATAGGCTGGACCGTGACAAAAACAAAGACAATGACAAGACATCGTGAAGCAAAGCGAAACTATCAAGTGAGGAATGAGGAAGAAAAACGCGGAAAGGGAAGAGTATTATAAAAAAATAG
This sequence comes from Diaprepes abbreviatus, assembly GCA_034092305.1. NCBI lineage: Eukaryota > Metazoa > Arthropoda > Insecta > Coleoptera > Curculionidae > Diaprepes > Diaprepes abbreviatus. The sequence goes on along the minus strand of JASJET010000080.1, from coordinate 196,333 downwards.
ACGGGTTTTTGTATTTCAGTGTATGTTTTTATTAATATGGGCCAAGCGCTTTCGGTCTAACAGACCATCCTCAGGGCTCAGACCCTAAAAACAAGAGAATATGGTCAGCAAATAAGCTTAGTACTCACCAACCATACCCACTCGTCAAAGGGCACACCTTAACCCTGCCAGTTTGAGAGCAGTCGCCAGCCGTAGCCTCCACACAGAACAAATTGTATACAATTAAAAAATTTTAAAAAACTTTGTCACAAATTAAAATTAAAACCAAAACATTCAACATACTAGTACATTAACACTGTTAAAACAATAAACCTCTTTAATAAAAACCCAAAAGAGTGAGGTTATGCCACCCAGTCATAGCATAGCATAGCAATAAAACTGTCCAAAAATTAAAATTATATACAAGTATGTGTAAGCCTGAATAGAGATTTTCTGTATTAGTTCTATTTCAATTTTCTTGTCAATTGTATTTCAAATCAATAATTCATTGACAATGAGCGAAAAGAGAAAAAAGGGCAGAAAGAAAGGGCAGTAAAAGTTTTGGATAGATTAATAAACTTTTACTGCCCTTTCTTTCTGCCCTTTTTTCTCTTTTCGCTCATTGTCAATGAATTATTGATTTAAAATACAATTGACAAGAAAATTGAAATAGAACTAATACAGAAAATCTCTATTCAGGCTTACACATACTTGAATATAATTTTAATTTTTGGACAGTTTTATTGCTATACTATGCTATGCAGAAATGCAGAAATTACTTTTTGGATATTCGTATGCAGAATATGAGAAGCCAAAAATTAATTTTCGTATCTTGATTTTTTGCAGAGAAAATTACTTTTTAATGAATAATCGTAAAATGTATGTCTTACCTTCTTTTCCCCTTATAAAATACGAATATCGAAAAATAAAGAAATAAGTTTCTAGATATTCTTATGAGCTATCTTATGAAATCAAAATCGGCTCCATATCTATATTTGATCAAGAGATGTCGATAAATTTATCAGGTGACAATTTACCCCTTTTCACACTTTTTGGAGTAAGAGTTTAGAAAAATTCTTTCTTATTGAGTGTCTACATGATATTGCCAAATTTGTCTCAAAATTTGACTATTTTCTTAAAATAGTGTGGGCTGTGCGTTAAATTAAACTAAAAAAATGTTAAGTTTTTTTTTTCTTAAATTTCAGTTTCTTTCGTCTTTCCTGATAAGAATGCATAAACAAACAGAAATTTAGTATTTCTGTCAGTACACCACTCAACTCCAGCTGTCGCCGACAGTGTTTGCCAACTTTAATGTTATGCAACGATAAGTGTTATTGGCTTGACAAGTGATAGCCGCTGTGCAGATTTTGTTTAGTATGCTCTTAACAGTGGCACTTCTGTAATAACCGATTAAAATTGGATTTTCGCTAAAACCACACAGTATTGTCGTCAATATATTTATCGAACCTCGTAGAACCGATTTAGGGGCAGTTTGCAACAATATCCTTATTCGGGAGGGGTTGAATAAATGACATGTAATGATCGTCGGAGGGTCGAAAACAATGCGCAATCAACGAATTACGTCATTAAGGGTCCGAGGACGTGTTAACTAAGACCGAGAGAGGGACCATTAAGGCCCGGGAATTGTTGTAATTATTTTTTAATGCCGAGTGGATATTGTGCGTATATGAATAAATATGAGTGGCCTTTTGGATTTAAATCAGTTTCAAAGGCATTTAAGAGGCAAGTCGGGGTTTTTGTTTGCGATTCAAGGGGTTGGACGCAAAGTACGGACACGTGATAACGTTTCTGGGTTTTCAAACGTGAAGGTTGGGATAATTTGAGCAAATTGGCTAAAATATGCCTATTAGGGAGCATTAGCAGAGTTTAATGAAAACAACGAATAGGATATCTCTACACAAATTTATTTTTAAAGTCACTGGAATGTATACGACCTTGACCGATGCTGTAGTGCGCTCCTTGTTAGATCAATTAATTGACACAACATAATCTGAAATCTAATTACTTGACAGTAGTTGGAATATTGAGCAATTTAGCAAGTGTTTTGGCCGATGTATTGATAAAAAATCAATTCCGGGAACTATCTGTAGAAAAATAGCTCAGATCATTATTTTGCGAAAACAAGGTCATTCATACCGGGACATCGCTGAAATATTGAAGGCTTTTTTGGGTGCAGTTCAAAAAGCAATAGCGCGCAAGCGAGAATCTAGCGTAAATACTGACACACCACAAAAACAACTCGGAGACTCGACAACAAGATTTATGCCATTAGTAAAGTGGATCGATTCAAATCTGCGCCAAATGCGCATGCCGAAATCAGTAAATATTTGGACTAACCACTTTCTTTGACTACAGTCGAACACCGACTTCGAGAAGAATGTATGATCGGCCGTATAGCCGTCAAAAAAACACTTCTTCGTTCTGTAAACAAACTAAAGAGACTGGATTTTGCTAGAAAGCATGCTCACTGGACCACTGATAAATAGAAATCCGTTTTGCGGAGTGAAAAGCAGAAGATTGAGCTTTTTGGGAGTTATCGACGACATACGTTCGTCGAAAAGTTAAGAAAGGTTCAAAGACCAGTGTATTTTACCTGCTGTAAAACATGGTGGTAGCTCAGTGATGGTTTGGTGCTGCTTCAGTCATGCAGGCGTTGGTAAACTTGTAAAAATCGAAGGAGTCATGAAAAAAGAGCACTATCACAAGTATATTGCAATACCACGCGCTCCCATCTGGCACTAAATTAATCGGTCGTAATTTCATTTTTCAACAAGATAATGACCCCAAATACCCTTCTCGCTATTGTACTGATTATTTAAAGCGAAAACAGAGCACTGGAATACTTCAAATATTGAAATGGCCTTCTCAACCTCCCGATTTGATATCACTGAGCTGCTGTGGGATGAACTTGACCGATACGTGCTAGATTTAAAACCAACAAGTCTTACTAGTCTCTGAGATTGCTTGAAAGACGCGTGGGACAACATACAACCACAAACATTATAAAATCTTGTTGAAAGAATGTCAAAAATCTGCGCCGAAATCACTAAAGCAAACGGTGGTCATTCTCAATAATATTTTCACATTGTCATATCTTCGATGTTCGAAAATAATTTGATTACTATAAAATGCATTAATGTCTAAGCTCTATTACACATAATCCACTTATGTTAATTAAGCAAGTTGATTTCGAGAAATAAACAAATAACCTAAAAAAAAAGTTTTGTCTTTAGGTGGATTGAAATTTATATACATACATATATATATATATATATATATATATATATATATATATATATATATATATATATATATATATATATATATATATATATATGATAAAGGGTTTAAGTCACTACCGGTAAGAATAATTTGTCACCAATTGTGTTGGATTTTTCCGATTTGAGATTAACAATGAAATATGAAGCTCGTAGTCCATCACCTTCTTGTCCAGAGGAGGACGCAAAAAGGTTTGATATGGTTGGTTTCCCCTACTCTAGTCCAGGAGTTCGGATACTTTTAAATATTTGAAACTGTATTTTTTCATTAGCACTAAATTTATTGACCATTCCTTGTATAGAAAGGACCACGGCAATATTCGGTGCCAGAAATCACGTCTAATGGATATTTGTTACGCTGTCCGACGGTCGGGTCGCGAGACGTATCCGACGGTCGGGTCGCGAGACGTATCCATCGTCCCGCGGGAATTTTTATTGCCCGAAGCGAATTTATTGTTTCCTTTTGTTTCGGTTGATATTTATGAGGCGAATTCTGGAGGGTTAATTGGTAATTTGTTGTTGTTCGGGTGTATTGATTGAAAGATTAGGGCGTTGCGCTTGGTTTACTACTATTGTTTTTATTATATGTAAGTTGTGGTAAAGAATTTGTATCTTAGATAAAGGAGCGTAGATATGTACATTGATTTTATTTTAAATTAATAAGAACATTTAAAAGAAAAATTGAATTCTTCAAAAGAAAACGTTAAAATGCGAAAAATATTCTACAATTATGGGTAATGAAAATTTTTGAAGTCGGCGTTAAATTTTTGAAGGAATCCCTAAGAAAATCCTAAAACCAATTTTGGAAATATTTAGAAATGTCAAAAATTTTTGTCCCCCATATATATATATATATATATATATATATATATATATATATATATATATATATATATATATATATATATATATATATATATATCTGCCATTTTAAATGGTATAAAATTAACTTTAGATTCGTAACCTACGATTCCGAAAACCCCCTAATACCAATTTTGAGAAAATGTGAATAACGTAAAATTTTCAACCTACCATATTGAACACGCCATATTCAGTTGCTGCATTATTGAAATGAATACAATCAATTACAATTTAATGACTACCTTTTTCATCCAAATAAAATTTAAAAACCACGTCAATGTGACAACGTCGCATTTTGTCACAGACGCATCTTTGCAAATGGAAAGCAATGAGCAATCGACAAGATGAACATTTTTTCTTAGGTTTTATTGAAAATTCACTTTTTTTTCGCAGTTTTTTAATGTTTGTTAAAACATTTTTAACTGTTGTGTGGTATTTGTGTATTTTACTAGAAGACGACTTTATGTGTGAAAGGGGCAAATTAGAATATTTTTTGTTTTTATTCAAAATAATTTTAGAGTCTTAATTTACACCCTTGAACAGCCCAAGTAGTAGTTTTGGATGTAATTCGGAAATACAACATTTTTAGACCACCATATTGAATAAATTCGTTATTTACCCTCTTAGAAACCCCTAGCAACAAATTTTGAACAAAACTGAGGAATATTAAATTTTTAGTCCGTCATATTGGATTTTTAAAAAATAATTTTAAATTCATAACTTACACCCTAAAAAAAACCCTAAACCCGTTTTGGACAAAATCGAGGGATATTAAATTTTTAGTCCGCCATGTTGGTTCGCCATATTGAATTTTTAAAAAATAATTTTAAATTCTTAATTTACACCTTCAAAAATTCATCTATACCAATTTTGGACAAATCACAAGATGTAAATTTTTAGTTTGCGATATTAGATCCCCCATATTGATTTTTTTTAAATGATTTAAAATTCGAACTTTACACCCTCAAAAGTCCCAAGTACCAATTTTGGATAAAATCAAGAGATATAAAATTTTAGATCCACCATATTGATTTTTTAAAAATAATTTTAGGTTCGTTATGTACGATTCTGAACAATTTAATTTTTCGTCAGCTACATTATCAGCGCCATCTTAGATTTTACTAAACGAATTTCGGCCACAATAATATTGGATCACCGCAGGAACTTTTTGAATATTATGAAAAAATTCTTCTTGTAGAAGTCGGTAAAAAATGTAAAATTAACATTTTATGAGCCCCTATGAATATTCATTTTTTTTAGTTTAATACCTCCATTCTGCTCAAAATGTATTATCTCATATAACAACAAATGTTTTATAATCTACATAGGTATTTTAACATGCAGTTTATAAAAATTCTCTTTGTAAAGCTTCGTCTTTAAAATATTCCATTTTTCTAACAACTTGAAAAACTTAAAATTCCGTCTGAGCACTCGCGTAATATGATGAAAAGTAGGCCTGGGCCAACAAAAAACAAATGACTTACTTTAATTCTAGTTTATTTGTGAAAGCAGTTTTGACTGTTGTGTCACTTTTCTGGATCAATGGATAAGAAAAATACACATATTTTTTTTACAAAAAAGTGTTTTTTAGTAAAAGCAGAATGACCAGAATTAGGACTAACAACTCATTTCAGTGAACAGGAAAAATACAGAATTCAACCGTAGTGACCCAACATTTAAGATAGAATGAACGTTTCAAGAATATGAATATTTTAGCACGTAAGTTTTTAATTATATTACCTTACTCCCGTTTCTCTTAGCGGATGAATCCTACCTGTGAAATGTTGTCTTTTTTTTAATATAATAAGTGTCACAATAATATAGACACTTTCAAAAGCAAAAAAAAAACTCGATCAGGTTGGTACAAAAAAAATTTGACGAAAAATGTGCAAAAACAAAATCGTGAATATTTTTGAGATTAGAACTGTGACATAACAAACTCAAATAATTAAATTTATAAATAGTAATAAGCCATATTGATTTTTTTAAAAATAATTTTAGGTTCGTTATGTACAATTCTGAACAATTTAATTTTTTGTCAGCTACATTATCAGCGCCATCTTAGATTTTACTAAACGAATTTCGGCCCCAATAATATGGGATTACCGCAGGAACTTTTTGAATATTATGAAAAAATTCTTCTTGTAGAAGTCGGTTAAAAATGTAAAATTAAAATTTTATGAGCCCCTATGAATATTCATTTTTCTTAGTTTAATACCTCCATTCTGCTCAAAATGTATTATCTTATATAACAACAAATGTTTTATAATCTACGTAGGTATTTTAACATGCAGTTTATAAAAATTCTCTTTGTAAAGCTTCGTCTTTAAAATATTCCATTTTTCTAACAACTTGAAAAACTTAAAATTCCGTCTGAGCACTCGCGTAATATGATGAAAAGTAGGCCTGGGCCAACAAAAAACAAATGACTTACTTTAATTCTAGTTTATTTGTGAAGGCAGTTTTGACTGTTGTGTCACTTTTCTGGATCAATGGATAAGAAAAATACACACATTTTTTTTACAAAAAAGTGTTTTTTAGTAAAAGCAGAATGACCAGAATTAGGACTAACAACTCATTTCAGTGAACAGGAAAAATACAGAATTAAACCGTAGTGACCCAACATTTAAGACAGAATGAACGTTTCAAGAATATGGATTTTTTAGCACGTAAGTTTTTAATTACATTACCTTACTCCCGTTTATCTTAGCTGATGAATCCTACCTGTAAAATGTTGTCTTTTTTAATATAATAAGTGTCACAATAATATAGACACTTTCAAAAGCAAAAAAACTCGATCAGGTTGGTAGGGCAGTACATAAAAAATTTGACGAAAAATGTGCAAAAACAAAATCGTGAATATTTTTGAGATTAGAACTGTGACATGACAAACTCAAATAATTAAATTTATAAATGGAAATAAATTTCTTGCGTAATTGGTCTGAAACAATAAGGTTAATTTCTGTTCATTTGTTTTAGCTGTTATTTTTACTTGTTCATTATTATAGTATTTATAATTTTGTCATTGTCGTCCGGCAGTCCGTCTGTATATCACAGCCTTATAACTTCATAATTTTACGCCTCTTGGGCGATTAAATTGTGCTGAGTGATGGATTTGAAGTGAAATTGTAAAATAATAATTGTTAGTAGTAGACCTGAGCTTAAATGACGTTAATAAAAAATAAATGACTGATTTAGCTAGTTCATTTATGAAGACAGTTTTTGTTGTTTCGTCACTTTTATCGATAAATCGTGAAAAATTCATATTTTCTTATAGATAACATTGTTATTGCTTTTTTAAGTGAAAGAAGAAAAATTAAAAATAGATACCTACATCAGTGAAAAGAAAAAATATGAAATTAAACTGTATCATGGATTTTAGAAAGGAAGAACATCAAGAACAACAAGAATTACGATTTATCTAATAAGTAAGTTTTTATTTATGATTATTAACACCGAATTTTTCGACGATTTTTTGCATACCCCCTATTTTGTGGTGGTAGAACATGAATCCGAAGTTTTTTTCGCGGTTGTAGTTTTCCAAAAAAAATTATAATTTGTTACTTTCACACATAAAGTCGTCTTCTAGTAACATATACAGCACACAACTGTAAAAAATGTTTTAACGAAATTGACATTAGAAACTGCGGAAAAATGTGAATTTTCAATAAAACCTACGAAACAATTTTCAGTTTGTAGAATGTACAGTTGCCTTCCATTTTGAAAGCAGTAACGAAATGCGACGTTGTCACGTTGACGTGGTTTTAAAATTTTATTTGGATGGAAAAGGTAATTGTTAAATTGTAATTGATTGTATTCATGCCGATACTGTAGCATGAAATGTGTCGAATAAAATTGATAATGATTTTTTCAGAGAAGAATCAGTTTAATATTTCTTAATTTTTGCTAAAGTTTTAGAAAGTTTGTAACATTTTCTAATAATATTTTCTTGTGCTGCTGCCATTTCTTTAAATTCTATTTTATAGTACAATTAACAAATATTTCTATATTGTTATAGTTAACAAAAATATGGTACATATATTTGTGGTTAGAATATTTCCTCTAAATAACTGTTCCGCTAAATAGCCAAGAAAATTAAATTCTCGTCAAGCAAATTTCGGAACATTTCCACGTAAATCTCTCCCAGTTCTCTCAATATTAAGCTTTCCAGTAATCGGAGTTAGTAGTACCCGGTAGTACGCATTTCCTAACGACGTTAAACAAATGCTCTTTTAACTGAAACCAAAGAACTTTTAGTTAATTTAATATGGCGGATTAAAAATTTCACATCACTCGAGTTTGGTCAAAAATTGTATAGGAATTTAACATCTCTCGATTTTGTCCAAAATTGGAATAGGGGAGTTTTTGAATTTTTGAAATTATTTTAAAAAAATTTAACATGGCTTATACAATATGACGACGTATAGGGGAGTTTTTGACGGTGTAACTTACGTGTTTAAAGTTATTTTTAAAAAATTAATATGGCGGATACAATATGGCGCGCTAAAAATTTAACATATTTCTATTTTATCCAAAATTGATATAGAAGGGTTTTTGAAGGTATAAATTACCAATTGAAAATTATTTTTTAAAAATTTAATGTGTCGGATCCAATATGGCGCATTAAAAATCTAACGTCTCTCGATTGTGTCCAGAATTGGTACAGAGAGTTTTTGAGGGTGTAAATGACGAATTTAAAATTATTTTTGAAATATTCAATATCGCGGGCTAAAAATTTAACATCCCTCAAATTTGTACTGGGGATCTTTGAGAGTGTAAATAATAAATTTAAAATTGTTTTAAAAAATTTAATATCGCAGGTGCCATATGGCGGTTTAAAATTTTATATTTCCGGATTATGTCCAAAATTGGTATTGGGGGGTTTTCTAGGATGTACATTAAGATTAGATTAGGAGTTCAAAATTATTTATTTTGAAATTCAAAATGGCGGATTAAAAAGTTTACATTTGTCGTTTTTGTCTAGAGTTGGTATAGGGGGGTTTTTGAAGGTGTAACTTACGTATATTATTTAAAAGAATTCAATATGGCGCACTAAAAATTTATCATATCTCGATTTTGTCCAAAATTGATATAGAGAGGTTTTTGAAGGTGTAAATTACGAGTTTAAAATTATTTTTAAGAAATTCAACATGACGTATCCAATATGGCTCACTAAAAATTTCACATATCTCGATTTTGTCCAAAATTGGTATAGCGGGGTTTTTGAAGGTGGAAATTACGAGTTTAAAATTATTTTAAAAAAATTGTATGACGTATAAAATATGGCGCACTAAAAATTTAATGTCTCTCGATTTTGTTCAAAATTGGTACCGGAGGATTTTTGAAGGAAATTTAAAATAATTTTAAAAGAAAATTAATATGTCGGATCCAATATGGCGCACTAAAAATTTAACATCTCTTGATTTTGTCCAGAATTGGTATAGAAAGAAGGCTTTTAAAGGTTTAAATTACAAATTTAAAATTATTTTTGAAATATTCAATATGGCGGACTAAAAATTTAACATTCCTCGATTTTGTTCAAAATTCGTACTGGGGATCTTTGAGACTGTAAATAATGAATTTAAAATTGTTTTAAAAAATTTAATATGGCAGGTGCCATATGGCGATCTAAAAATTTTATATTTCCCAATTATGTGCAAAATTGATATTGGGGGGTTTTCAAGGGGGTAGATTAAGATTAGATTAGATTTAAAATTATTTATTTTGAAATTCAGTATGGTGGATCCAATATGTTAGTTGAAAATTGTATGTTATTCACAATTTTTCAAAATTGATATAAGGGATTTTTGGAATGGTAGGTTAGGAATATGAAGTTAATTTTTTACAATTTAATATGACACATATAATATGGCGGATTAAAAATTTTTCTGATTTTGTCCAAATTGATATTGCGGGGTTCTTGAGGCGTATATTACTACTAATTTCCTCAAATTCAATATGCAGAATAAAATATGTCGAATTAAAAAAATTACATGTCTCTTTTGGAGTCTCTATAGCAGACTAAATATTTGTTTGATACAAGTTCATTTAAAACTGATATTTGGAGAATTCTCAGAACCAAAGAATTTTTTCTGTTCAATTTGGTGTGGTCTACAACTTTGAAAAAAAAAATGGTAATTTTTTGCGACATCAGAAACGGCTGAATTTAAAACTGAAAATCGAAAAATAAAATTTTTGTAAAAAAATTTTACCCCATCAAATGAAAAATAATATAAATTTTTATATGAAATTGAAATTTTTGAAGTCGGCGCCAAATTATTACTAAATGAAATAAATAACTACTAACACGAGATACATACAAGCTACTGCAAGAAAGCAAATACAAATAAAGTATTTCCTAATTTTTTTATGTGAATCACACAATTTGTCAGATATTAATTTGGCGACGACTTCAAATTTTTTTATTTCACATACAAATTTATATTATTTTTCATTTAGAGCTTTTTTACAAGTCAGTTATTTCAATGGAAGTCACTGACTCAGCAAATAGTTCTCTCACCATATGTTTTAAAAAAACATGATGTATATAAACCATGAAAAATAACAATATAATTACCAGCAGAGCTCGGTATAGTAGCATGATGTCCCATGAACCCGCCAAGTTTGGCGCTGTGGTGATACGAGCTCATAAAGAAATCGCTTTGGTACTTATAGCTGCTGGGATCGCTGGATGCGGGTTGTGTAGCAGCCGCTAAGCCTTGGAAGTCGAACTTATAAGCGTACCTTTTTCCGTGGACTTTGGTCATGATATTCTTGTCGTAGTAATACCTGAAAGGAAAAGTATCTTGTATTATTATTGTGATTAATCATGTTGGATATTGAAATTTTTTCAGGTTTGATAAATTAACATATATTGGTAATTAAATTTTTTTTAAACTAAAAGCGAGTGCTCTATTTAGATTTATAATACATATGTAGGCGTGGTAATTCGATCGCAGACTCCGTTCACAGTAATTACAGCTCGAAACGGCTGCGATAACTCTGTTACGTTGCGCTTTTTTCTTTTTTCGGGCAAGTGATTGTTGCCATAATCGAAAATTACTTTTACGATTGTGCACCCTGGACGCTTAATTGAGGGCTGAATGGCAGTTTTTCGATGTCAGATTGATTTTTAATAGATTTATCAAATGTAATAACTACTCGGCAGTGGGAGTATAGAATTGCATTTTTGTATGGAAAATTGTTCCATTGATCAAGTATAAAATATATTTAAAATGTTTAAATAATTGAAATAATTTAAATTTTCAAGAATTATTATACTTTTAAGTTAAATGTCCGAAATATTTGTCTCGTGACTGGAATATCACCAAATAAAATTATTACACTGGACAACTGCCAAAATGTATCTAAAATAAAATTGACGAAATCTTACCCTTTTTGTTTGGTGTGCTAAAATCGAAACCAAACATATATTTTTAATATTAGTTCAATTTTTAGAGATACGTCATGCCATGTCTCCCTATACATTAATAATGTAATTATAACAATAGAGGGGTGTGACGTTGCCAAAAATACGTTATCCCCAAATTAGGGAAATTTTGTATAACTTTGCAACACCGCATGGAGGATTTCCAGGAATTACCACCAGGTACGAAGTTCCAACCCCCCAGGGCTTAAAAAAAGTTGTAAATCCACTTTTATGTCTGCTTTGTACTAAAGCGCCCCTGTATACAAACAAATGACAAACGCCACTATTGCGAACATTATGGAATTGAATAGAAAATTCTCGAATATTTTCTAAAGATGTAGATGCCGTATTTGGGTATATAAGCAGCTACAATGCGGAAGGGTTAGTCAGTCGAACTTTGTGAGTCGAGTCGAATAGTTGAGATTGTAAGATGCCTCGAAAATGTGTAAACAATCCAGATCACTTCTGTTATGTTTGTGGTAAGGTGATTTTTGCGTCTCAAAAGTGGTCTATTACCCCATTGATGAAAAAGGCATATCAGCTTTATTTCGGTTGCAATATGGGGATCAAGACACACAGTGGGCGCCACATATATGATGTAATGCATGCGCTTCAAGTTTGAGAAACTGGTTAATTAGTAAAAACCGATCTATGCGATTTGCTGTCCCAATGATCTAGAGACAGCCTTCAAATCATGTTAATGATTGCTATTTCTGCATCATACCTCGTAATGGGCAAGGCACAGGTATATCCAAGAAGAAAAAGTCGGTTATCCACTATCCAAATATACCATCTGCCATTAGATCTGTGCCTCATTCACTTACGAATCAAATAATAACGATACAACGATTTCTCAAGAAAAAATATGCCATCACCCAGATATCCTGATTTCACACCCAGCGCCAACCGCACAAAATAACCCAATCAAAATTAAACGATCTTGTGAGAGACTTGAACTTCTAAAAAGTAAAGATTGCAGCAGTGGAACTTATTAAAAGACGATGTTTCAGTATGTGTTTCTTGTAAACGCCATACAGGCCTAGCGCCATTTTCTAACATGGAAAAGAACTTGGTTTTTTGCAATAAGATTAGAAGTTTATTAGCGGTTTTAAATATAAACTACAAATCAGAGGAATGGAGATTGTTTATAGACAGTTCAAGATTAAATTTAAAGGCAGCAATATTGCATGTAGGAAATATTTTACCGTTTATTCCTTCTGTTGGATACGCAGTTAACATGAAAGAATCATATGACAATATGAAGTACCTATTGACAAGTATAAAATACGATGAGCACCAATGGCAGATCTGTGGCTTAAAGGTGATGGCACTTTTACTTGGGTTACAGCTAGGCTATACCAAGTTTTGCTATTTTTGTGTGAATGGGACAGTCTTGTACAACATATACCATTGGTAGACTCCAAAAACGTTTGTTGCCACCATTGCATATCAAATTGGGCATAATGAAAATCTTTGTTAAGCCACTGAATACCGATGGGTCAGCTTTTCAGTACCTGCGTTAGAAATTCTCAAGGCTAAGTGAAGCAAAAATTAAAGAAAATATTTTCGTTGCGCCACAGATTCAAAATATACTGAAAGACAAACATTTTGACAGCACTCTACCAGATATTGAAAAAAATGGTCACTAATTTGTTTGGAAATGAAAAAGCTGACAATTACGTTACTCTTCTTCTTGAAAATATGCTGTCATCGTATCAAAACATGGGTTGCAAAATGTCTCTACAGATACATTTCCAACATTCACATTTGAACTCTTTTCCTGGCCACTGCGAAGCTGGAAGCGATGAGTACGACCAAAGATTATTATATTGCGTTAGCTATAATAATCTTTGGTACGACGAACGCTTCCATCAGGAACAATGCAGAAAAGGTACCAGGAAAAGTGAAGTGCTTCCATGCCTGCTGACTACTGTTGGACTCTTGTTAGAGATGCTCCAGAAACAATTCACAAAAGAAAAGCAAAAGGACATGATATTTAGTGTCTCTACAATTGTAAAAGTATGTATTTTTTTTTTAATTTGTTAAAAATAAAATAAAAAAACTTGTTCTTGAAAATTGCGACTAAGTTCTTAATTTCATTGTCATTTTTGTGTTCAGCGACCGAATATTAACAAAAAATGCACTTTTCATACAAGGAACAACAAATAAAGTAAAATTTGTTGCGTAGTATCATTGGATATGTGGTGTATTGCAGAATCAGTGACTCGTAAAAGATTTTAAAAACGTATATTAAAGCTGTAAACTCATTCATAAAATCAAAATAAATATTTTTTTTTCGTACTTACCTCAACGCCCTACTGAGCTTATCGTAATTCATGTTGGGTTTCGATTTCCTTTCCCCCCACCGCCTCGCCACTTCATCAGGATCAGTCAGTTTAAATTCTCCGTTCGTGCCTTCCCATGTTATACAGGCCGCGTTCGAGGAATCGCTAAGGAGTTCCAAAAGGAATTGCCAAAGTTGGATTTGACCCGAACCTGAAAACGAAAGGAAATAATTTAAAAGCTTTTTTCGTAGAATTATAATGCAGACTACAACCAACAGAAAATTATTCAGTAGTAAATTTGAAGCTCTTAATCGACGCTATAACATAGAGGTCTAAATGTCTGAGTGTTATGTATTGTGATTGAGTTAGAAGGCATAAAATATAAGGATCTTTACTATCTTTACCGAAAACCGAGTTGTATCCATTTTTTGTAATTTTTGGTTCGAAGGAAGATTTATAAATTGGCTTTCTGGGGTTTTAATAGCAGTAAGTGTACATTGTGGCGCATACACTATTTAAAAGCCATTTTGTTCAATAAACTTAAATAAAATTTCTAAGTATACAAACCTAACCTTAGAATATTGTTTATTTACAACGTCGTGACGTTGCACCGATTTGGACCATTTCAGGCTTAAGGCACTCTTACTTGGCCATACTTTATTGTTAACACTGCCAAAATTACGAGACGGAATTTCCTAATCTCAAAAAATGGAGGCAGATGGGAGGAGAATGAGAATGGGGAATGGTCAAGACAGATCTTGATCAATTTGAGCGACTGCAAACTTAAAGTACTTCTACTTATTCATACTTCGTCGCTATGCTACATGATCATAAGCCGGAATTTCTTAACCTCAAAAATGTAGACCAAAATGTCGAAAATAAGAATTTTGATTTCCGTTTTGGTTGTCAAACTGGCACCACGTGTGTGGCCGCAAGAAAAAAACGTGGTTTCACCGTTTGAGATCGAAGACGGTAGTCCAAGATGAATGTACGGTGTAAGGGGGAACGCTCATTATAGAGAGAATCCTATACAATGGGAAATATTTTGCGTGGTCGCATGCTCTAGGATGAGAGATGTAATTTTGTCCTACAATCAGATCTCGGCGCATTATGGTCATATAAGTGATAAGAATTTGCAAAAGTCTGGGTTTTCGGTGGTGTATATTCGACAATTCGAGAATCCCTACCGTTTGTGTTCACAAACTGGAGCCTGTAACTTACCCAGACGTGTGGCTCTGACTCTAGCTAAACACCGAGCCGTGGGATGAGAAGGCAAATTACTTTACAGCAAAGCCGTTGCCTCCTTAATCATAAGTTCAAATTCAGAATTTTAGTTGTACTTCCTTGTGTCTTCTGAACTTTAAATAAATCTCTAATATGAACTAATTTTATTCGCAATGTTTATTTCTTTAATATAAAAGAAACATGTGTAGTTTCCTTTTAATTTACATTAGATTAGTCCGACATATTTTTACCATTTTACCTTTTAATATCAATACAACCAGTTATTAATAATAACAAAGTGTGCCGAGCGCGAATATGCAAAGCAGGCGTGTCTAAATCACCGGCGCCGGAACGTAACATGCGTCGGTTTCCTTCCGCCGTCGGCGCATTTACAAGCGAAACGACGCGAATTTGAATTTCTAATGATACGGCGGCCGAAACACCCGGCCGAATTATGCTAAAATCCCGCCGTATCGCTGAAAAAAATCACTCGCGACCGACATTTTGTTTTGTTACCGTAATTAGCGAAAATTGACGGGATATTATTCAAAAATGAGGTGTCCCTGATAAATGGGGAGCGACATTAGCCACACGATTGCTATTACTCGAGTAACGAACGGCGACTTTGCACGGAAGCGAGTTCGATTCCTGCGTCATAAAAATTATAATAATAATAATAAGCGACGAACGGGACCGTTTCTAAAGCTTACCTTGTTCTAATAAAGAAATTATGTTCACGCTGAAAACGGTAATTTGTGTTTCATTAAAGCAAATTATGAATTATCGTTAAAAGATCTAATTTTTAATATGCATTAAGACGCTCTATATAAGTCAGTCGTATGAGTAAGCATAAACTATGGCTTGTAGCGGTCCTTAAACTGAGGTATGGAGGCCACTGAAGAGAAGCAAGCGCAGACGCTACTAACCTTTTGTCATACATTTTCTTCCCTCTCAATTTGAGGAATTTATTTATACGAGGTGAGTGAAGCGAGAGATCAAAGAAGCTGGGAAGATTGTCCAAAAGCAAGAGTAAAAATGTTAATCCTCATGCGAAATATTTCACCGAATGCAAAGAAAAAACTGCTATTTTGAAAATACCAGTTTTTTTGAGACAGACATGCACAAGAAAACCCTTATCTAAATTTCGAGACGTATGTAAATATTTAGTGTCTCACGAGTACTCGTGTAACAATGATAACGGCTAGGTTGCTATGTTTGTGAGAAAATATGAAATTCTTAAGGTTTAAAGAAATTAAGATGTTTTTTTTTCTACCTATAACCACAACTGTTTACCTCTAACCATAATTCTTTACCTAATTCTATCTATAATGTTGGTCCAATAAATACCTAAAATTCGTAACATTATAATTTCTCCAGATTACCTCATATGTTATTCTCCTTTCAGGCAGAGAAAAAGGAAACAATATATACAAACAGTTTACTTCCTGCAAATACCACTATGATCCTCTCTCCACACGCTTTTCGACTATTTCATGATCTCGTTATTGGAGCTGTATCGAACCGAGAGCAACATTCGCAGGAAACAATGGCTATGTAAAATATAAACTACGATACATGTCGGGAGAATATTAAAATCCTGCCGATTTCGATGTCAAACTGAAAAATATCGCCAGTCGAAGCGACATGTATACATTCACCAGAGTAGTGCGAAATTTTAAAAATTAAAATTTCAGTAAGAAATGAGTAAATCTGCCGCTTTTAAATAGTTTGCATATATGTATCGGAATTTACATTTTATATAGCAGTTGTTTTCTGCGAATGTTGCTCTCGATTCGATACAGCTCCACTGATGACACCATGAAGTGGTCCAAACGCGTATAGAGAGGGGATCAGAGTTGTGTATTTGCAAAAAGTAAACTTCTTCTTATTTTAAGACAGCGTCTTGTTTTTCAAAGTTGTGACTCCGATGTCCAACTTTCATACCAGTGTTTGTGAGGTCTTCCAGGAGGTCTGTAGGTGTTTGGTTTCTCCTCTTTTGCAAGTCGATTATGAGTCATGATCTCTCCATGCTCTTCTTGCTCTAGATCATCTTATGTCTTGAATGGCTAAGCAATTTGCCCATAATGGTTCTTAATATCTTCATTTCTATTGTTCTTAGCAGTTGTTTAGTAGCAGGTGTTTCTGCTCGTGTTTCTATGACGTAGATCAGAATAGGTCTTATACAGGTCTTGTAGATTCGCGTTTTGCTTTCAATTCTCATATATTTATTTCTCCATATTATGTCCCGGAGAAATCCTGATACACTAGCTCCTGTTAGTGCTTGCTTCTATACTTGTTTTAGGTTTCCATTACTTGTAATATTAGCGCCTGCTGTTCTTGGCTGATGCCACTCTGTGAAAGTTCGTCTGCTAAAATTTTTGTAAACAGTTTTGAAACTGTCCTTAATAAACTGGCTCCTCTATAAGTTTGTGGGTTCGTTTTCCCCCATTTTGTGAAAACTGGGACGGTTATACTTTGTTTCCACTGTTCTCTCAGCTTTGTCCTATCAAATCTTGTTAAACATAGTTTGTATTTCTTCCGTTAATGTGTCGCCGCCATATTTGAGAAGCTCATTATTAATATTATCTAGCCCTAGTGCTTTTCGATTTTTTAGCTTGGCCATTGCTAGTTCAGTTTTCTCTTTCGGTATTATTTGTTTTCAAACTCTTTATCTTTAGTGTAATCGGTGTCGCTTTCCAGTCGTACAATTTCATCTGTGCCTGTGTTACTATAGAGTGTGTGAAAGTAACTCATCCATGCTTCTGTTGTTTTTGTTTTTGTATCTACATACTCCATATTTTTTTTGACCTTATAGATTCTCCCAGAACTGTCTTTTGATTGTCTGAATTTCTGCATTCACTCTGGTTAGCACAGTTTTGTATTCGTCATAGGTGATAGTTTGACTTCTTAGATGAAGGTAAGCTTTTCTTTTCTCTGCTTAAAGCGTTTCAATATCTTCGAGGAATCATGGTATCGTGTTGGGCTTTCCATTTGTTCACTTTTAGCTTACCTAATGCCTCCTCTGCAGCTGCTATTATATTTTTACTAAGGTTCATCCACGCAGTCTGGGGCTGAGATACCTTTTCTGGGGCCAGAGCCTTTCTGTGGAATTAGTAGCAGCGTGATGCTGGAAGAACTAAAGATAGAAGAAGAAAGCAGGAGATTCAATTATTGGACGGAGCTGTAAGGATTGAGACAAGCGAAGATACTTTTGGGGAACTACGACCAGAAGAGATTCAAAAATGCAACAAAGCGAGTAAGAACTAGCTCAGAGTCCTGACGGGGAATTGCTACCTGAAGAGACACCTCAAAAAACGGACTGGTAGAAAGAAAAGAGTGCAGATTCTGTGAGAAGGAGGACGAAACCTCTATTCATATCCTTGCAGAGTGCAGCGCTCTAGAAAACCCTAGGGTGCGGTTCTTGGGAGCACACCAAATCGAAGAAGGGGAGCTATCCACCTTGAAGCCGTCCAACATTCTGAGATTCTTGAGGGAAATAGGACTGGACGACCTGCTCTAGCCGATAAGGTAACGCTTACGAATGGGCAACAATAGGGGGGCACAATAGATCTACCAGGTCGCAGACCCCCAACTCTACACACATACATATATCCACGCGGTCTCTATCATCTCCAATCCCTTCGAATATTTTATTTCACTGATTTTCTTCTTTAATCTTTGTTGGTATAGATATTTCGTGGAATCATCGTTGATGATTAAGTTTTTCAACTGTGACGTGCTTGTCTTGTGTTTTTCTATGTACACAACTCCGTATTTTAGCTAACACCAGGCTGTTGTTGGTTCCTGTGTTTGCCGAGCTTAGAACCCTTACGTCTAATATTTTCTAGGGGTGAATATTATACGCAATTCGTTATGTGCACAGAACTGGAGTAGTTGTTCCCCGCTATTGTTTAAAGTTTCTTCATCGAACCGTAAATTGTTCTATACGTTTTACCGATTTTTTTGTGATTTTAAAGATATTTCTTTGTTTTTGTAAATCAAAGTAAATTAAATTGTGAACAATGGTAAAATAAGGTGTAATTTGCAAAAATAAATATATAAATTTGTAGAGAGCACGCATCTCTGATGAAGAAAAAGAGCTGCGTAGCAATTTTTTGTTTAGAATCGGCTTGATAGTTTCTATTGTAATCGAAAATTTCTTTGATTTCAGTAGAGGTCCAAGCACAATATAACATAACACTGGTCAGCAGCTAAAAATATTCTAAATAAAACAACCAAATGCTATAATTTTGATATGCTGAATACGAAAATGATAATTAAATTTAATTTTCCGTTCCCGTTTCCAAAATATGCAGGTATTTCACAATCTGTATTAAACGAACTGCTAAAGAGTAAAACAGGGTTACTATAAGATTAAGACTTAAGCAATATAATCTGTTGAGGTAACAACAGTTGTCCGTAGTCATCAGAAAGAGCTGATTCCATGCTTCGAAACTGACGAAGATTTGGTTGTTGTTGGAATGTAACTGTTTTATCAGCAACGTTGGATATCAATCACAAATTAGAAGAAAAAAGGCTGTTTACAGATAACTCAAAGTTAAGGTTGAAAGTTCTGCTGCTTCAGATTGAAAATATTTCACCTTCAATTCCTCTCGGTCATACTATTTACATGAAGGAAACGTATGAAATCATGAAGCATTTTTTTGACATGAGTAAAACACGAGGAATATTAATGCCAGTTATGTGGATATTTGCGAGTTGTTGTACTTTTACTTGTGCTATAGTAGGGTTGTACAAAGTTTTGTGCTTTTTGTGTGAGCAAAAAAACATTTCTATGGCCTATTAAGCAGTCACGACAGAACTGAAGAATATACAACATAGGCAATTAGTTGATTTCAAGAAGCCTAATGAAGATCTGTGTAAAGACGATATACAAAAATGTCCCAGCATATGTATATATATATATAATAATTAATAATTATAATAATAATTTTATTACCACTAAATAAGATAGTTACAATAATTTTCTACATCCATGTATTTTTTGAATCCATAAGCTACAAGCAGCTTGTCTGGATGTCAAATAACAAACGCTTACTTTTTAATACACTGTCACAAAATAAAACAATTAAAATTCAAGTCAAATTAAAATTAATTAAATAAATTAAACTTATACCTATTTAAAAAGAAAACATCACATACATACATATCAATCATATTAAAAAATATTAACACAAAAAAACAATACCTAAAATCATCTTCATTTCCAATACTAATTCAATAACGGCACTGCATTAACAATCTGATGTTGGTTTGCCTTTATCCACGTAGATATTTTCACACAAAAAGAATATACATTTACAATAGATTTTATTTCTAAAGGTAACAAATTAAATATCCTTGGACCGATATATATAATATGCCTCTGCGAAGCCGTGTATAATGCCACAGGAAAGGTAAGGCCTCCATTGTGAACAGACCTGGTATGAACATTGTGCATAATCGGACTTTTATATTTATCACACTTCTTCATAAATTTTAAAACATTTTTAAAATACAATTGTCTAATAGTTAAAAGGTCAGCTTGTTCAAATAACAAGTCTGATGGAAACCGCCTTGATTTATTTAAGAATATTTTTATTATATACTTTTGAGTAACAGTCAACGGGTAAAGAATGCTACCACATGCACTGCCCCAAACATTCAAACCATATGCGAGGACTGACTCAATCAAAGCCTGGTAAGTCATTCGCAATAGCTTCAAAGACAGGAATTCTCTCAGTTGGTAGAACTTGTATATAGTCTTTCGAAGTTTCTTAGTGACATAGTTTACGTGAGCATCATATCTGAGATTCCGGTCAATGAACACCCCCAAGTATTTAACCTTGTCCGCCGCTGCTACAGACTCAATACATCCGCACTGTTTCTCACCCATAAGACATTCATAATTATGTACTAAAAGATTAGGATACACAGTATTAACTCTATTATTCATAGAAAAGGCCATGTAGACAGTTTTACTGACATTAATAGTCAGAAGATTCTGATCCATCCACAATCGTACCCTCGAAAAGTAATCCTCTGCTCTCTGAAATGTCTCCTGCCAAGATTTACCTTTAATTAAAATAACTGTATCATCGGCATAACAAATACATTCACTATTTTCATTTGGAAGAACAGTAAAAAGATCATTTATATATATAGAGAGAACAGGACAGGACCCAATACTGTACCCTGCGGTACTCCAAACTCCACATTACCTGTTTTACTTAGTGTTTCATTTATTCTCACTTTCTGTGTTCGATTAGTTATATATGACTCAAACAGATCATACACGATACCTCGAATGCCAATACTTTCAAGTTTACTCAGTAATTTTTGGTGCGTCACAGTGTCAAATGCACGAGCCAAATCAACAAATATCCCCAGTGTTTTGAATTTTGTATTAAACCCACGAATTATATAATCCGTTACATGCACTATTGCATCTTCCGTGCCTACTCCCGACCGAAATCCATACTGGGAAAGAGACAAAATTTTATTTTCTCTCAAAAAATCATCCAATCTGAGTTTAATGCACTTCTCAAAAAGTCGGCTGATCGAACTAGTCATCGTAATAGGTCGATAGTTTTCCTTATTTAATTTATCCCCCGATTTATAAATTGGAACGATAACCGCGTTCTTTAAAATTGCAGGATATCTTCCTTTTTCAAATATCAAATTTATTAAATGTAAAAGAGGCTTTATAAGGCAAATATGATTATCTTTCAATATTTTAGGAGAGATATTGTCATTACCAGCCGCCGCTTTAGTGTTTAAAGAATTTATTACGGTAATTAGCTCACTCTCAGTTATGGGATGCAAAAACATGGAATTCGAAATACTTTTACTAAAGAAATTGTAATTGTTTGTTTTAATTTTTTCCGCCAAGTCCTTGCCCATACCTCCAAAATAATCCAAAAAAATATTAGCAATTAGCAATCACAAACAAGCTCACCCTCATCCTTAATCAGTGATATTCCCTCAGACCCACCATTCTCATTGGTAGCTCGCCTAATCACCTCCCATGTTCTCTTAATGTCACCTTTACAGTCAACCAGCCTGCTTCTGAAAAACGCATATTTCGATTTTTTAATAAGGTTTGTAAGCAGATTTCTATATCTTCTAAATTTTTCTGTGGCTTCGATATTCTCTGGGCTCTTGTCCGCTATCTTTTTAAGTTTATCTCTATTTTTAATAGATGTAATAATACCCATAGTAATCCATTCCTTTTTTTTTCTTTGTATTTTTAATTTGTTTTGTTTAGTCGAGTGAGAAATACACTTATTTATTTTTTGAATAAAAATTTCGGTGCATGAATCAATATCAGAACCGTAAACGGAATCCCAGTTTTCATTGTTGATTTGATTTTGTAATTTTATGTGATCTATTGTTTTTATTATGGGATGAGAGTTGTGATTAGTAATAATGGGTTTATTATTCATATTTTTAAAGTCAATGTTCAGTATAATCGGGAAATGGTCGGTAAGGCCAGAAATCAATACAATAGGTTTTACATTACTGTAATTAAGCTTATTGTAAATAAAAAAATGATCAATGCATGATCTAGAGAAACGGTCTTGTCTAGTAATATTATTTATTTGACTGACATATCCCATGCCACTCAAACAATTCAGATAATTACAGGTAGTTTCACTACCTACATCCTTCAAATCTATATTTATATCACCACAGAACACTTCAATAGGATTTTTTGACATTTGTCCCTCAAGAAAAACCTGCAGATCAGCTACAAACTCGTCGGCATTTAAAGAAGGCAATCTGTACACTGCAGTCACTCCCATATCAATATTATTTTGTCTCAAGATAACCCTTAAGAATTTTGTGTTTCTCACCGTAATAACCTCAAAACTTGGGAACAAATCAGACTTAACCAAGACAATGGTTCCATCACACTTATTTAGCTGACTATCATTATAAAAAATATCATATCCGTCTAAAGCGAAACAATTCAAATCATGCACAATCCTCGTCTCTGAAAGTACGATTATGCCGAATTCAGACGATGATGACTCAAGGAAAGCCACCAAATTTTCATAATTCTTTGAAATACTACGTATATTAAAATGAATAATATTAATATATGTTTCAGGACTATTAGAGCTAATCAAAAGGTCCATTTCATTTATACTATCACAATTAAAAGTTTTTACAGACTGATAATCGTCCAATATATCGTACACAGCCATAGTCGTGTTTTAATAGCAATAAATCGCTAAATTAATATTTACTTATATAACTTTACTGATCCACTAAGCTATCAATGTCGCTTTCCTTTTTAATTTTTATAATTGGACTATCATCACTCTGTCTAACAAGAATGTTACCATTTTTCGCCCAAACATATTTAAATCCCTTTTGCTTGAGTCCTCGTGCTTTTTTGAAGAGGTTACGCTCTTCCAGTGATAGATCTTCATTGAAGTAGAGGGTCAAGTTTTCCCCCGGTAATCCACACTCTGCTGAAGTAATTCGTCCCTTGAGCTTTCTTTCTTCCAAAAATTCCCTTTTGTCATCTTTATTTTTGAACTCGATTATAACTGGACAGTTTTCTTTTTTAGTGTTCGATAGTCTTATAACAATATCATTTCTTTTTAGATTTGGATTCACATATTTCATCACTTTTTCAATTTTTGGTACAACCGTTTTGGATACATTTACCCCCTCTCCAATTTCATATTTAACTCCCACAACGACGATATTTGCCCTTCTATCATTTTTATCGTGCAAAGCTGCGACTCCTTTTATCTTACTAATTTCATCATTAAGTCTTTTGTTGTCCATCTTTAAATTGGATATTTCCTTTTCATATTCATCATTTTTAATTTTTTGTTCCTCATACTGTTCAGCATAGAATTTAATATCTTTTACTAGATCTCGTATTTCCAATTTTAGGTCTTTTATTGATTGAACCAGATCCCCATATGACTCAGGACCATGTACTCCAAGACTTCTTCGAACATTATCAGATCTTATTTGGTTTTCAACTTTTGCCTTGCACGTAGTACAGCACCATTTATTCTGCATTTTCTTCATCAATTCAACATCAACCTCATTCAATCCCACACACTCGAGATGAAACCACTGTTTACATTTTTCCGCACATTGAACTGTATTTCGCGATTTGGTCAAGTTCCTCTTGCAAACTGGGCACACTGCCTTGGAGGATGGCATTGCGATTTGTTCATATATATATATATATATATATATATATATATATATATACATACACATATACATATACATATATATGTAATCGAAGGTTTTCGGGCATCCCGTGTATGTGCTGAGTCCCTCTCAGGACTGTAAGGCAGCTGACGTTTCGGTGAAATCTCATTCACCATTTTCAAAGCTCACTGTATGGCGTCTACGAGCGAACTGACTGAGTATATATATATATATATATATATATATATATATATGTACTTCATTGTCTTGATTTAAATCGATTGTTCGAAGAAAAAAACGTTCTTTTTTATATAATTTTATTACCACCTTCGTTATGCCTGAAAAATTACTCTTTTTACACCCACCTTTAAAGCAGTAATGTTTTCCCTACAAACAAAAAAAGCAATTACCACTCATTTAAATGTCATTAGGTCGGTCAACAAAATCACGCGGGGCCACGGGGCCCGGTTGCCAGATTTATGTTTTAAAAAAGGAGGAAAACGCCGGCTAATGATACCGTTTGGCTTTTGTTTCACGGTCGGGCGACCGGTCCCCCTGCGATATTTTAGATCTATAGGTAAGGCGACACGTGACCTGGCCTTTAGTCATTTGTTTTTCGGGTGGTTTGATTTTATTTTTGCATGCGAGGTGGGTTTGTGTGGGAACGGATTTTTCTTTTTGGAAAGAAGCTGTCTTATAATAATAGGTGTCTATGCTCCAACAAATGATGACGGGAGAAATCAATATGAAGATCATATATATATATATATATATATATATATATATATATATATATATATATATATATATATATGTATGTATGTATGTATGTATGTATGTATTATTGCAGAAAGAACATCCCACTGTTATTCTTCGACAAAATTTGACTTAAATAGGAGTTCCAAGTTGTAGAAAGTACGATAAGGGTGTCTTGGAAAGGCATCGGTGGATCCGACTGATGAGTCCACCACCGATGCCGGGACGAAACATTCTAATATTTTGAAGGTGCTCGCAAATAAGTTTGTGATTATGTCCTTAACGCCACGGACATGTTTACAACAATATATATATATATATATATATATATATATATATATATATATATATATATATATATATATATATATATATATATAGTTGTGAATATACGCTTATTTTACGACAAAATATTAAATTTCAGGTTTAATATTGCCCCAAACCTTCGATCATACCCTATAGAATTAAACAACAATAGATGTGTTTGAAGGCTGTTTATGATCGATGGGGGAGAGTCTTTTTTGATGTTTGACAGATGTAAACATATTTTATTATTTTTTCTTTCAGTTTAATTGCTTGTCGTGTCTCTTTTCAGTGTTTTTAAGAGTTAGAAATTACTATAAATTGCGAATTTTGCAATTAATATTAATAAAAATAGGATTTAAAAACTTATTTTTATTGGTAAATATTGTTAGATATTATTTACATATTGAAAATAGCAATAA
This sequence comes from Diaprepes abbreviatus, assembly GCA_034092305.1. Taxonomy (NCBI): domain Eukaryota; kingdom Metazoa; phylum Arthropoda; class Insecta; order Coleoptera; family Curculionidae; genus Diaprepes; species Diaprepes abbreviatus. The sequence goes on along the minus strand of JASJET010000080.1, from coordinate 170,589 downwards.
TAATTTAGGCAACCATAAATTCACACTTTTATGTATTCTAGAATTGACATAACGATTATCATATGATACTAATAGGTATGTGTGTACCAAGAAATGAAGTATCTACTGTTTATCAACATTTTTTCAAATATAAATAAGAATATTATTACGTTATTCAGCGTTCAAACAATCGGGCTCTAGTTCTGAAGTTATGCTAATTCTACAGGGATATTTTCAAAGCCCCAAACTCTTTAAATAAATTAAATAATCTAAATAATACGGCATACAGTGCTAAAACTACAATTCTTCGATTGCCGAAATGGGGAAACCCATACATTAAACGGCTCGGTAGCGGCATTTTGACTCGGTGCTTCCCTGAATTCAGAGCGCGACGTCACAACTGCTATAAAAGCTGTAAACATAAGGACATTACGGGTGGCTCTTCTTAAAATAACTAGTTCGTTTTCCGATTGAGCTTAACTCTCGGGGGCCACGAGATTGTTCCCTTAGGACAAATCGTGGTTTTTAAAGTAGATTTTCTTGGACAATATAAATTCTTCTGATAATAAAGATCGTGCACGTGTCTTACACTCCCAAAATTGAAATTAAAATAAGTGTTAATAAAAAGGCGAGGTTAGTGGCGCGTACGAATTCTTACATTCACGGGAATATGAAAAATTAATATCAAAATCATATACATGTATATGTGTATATATACATGTTGATCTGTCAAAAAGTTTATTTTCTACGGCGTTTAAAGTTGACTTACTTTTTTTTAAATGGATAAATTGGAAAATCGTGCAGTTATTAAATACTTGCATGGAAAAGGTTTATCTGGAAGGGAAATTCATGAAGACATGGTGAATATATTGTGGGAGGATGCTTCTTTATCCAAAAAGCACTACTTCTCAAGAAATCTTGACTAATGTTTTGGATACTTTCCTTTTTATATGACAACTGAATGAAAATTTTAAGAAACTATGGAGGCACTCTATAAACATGTGTAATATAATCAATACACCACACTGCCAATGAAGCTCTTGAAGAACAGGCTCTAAATAAACAAGAGATGGGGAAGTATTTCTGGTTGAATAGTGAATTAGTCAAAAACTAATATTATACAATAAACGGTTACAAAGCAAGCATCCATACCATCTAGAAAAATAGCTAGAACAAGATTTGGAAGAAAATACCGAAGCCAAAAAAGTAAGGAAAAAAATGTATTGGACCTGAAGGATATATAGGACGAAGCCAACTATTGAGGTCTGCAATTGTATCAGAACCATAAAAAACAATATTAATTATAAGGACAAGAATAATTGACTGTTATTTAAAAAACGACTTATTTACTAACAAGCAGCCACCATATTGACATTAGAGAGAAGAAAAACCATCAGTCGACCAGAAAGTAATTTCGGTTTTGTAGTGTATAATAAAACTAATTTTTTTAATAAGAAAATTTAACTTTAATCAATTTTATATTTCCCATTTTGTTCAAAGACCTTTTGTCATCTTCATGATTCCGCGCTCACGGAAATTTTAGTTCTTATCAGCAAAAAACTGAACAAGTGTGATTTAAGGTCATCATCATTTGTGAAAGTATTACCATCCAAAGAGTTTTGTTAACTTCGAGAAATAAATGGTAACCACGGCTGTATGGGGGATGCGACATCACTTTCAGTCAGAGCTGTATGGGAGACGCGACGTCACTTCCCAATTAAGTTCCATTAATTTTCCCGGAGTTACTAAATATGAGTGAGGCTTTGAATTATCGTGATGAAAAACATTTCCTTTGCGATTTGCCAGTTCTGGCCGCTTTTCTTTGAGTGCTTCATCTAGTTTCATAAGTTTTTGACAGTAAACATCTGAATTGATCGTCGGGGTTCTTGGAAGCAGCTTAAAATACACAACACCTTTGTAGTCCTACATTTTTTATATATTTTATTCAAGATCATTTTTGCCGCGTCGTGGCGGTGAAGGCCCTCCCAGGAGAACATGAGACCCTCACGTAGAGGAACAAATTTTGCAGGATATTGCTGACAACACTTCAAACAGTGTAAGAAAGCTCGCGACATAAAACAATGTTACAAAATGGATTCTATATGAAACTGTAACAGAACAGTTACTTCAACCGTACCACGTTGAAAAAGTACATGCTATGTTTTCGATTGATTATCCTGCAAGACTTCAATACTCCCAGGGGGTTTATACAGCAACATAACCTATATCTAAATTTTTCTAACCTTCGTTTACTGTTGAGGTCGGTTTTACAAGACATGGCATAATAGACTCACACAATTTACATTTTTGGGCAGTAAAACCCGCACACTCTAATTCGAAACAAACACCAACAAAGGTTTATTGTAAATGTGTGAGAAATAACCTTTCAGGTCCATTTATTTTGGAAAGAAGACTCAGTGGTGAGATTTTATTGGAAGACGTACCTCTTGATAGACGAATGAAAATGTGGTACATGCATGATAGTGCTCCACCTCATTTTAACCATATAGTACGTCCACACTTAACTAACGTTTTTGGCCCTCGATGGATAGATCGAGGTGGGCCTGTTTTATGGCCACCAGAACTAAATCCCTTAGACTTTTACTTCTGGGTTCATTTAAAAGAACTGGTTTATTCAACAGCAGTAAATCCTAGAGAAGAACTACTAGCGAGAATAGCACAGTATTCTAACAAAGTCCGTAATAATTCCGGAATATTATTTCCAGTACAACGGGAAAATATTCGAACAATAAGAAAATGTATTGAAGTACGTGGAGCTCATATTGAACATTTACCAAAATAATATTTTAACGTTTTCACTATTTTTGAATTTTAATAACATTGTAAATTAATTCAACCCCGATCAACTCCTTGAAAGGTTTTTGGACTTGACATTGTTTGAGCTGAAAATCTTTCAGCATAATATTTTGCCTTCGAAGAGAGAGACAGCGCGTCCCCCTAAATTAAAACAGATTAGCACACCCTGCGTATTTTGTTTTCACCTGTTTGTATTTAGCAGTAGTAACTTTTGAGTTTATCTCGAAAACTGACAGCTTTGTCGAAACAAATTAAGAGTACCTTCTTTGAAGAGGAATGATCAAAGTATTAAAAAAAAAGTCAGTTTTCAACTTTGTAAAATGACATCTGTTAAAAATTAGACCCAACGAGTGTGGCTGCAAGTCCGGTCCTGACTTCTCTGATGATCTAAAACATCTACTGTAGTATGGTTTAATGAGTATTTTTGCCTCTATAAAACATTAAAATTTCATTAAATTATATAAGTCGGTTCAAAACTTAGAGTCTTAGAACTTAAGGTAAATCGTTTGGTACCCCTTTAGGGCTCTATATCTCCGTTAAGGGGCACTTTGGGACAAAGTAGGGTTATATTGAACTCCCTAGTATGCTTCCGATAAATTAGGGAAAAACACTTCTACTGTGATTTCTGTCGAAGATCAACTGAGAGAGTTTTGCATGTAGCGTGTTCTTATACGCGGTCGTACAGCACATCCATTGGTTGACATTGGCTCTGTTTCCTTTTTGAGGGCCGCTGCTGGTAATAGTTCGGATCAAGGGTCGTATCATCTCTTTTGTCCAGAGTTAATTTTCAATGTAGTCGTGAATTTATGTTGCCTTCAAATCTTCTATATTGGTGATTTGTTGCTGTAAGTCGATTTTGTCATTTTTGAAACTACACTACATGCAAGATTCTGTTAATTTTCTTTTAACGGTATGCACAGAAATAATTAAATTTTCAATTTGGCAAAACGCCTCCCAGTTTTTACAGGAAATCGAATCTACGAGTGGAGGTACTCTCGGATTAAAACTAAATCAAAAGTCAAAATATAATAGTGTCTTCATATCCTGAAACAAGAAACACAGAAAGAAATTTGTAAAATCCTATTGTGTACAGGGTGGAAACAGAAACTTGATTTACATTCCATGCAGTGGCGTAAATAACGACCCCGCAGGCCCCGCGGTCCCTTGATGAAAATGAATAAATACGAAGGATTAATACGGGTGCAAAATAGTAGGGCCCATTCAAAAATTTGCGGTAGAGGGGCGCACATACTCTCAGTTACGCCACTGATTCCATGCCGTTATTTTAAAAATTAGATAAATTTTACAAAATTAACTTTTAGGTACAAAAATAAAGAATTTACGATTTTCGATGCTTCTCTTTATCAGATCCCTACTCCCAGGTTGAAACAGGCCGCATTAACTGTAATATAATTTCACCATCATTTTTAACGAAATATTTATACCAAAAAAGCAATATTGACCCTAAGCATTATACTTATTTCCAGCTCTATTTCTGTAAAATAAAGGATTGAATCAAAATACAATTATCGCCCCCTTAATTTTGACTTGGCGTTTGCCAGATCGTAAAACCTTCCCATGTTGTTTTTCCGTTTCGGATTGCTTAATCTCTAATTTTAAAAATTACCCTTAATTACTACTCTTAAAAAGGGTAATTTTTCTTCGTAGAAAAAGGGTACTTTGCCTGTAAAAAAGGTAAATTTCTTTCTTAAAATGTGCAATTTTATTTCGATTAAGGGTGGCTTACCTGAACTCGCTAAACGACTGCTGGTCGGTCCGAACATTTGATATGGATCTGGAAAAATGTTTTTCTTTGATTAGTTGAAATTGTAAATTTGCGTTTTTGATATGAAAATTACACTGATACTTCTATATTTAGACTTACTAGAATATATTTTAAAATAATTTGAGATAGTGGTTTGCTTTTCCAAGAAACACAGGTAATAGGGGAAAGTGGGGCAATATGCTACTATGATCAATTAGTAATACTGAATTTCGAATCGCGTGCTATTTCGCCTGACATTTATAAACATGGCGCGTTACAGTTTGGATGAACTTTTATTAATAATGTATATTTTTATTTATTTATCGTATAACTATACACGGATAAGTATTTCAAATATTACTATTAAAATTGTCTGTCCATGCAACAACAGAAAGAACAGTTTTCAAGAAGTCTTCATTTGTGTAATGGCTAGGCCTATTGTCGCAACCGTAGACGAGATGGCGTATTGTCTGTATTTCTTCGCCATAGTCACATGCACTAGTTTCGGATTTGCACCATCTGTATAGGGAGTTGGTCCACGGTTTGTAAGCTCCATGATTTAGAGGTCGAGTGAAGCCTGGCGGTGTTTGTTTTGTGAGGAGGATGCCGTGAATATTAAGAGGTACACTAGCTCGTCACTTTCTGTCCATTCTTGTTCTAGGTTAAAATTGTTGTTTTCTGGATTGCAGTCTCCATCTTCGGGGATTTTGAGTTATGGGTTTTTCTGTATTCTTGGCACAATGTTTGAACAAGTGGAACGCTGTTCCAAGTTGGCAGTCAGCATGTAGGAGTAGATTTGATGGTTGATTAATGTTATGCATACAGTTATTAAATTAGACTATCTTCGTATATGGGCTGTTCAGCCATGCTGGGAAACAATATTTTGCTGCAACTTCGAGATAGAACACAAGCTGTACAATTTTAAATAAATTTTATTAAACACACTTTTTCGGCCACAACTCATAAATTTATTATTTATTTCCTTTTTTTACAGAAACTGTTTCATTTTCTGTCCAATTTAGAGTATTATACCTTTCTTTTTAAATTATCCTTCCTGTATATTTTGAAGTTAAATAAAAGCCCAAAAACACATTGGTCATGTCAAAAAATCGTTCCTCCCCCACGAAACATGAAAATTCCGTGCGCGATTACAAGAAAGATATCTTTGATGAAGTGGGAACGATCCGCAAGAGTGACTTTTGTAAGTTAGAGGCGCCAGTGTATGACAAGTTCTATGGCACCCTCCTTGAAATAGGGAAGGAAAAGGGGAGAATCTGTTATAAGGACAAGATATGTGTATAAAGATCCACGTAAATATGAAAGTTATTGGTTACATATAATGCGTGTTTCTTCATAATCTAAAAATACTAAAATAAAATTAATTTCATAAATTTCAACTAAAAACCAAAAAATGAATCTTCAATTATTTTATATAGTAATCATTATTATAGTGTTTTACATAACTTGTGATTTGAACGCCATTTTTTGCATTCGTTCGGGTATGTATGCCGTTTGTAGACATTTTCTATAAATTTTAAATATGGCGCCGATTGCACTAATATGTGATTCATAAATATGTTAGAAATTCAGTTTTAATCCTAAAGAATAGAGAAAAGGCTATCTTTGATATTCAAATTCAAAATCTATTTTATGGTTGACACAAATAGAGTGTTTTCCCCTCGTCGGTACAAAAAAAAAAACAGATAAGAAAATAGGTACGGTAGATTATTATACATAGTCTTAAACATCATGTATGAAAAAATTCTATCTATGAAAAAATTATATCTAAAAAATGTGTATATTGTGCCTTATCCAAGGCTTTTGACACAGTTGTTCATCCGCTATTATTGACAGTCCTTTCAAAATATGAATAAGAAATGTTGTATCGGACTTATTGAAGTCCTATTTGCAGCACAGAAAGGATAATAATCATGGCAGTCACTGATATGGTTGAAATTAGACAGGGTGTTCCTGTTCCTGTTTTTAAAATATGTCATTAGTCTGGCAGATGTTTTTTTTACATCGGCGATTGTATGACAGTTCGCCTATGATAAGTCGGGAATTATATCTGCTAGGCTGTGTCTGGGTAGTCGGCTGAGCCCGAGATAATGCGGGACTGGTTTCATATTAAAAACATGGCCCTTAACAAATGTAAAACTTGCTTAATAGTCCTTTCTTGTCAGATATAATGTAAAATCAATACCAGTCACCGAACATATTAAATTTCTGGGATCATATGTTGATGCTACAAAAGCATCGAAATACCACTAACTGACATTGTAGGATTGATTGAGCAGCTTTTGTAGTCTTATCAGGACACTGAGAGGTATTTACAGTTGACACTCTGCGACTATTTTGTTTTGATTATATTCGGTTTAGTAGCTACAGTATCTGCTTTTAGGTTTCATTAAGCTAGAAAATCTCACTTCTTTCACAAGTTTTGCGTAAACAAACAAAAAAAAAGTGTTTATGTTCGACAAATTCAGAACATTCTCGTGCCGAATCCTTCCAACAAATTCTACGAATATGTATTATTTTTCCTAATTAACATTAACTTAAATTTACACAAAAAAACATCTATTCTTCTATTGCGTGACGTTAGATTAACATCGCCAATCAAAATTTTAGAATAATAAGATTATTATAAAGAGACCGTATTTCAAGGCTCGGAAAACACGAATTTTCTACCATAAAATTGGCATTACAGACCTTTTGTTTGAAGCAGAAAAATTTTGCCACGATGGGAATTGTTGGTTCGTTATTTTGTTTTTTCTTTTCCGTATAACGAATATAATTAATTTCAATTATTAAAATAGTCAACCAGTTCATATTTGGTTCAGAACCATTTTTTTGCTAGAATTACTGACTGCATCCTGGAATACACATTTATTATAATTGTTCATTGATTCTTCTTACGTTTTTTGTAGGATTGATTGCGAGGTCATAGAATCTTTTGAGAAGTAGTCTGCGAACTATTTGTCCATTTTGTTGGTGACCTCCCCGCGAACGTTTGGCTGCTGTTTTTTTTTTTCAGAGCGATCCTTGACAGCTTGTGTTCTCTCATTGATCTTACATAGTGTAGGTTAGTCTATATCTATTGCTTTAGGTATATTCAATACTACCAGTTATCCGTCGCGGCTTCACCAGTACTAAAGACTCCCGATAATTTTCAGAAAGAAAACCAATAAAATTTTGTCGAACCTTATTCTTACATGCCTTTTCTTGTCTACGTTCCAACGAAATACTCTTACTTTAATAAACTTAGCGCAAATAGACCAGATATAGTTAATTACCCCGTGCAATTGATCAATAATGTAATAAAATTGAAGTAATCCATTACAATAATAATAATACTAATAATAATTGCTGCTTGGGACGGACATCCAAAACCTGCAAACAGAAATAAGGACACTTCTAACAAAAGCACAAAAACATCACTCTCGGAGTGCTATTGAACGTACAATGCTTCCAAGACACCAAGGAGGAAGAGGATTGGTGGATATTGGTAAGCAGCTCGACCAACAAATAATAAACTTCCGTTCATATTTCTACAGGTTAGCGGACTTTTCCACACTACATCGAGCAATATGCGAGGCAGTTGATTCAACGCCGCTACAGTTGAGGGAACAAGATATTACTTCTCACCACCAAACGGACCAAGATAGTTACAAATCTGGCTACAGAAGCCACTTCATGGACGGCATCCAAATGAGGTCAATCAGGACAATGTCGACAACTCAACGTCGAACTACTGGTTGATTTCAGGACAGATGTTTCCGGAAACGGAGGGCTTCTTGTTAGCTATCCAAGACCAGGTTATTCCGATGAAGAACTATCGGAAGTTCATCATTAGAGATCCCTCAATAGAAAATGTCCAATGCAGATATGGCTGTCAAACATCGGAGACAATTCAGCACATAACTGGAGGATGCCAAGCGTTTGCCGCAACCGAATATAAGGAAAGACACGACTCAGCCGCTAAGATACTCCACCAAGAGTTAGCAGAAAAGTTAAACCTTTGATTACAGGTAGGAAAAGTGCCTTATTACAAGTACAATCCGGAGCGTATTCTTGAGAACAACTAGTTCAAGTTATATTGGGACCGAACGGTTCTGACGGATTCCAATCCAATTTGACGGACTAAAAATTTTACCTCTCTCGATTTTGTCCAAAATTAGTATAGGAGGGTTTTTGAGGATGTAGATTACGAATTTAAAATTATTTTTAAAAAATTCAACATGACGGATCCAATATGGCGGACTAAAAATTTTACATTTCTATATTGATGGTGTAAAATACAAATTTAAAATTATTTTTAAAAATTTTTAAAACGGATCTACTATGGTGGACTAAAAATGTAATATCTCTCAATTTTGTTGAAAATTGGTAGTGATGGGTTTCTGAGACTGTAAATAACAATTTTAAAATGGCTTTAAAAAATCTAATATGGCAGATACAGTATTCCGGTTTAAAAATTTTATTATTTCTGGAATATGTCTTAATGGTACTGGGGGTTTTCGAGAGTGTAGATTAAGATTAGATTAAGAGTTTAAAATTATTTTTTTGAAATTCGTAGGTGGTGAAAATTTTACGTTATTCAAAACTTTTCAAAATTGGTATTAGGTGGTTTTTGGAATCGTAGGTTATGAATCAGAATTTTTTAAAATTTAATTTGACAGATACAATATGGGGGACTAAAAATTTAAAATTTTTTCGATTTTGTAGCAATCGGTCTAATAAATTTACATGTCTCATTTTCTTTCAATATCGATGTTAGGAGGTTTTGGGGGCCTGGGTATTTTTTTGTGACCTTAACTGAATTCAAAACTATCAATTTTTATGAAAAAAATTGAACCGACTAACAAGCGAAAAATAGACTGATCTCAAAAATTTTAATATACAAATTGTATTCTTATTTTTCGCTTTTTAGTGTTGTTTTAGAAGTCGGTTTAATTTTATTGCAAATTGTTGCTACATATTCATAAATTTGAATAAAATCTATGCTATGCAGTTAAGCTTATTAACATTGTCTGACAAAATAGTAAAAAGATGTTTTAACCCTTTTCAGCCTTACAGAAACGAATTTCGAACAATACAAAAATTACTTTTTAGATAAACATATTCAGAATATGTGAAACCAAAAACCATGTTCATATTGTGATTTTTCGCAGAAAAAATTACTTTTTATTGAGCAATCGTAAAGTTGACGCCTTACCCTTTTTAAAATACGAATATCGAAAAATCAAGAAATTAGATTTCAGATATTGTTATGACCTATCTGTTGCAGCCAAAATCGAGTCCACATTTCTATTTGAACAAGAGATATTTACTAAATGACAATCTACCTCCTTTACAATGAGAATTTTGAAAAATCCTTTCCTAATAGGCGCCTACATAGTGTTGCCAACCTTTTCCAAAAATTTCATGATTCTATCTTTAATAGTTTGGGCTGTGTGCTGATATGTCAGTCAGTATAGATTTTTTGGACCTTTAAGATAACTTTGGTTACATTTTTAAATTAAAAGTATACCTGCCTAGATACAAAATAGAAAGAAGTAACAAAATTAAAGAAATAAAAACACGGAAACAATTATACCGGCACATTGTGTGTGTGTGACCAAACAAGAAGTGAAAAATCGAGGTCAAAAGCGTGCGTGACACCCTTCCATACAGGGGGCGACTTGAAGACCGTCTGACCAGTGCTAATTCACGGTTTTTATCATTTTTAGATTTGACGTTAGATAATCGAACGTTTGCCGTGATTCAGGATTTCTATTAGAAGTCGGAATTGCCTCCGAGGGTCGTTTTTTGTAGGTTCAGTCGTTGGAGTTCTGTTTTATGGAAATGGTCGAATAAAATGAAATTTATGTTTTACTTTGGAGAGCTTGTTGTTTTATGATTATTTTTTATAGTGTTTTGGCTTTAAAAATAGCCGAAGGGTCAAGTGGGTCAAGTATAGACTAGTTTTACTTGCTTTATCGTTTAAGTAAATTATAACTATCTACTTCTTTAATATGTCCTTAAATCACAGGTTAAGGCATGTTTACAATTTAATACTATATTAATATTATGTTAGTTGTTTATATGTATTATCTTTTCAAGCACAGGATAGGAAAGAATATAGACAAACAGTTTGTCTCCTGCAAGTACAACTTTGATTCTTTCTCCATACGCGTTTCGACCACCTTATAGCCTCATCAGTGGGGCTGTATTGAACCGAGAGCAGCATTCACAGGAAACAACTGCTACATAAAATATTAATTCGAAAGTATGTCGGTAGGATATTAAAAACCTGCCGACTTCGATGCTACTTTGATTTTTTAAATAATATATTATTTATATTTGATTGTGATTCACCGTTATTGGTTCGGGCTATATGGGGCATTCTTCAGTATGTTTGTTGGGTGGTCCTAGCTAGTGGGCTGGTTGGTAAGTGTTTCCTCTCGCTAACTTGAACATCGGCCGGTGTAGGAAGTTTTTTAACTGGTGCTTCATATTGATAAAGATCGCTGCAATTCGTACATCTTGGTGGTTCTTCCTTTAAACGTGGGCATGTTGATGATAAGTGGTTATCTCCACAACTGATATACCAAGGTGAGGCCCTGCAGTTGTCAGCTTGGTGCTGCATGCCCGAACTGCTGGCAGTTGTAGTACTTGAAGATTTTCGATTTAGATTTTTAACGTTCAACTGAGATTTGCCTATGAGCGTATGAGTTTCTCGTGGGTTGTTATCAGGCCGAGATCCATGAGCATGGGACCTTTGCTCCTTTGGTACCATCTGAGTATGTTCACTGGGTGGAAGCCTTTACTTCTTAGGTCTTCCGCGATGTTTGCTTTTGACAATGTTTCTAGTACATCTCTTAGAAATATGATGATAAGTTTGTCGTCTTTCGATTGGTAGGTATGTATGTTGGACGGTTCCAGTATCTCTATGATTAATTTGTGGTCGTTGAGTTGGCGAGTTTTGGAGTTATGTTGGCATTTGGTTCTAAGATCGTTGTTTGCTTTTTTATCTCTTAGGATTTTATGGGGGACCTTTTATATGTTTGAGGAAAAGGGCGGGCGCTTGTTTGGGGCCTTCCTGGTGATCTTGTTTTTGTCTTCTGTATTTAGGTAAGCTAAAGTCTCTCCTTCGTTGTAAGTCGGGGAATCTGGCCTCTCTATTTTCATTTCTTAAAGAGATGTGTTCTTAAGCTTCTGCATTTATTTTTGGAGTAGCATGATGATTTCTTTCAAGTCATCGTTTCCTTTCTGTCTCGTTTGTTGTATGCGTGCAATTTTTTCGGAAAGTTTTGTGTTGACCTCGATGAGTTTGGTCATGACTTCTTTTAGATTAGCTGCTTCGTACTCAAATTCATTTGTATTGTTGTAAATGGCTTTTGTTTTGCCGTTATATTTCACTCCTGGTTGTAGAGAAGAACCTTTACTTTCGACAGTCTCATGCATTTTGATTTTAAGTTTTCGATATTTGTGAGATTCTTGTAGTGTTCTTCAACTAGTGCTTTTAGTGCACTAATCTATATCTCTGTGTTTTTCAATTCCTTATTAAGGGAGGAGAAGTAATGCTCTTTCTTCTGATTTTTTTTCTTATACGATCCAGTATTTTCGAACGTTCTTGAACGTTATGAAGTGTGTTTATTCTAATATATATATATATATATATATATATATATATATATATATATATATATATATATGGATTCGACTTCGTTGAATTCTATAAACAACGTCATTGATTCTTTTCAAAACAGTGGCATCAACTTAGCCTGTTTGCCCTTCTCTTTTTACAAACAAACTCTCTCATCTTGCTGAAACCCTGCCTAGTCTGTTTTGATGTCATATCCTGTTTTCATTCTATCTGTGGCTAGATCCATGAGTTCTCTAAAGAGGTCATGAATTTCTCGCAACCTCTCTTGTAAAGCATCAACCCAGTCTTCAATCTCCGCACTTTCTTCAGTTGAGGAACCGAACATTATGTCGCAAGGCAATCTAAGTTCCTTTCCAAATAAGATCTTGACTGGTGTGATTCCGGTAGTTTCATGGACTACGGATCGATAGGCCACTAAGAAGATTGGCAAATATTTGTCACAATCTTTTTGATGTCTGTCCACAATCTTTGAGAGGTGCTCTTCAATGGTCTTATTAAATCGTTCAAATACGCCATCTGACTGAGGATGTAAAGCTGTTATCCTCGTTTTACGGATGTTAAGTAGTTCGCAGAGCTTTTGAAAAAGTTTGTATTCAAAGTTACGTTCTTGATCAGAACGTACCTGCAAGGGAATTCCAAATCAGCTGAATACATTGTTGACTAAGACATTTTTGGAATAGACAGCGTTATACAAAGTCACTCTTAATTTTAATTCTAAATAAGATAATATTATAGAAATAGAGGCTTTATATTTAAAAAAAAATGACTTTTAACAATTTTTTCAGGTATTTAATCTTAATTTTTGATCATCCTTTATTTATTTATTATCAAAATATCAACACAATCCACTAAAGTAGATCTCCTTCTAAAACCAAACCAACCCCAATTAAATAATGAAGGCTTTCATGGAGGCAAATTGACAGTTATGTTTAGACCTGTAAACGCCATTTTTGATATAAAATTTAAAATATTTCAAAAACAGTTAGACTTAGGTATAGGACATTATACATGAAAAGTGTCTATAATTTTGCGTAGAATCTAAAAATGAAATAACATATAGGGTGTTCCATTTAAAATAAGCAAGAAGGCATCAACTTCCGATAAAACCGGAAGTGCCACCATCTTGAAAATATTTTAGCCGAATTATCCCTATCGATTTCCGTAAACTGCCAAATTTTAAAAATTTTCCAAAGTCTATTTTCCCAAAAATCGATCGTAGCATTTCGTTGTAGGACATCCTGTATAACTTGCTAACAAAAGAGAATTTTTATGTTAGTTAATCACTCATAATCAAAAATTAGCAAAGGTTAATTACAGACACATATGCGAGGTTTAAACTTTTTAACGTTTTAGATAAAATTATTGAGGTACAGAGGCCTTGTATGTCTCAAATTATTAGCACAGATTGAGTATCCTGAAGGCTCTACGGTGCTTCTGGACATCTGCATATTCACACCGTACTACTTGAGCTGTACTTTTCCTAGACGATGGGAAACCTTAGATCACAGCCTACACATGTAGGGATGGCTTCAAACCGATATGCTGCCAAATATATAGACCAAAAACATTTCAGAGAAAAGCCTAAAATCAACCTTTCAATATTATACTCTTCGCAAAAAAAATGAAAAATGAAAGGAGAAAAAACTCTGAGAAGGACGGCATAAGATGATGTATGAATAATTTCTAAAAAAATCAATGCTCAGATTTAAATCTAATAGAGCGTAAGTGGGATCAGTGAAATGTCGCATGAGACGAAGATATCGAGTTCAGTACAATATCAATGGAACGCAGTTCGTCCAGAATAAATCCACATACCACTTACTAGGGTGCATTCAGCATTAATTTTTTTCTCGATTTTCTTATCATAAAAACTTAATGTTGTTAATAATAACAACACTATTTAAACATTGAGTTCAATAATGTCCATAAAAATCCAAAAATTTATTTTCTTTAATATTACCCTAACAGAATTTAAAACAAAATTTAAATAAATTTTATAATAAAATCAAACAAAAAATTTCTTGTCTTAAAGAAAAATATATAAAAGCAATAAAATTATCTCGAATGAAAAAACAAAAGAAAAAAAGACAATTCCAATCACCAGACACAATAACTAAAAGGGCCAGAAGGCAAATCAAATAAAAAATAATTGTTCCTCCGGGGGAAAAACCCAAGGGAGCAATGTTTGGGGTAATGTGACAATCATCGAATCGGTTCGAGTTATAATCAGGTAATTATTGTGTCCGACTTTGATCGTAGGTCTATTAGGTCGCCCTGAGGGAGAATGCAGGGCCCTGTGTCAAATTAGAGCCCTGTATGGGGCCTTGTGTATGTTGCAATGTAATAAACAGCTGGTCGTGGGATCTAATTTGTATTTTATTGTAAATATTGGTTGGTATTTTGTTCTAGCTCTGCCGTTATGATATACCAACTAGGCGCAATAATTTGTATATATATATATATATTATAATTTATTTTTGTATCTTAAACTTTTTGTTAAATATTTTTTTGTAATATTTTCTTGGGTATAGGTTCTTCCATTAGAGACACACATGTGTGTGACACACAAAACTACTTTCAAGATTTAAAATAAATATACCAGCTCTTTGAAAAAGCTCACTATGTAGAGCGAAACATCAGAAAAATTGTTGTCCCGTTGTTTCTCTAATGGAAAAATCTATACCCAAGAAAATATTACAAAATAGATATATATATATATATATATATATATATACTTATGGTTTGGTTGCCGAATAATGGGTTCGTGTATCGAGTTTTGATATATTTCTTTTGTAATTTACCGTCGCGTCACCAAATGGCGGTTTTATACAACATTTGTTGATTTATGTTATTCTTATGTTATTGAGTGAACCATCGAGATGTCGCCACAGTGTCGTATTTACTATTTTTCAACCGTGAAATCTGTTTATAGGACACAGATACGAGATGATAGTTTGTTACCGAATGCAATGGCCTGACGAGTCCCATACTAGGACAAAACAGCGCTGTCGTCATTTTTCGGACCCGGAGTTTTTCCATGTTCTTTGGAGATCTCAGCAGTTTTTAGCATGAGAATAATATTCGTCAACGGTCTTTGTCCGCATACCCGAGAATTTCTATTTTATTTTAAAATTACACGGACGTTAATTTTCTTTATATATATATATATATATATATATATATATATATATATATATATATATATATATATATATATATAAATATATAAATAAACTTACACACAAAGCTACTTTCAAGATTCAAAATAAATATACCATATCTTTGAAGAAGCTCACTATGTAGAGCGAAACGCAAGAAAAATAGTTGTACTTTGATTCCCTAATGGAAAAACCTATATCCAAGAAAATATTACAAAAAAATATTTAACAAAAGATACCGTAGTAAAACTCGATTATATGACATGGAGTTCCACCAAGTATCGGCAAACTCAATACAATTTAACAAAAGTTTTAAGATACAAAAATAAATTTATATATATATATATATATATATATATATATATATATATATATATATATATATATATATTATAAATCTATGTCTCTATTTAAACTTATTTAATTATTATAATAACAACCAAAATATGCGTATGTATATGTTAAATAACGCTAAATTGGGAGCCGATGACCAAGCCGGAAAACTATATTTCTATATATCTTAAGTAAATATTACTTTGTTGTTTTAGCGTATGAATCAGATAATGCCAATCAATCGATCTCCCATCGAAAAGGTCATTTCGCGACGGGGTCCGTCCGATTTCGCCAAATAAATGTTAAATTCGGCCGTGTTTGCCAAACAAAATCGTGCATTAGAAAAGTAGGCCTAGACAAACAGAGGAGGATGTGTGAGCAAATAAAGAAGCAATCCAGTCATATATGTGAACACCGAACGCCCCCGTGCTATGTGTGTGCCCATTTATTAAGAAAAAAGGGCCCTCGAATCATTAGGTCTAGAAGGCGAAATTAAGTTTCGGCACTAAGGGTCGATTTTTTGCTTTTCTTTTCTCTCGATTAGAGTTAGTTTCGGTTCTTGGATGACTGAAATAAAGTCGAAACACTTTCATACCATTTTATTTTACATTCGAATAAAGAGGATTATGTGTTATAAAAAAACACTTAGACGATGTACAGTTTTTGATAGTCATTTCTTGTAGATTTTAGATCGCTTAATTCGAATCCTTCTTCAGAATTGCTTTATCACATCAAGTTTTTTAAATATCATAAAAGTGCAAAAACCGCTATTTTGGTTCATATTTGAGGTTATCGCGACATTTTTTCTTAAAAAACGATACATAGCATCTTAAAGTATAAGTTTTACTTTTTCAAATACCGCTGTTTGATCTTTCATTTTCTTTGAAATATTCAATTTTGAAAATGCCGATTTTTTAAGTTTTGAAAACCTTTCGTGATCGATAAGCTTTTAAGTGACAATTGTGATAAACCATGGGTGTTTTAAGGCTATCAGAGCATCGCCCAATCCAAATATATAATTAATTTTGCAAAATAAATTTGTTTAAACGAATTATTGTAAAATTCATTATTTCTTAAATAAATGCTTCCATTTCATTTTACAAAAATAAATACCTTCGAAGGAGTCGTTGTCGTTATTACGATATATTTTGTTATAAATAAAATATTAAATAACAAATTTTGCAATTTAAATATAAATTTGGTTAATTCTGGATATACATTTTTAATTATTTTCTAATGGTCGTTTGAGGTTTTTTTAAATTTCAAAATTAATTGTTTATGATTCTGTTTACAACAGAATATATTGTAAAACCGATAACGACTCCTTTAAACGTAGTTATTTTTGTAAAATGCATTAATTTAAAAAATAGTGAATTTTACAATAATATGTTTACAAATTGTTTAATCAAATTTATTTTGCAAAACTAATGATAAATTTGGATTGGGCGATGCTATCATAGCCGTCCATGGTTTATCAGAATTGTCGCTCTAAAGTTTATCGGCACGAAAGGTGAAAGTTTTCAAAATTTGATAAATTCATGCAATTTGAAATTTTCAAAATTAAATATCTCGAAGAAAAGAAAATTTGTACAAACCCAATGACATTTGAAAGAGA
The DNA here is from genome assembly GCA_034092305.1 of Diaprepes abbreviatus. Taxonomy (NCBI): domain Eukaryota; kingdom Metazoa; phylum Arthropoda; class Insecta; order Coleoptera; family Curculionidae; genus Diaprepes; species Diaprepes abbreviatus. The sequence goes on along the minus strand of JASJET010000080.1, from coordinate 153,274 downwards.
AATACAAACTTTAAGATATTATGTCGCGATCATACATAACCTCAAATATAGGCCAAAATTGCGTTTTTCATTTTTAAATTAGAATATTTAAAAAAAAAACTGATATTATGGAGCAATTCTGTATAATGTGTCTTATTTTGGAATTGGAATCTGTTTTATTATTATTTAGGGGCTATTGATTTGCTTTTATTATCCCGGAAAACGAAAATAATTAGAATTAATGGAGAAAAATGTCAGAGAATGGATATCCCACTGATGTATGTACATATGTGTTCTGTTTTGCTGATGATCGGATAATACATGGCAAGGATCTTAATACAAGAATACGAAAAGTGGGTATGTGAATTGCACATAATCCAAACTGAGTAACATGTACGTAGGATTTGAGACAAAAAACCTTACTTTGTATCAAACACTGCACAAAGTATAGACATTTGAGGTTGAATTTTATACAAAATGGAACAGCCGATAAAGCTGTAACAAGCGCGGTAGATAGAAAAATAATTGCCCTTTCAGATCTAATTCTATGGGGGCGAAAAAAATCTAAGCTAATTAAAACCCTCATTATATTATCATAAATATAGTTACATGCAGCTCGGAAGTTTGGCAATTTAAAAAAGAGATTGAGGACGTACAAGACACATACAAAGAATTAATTAGAACAACATAAAGACAGGTTCTAGCCGGAAATAGATAAATAGTCTGCAATTCCATATATTAAAGAAACTTTGGAGAAAGATCGGATGAATTAAATCCGATTAACGGGTCATAAAATCATCACACAAGCAAGTAAAAGAAACCGTTTATACGAAAACTTTGTAAAAGTGGTAATCTCTGTGTGGTTGAAATAAAAAGACTACTAAAAGAATACAAATAATTAAAAAAAAAACAGCAATCAAGCAAGTAAAAAAAAACTTGAAAACCCATTGATACTAAATATTTTGTGAAACTATGTGGGTGGGACAAAAAGACTACCGAATGGAGACAAACAATAAAAAAATCACGTATTTAAAAGCTAAATTATATCACTCATAAGTACTAGAACATTCAAGTTAACTTCTATAATATAGCTAAACTAATTTATTTGCAAACTTCTATTGAGCTGGTGAAATTCAAATGATAAATTTGACTTACCAGGTTGTCTAAGGTGGCCGTGTGGATCCAATGAAGCTTTCGTCATACTTGATAGTGTATTTGTACCATAACCTAGAAGAAGAAAATAAATCATGTGAATAAAAGTATTCTTTAAAGTGTCTTAAGTATATATCACATATATGAATTCTTGCTCTAACATTACAAATTTCTTAAGTGAATTTCACATATCAAAAATATTGGTTCTTGGAAACAAATATTGCTCTTTTATTTTTGTAACAAGTTATTTTAACTAAAAACAAAATCTTAAATTTTATTTTAAAAGCATATTTCAAAACCAAAATTATGATTTTTTTTTCAGCAAATCAAATTGTTAATGTGTCTTTTGATATCCAATTAATTGATACGTATTTGATAGAATTAACGCGGAATATTTTACCAGTTTATTTTCTTATTTCTTTGGTTTCAGAGAAGTGGTACGTGTTTTTGGAAAACGTATGTTTGGAATTTTTATTTCGTAAATAAAAAGAGCGTCGATCAGTGGATGTATGTGGTTTCGATTTAAAATCAAAAGTAAATTATATTATTCATTAGATTTTTACTTTCGAGGTTATAAGAAAAAGCTGGTTTATGGCTTTGATATGTTGAAAATCATTTGTGACAACATATTGGGGGGAAATGGTTAAGCTTGCAGAGATGATGGGCATTTAGAGCATTTAATTTAATAAAAATAGTGATCGTGTGTTTATTACAACGTAAATCGTGTAAATAGTGTTATGGTGTGAAAATTTATACGGTAAAGAATAATTACAAACGGAAATGACAAACCTCTACAGAAATATTATTGAACAAAAAATACCGAACAACTGGAAAAAAGGCATAATGATCCCTATATTCAAAAAAAAAAGTCAAAAAACATCACCAGAAAACTACCGCGGAATCACTGTATTACATTACTTACTCAAAGTTTTCGCCAAACTTGTACTCGAAGAGATCTGCAAAATCATTAAGCTGAGGAAGAAATAACACGGCTTTCGGAAAAGCCGATCAATCACTGACGTATCTTTATTATAAAACAAATAATATAAAATCCATAGAACTTACCCAACTGGTGTATTTTCGCTTTGTGGATATGATCAAAGCCTTTGACCGAGTCAGGCTCACAGATATTATCAAAATAATGAGAGAAAAAGGAGGAAATCAACAATTACTGCGATTGACCTCAGATGTTAATTAACTGAAGACAGAAATAAATAGAGGAATAAGAAAGGAGAACTCCCTTAGTTCTTTTATATTTAACCAGGAGGCTAGCCGATTAAATATGATTATGGACATCAACAAGACTAAATGCATGGTAGCAGCTGAAGAGCCCACAAGATATAAATTAGAAGTAGATTAATAAATAATTGAGCAAACCAGTCAGTTTATATATCTACCTACAGCGAGAAGTGAAAGCACAGGCAATCTCAGGCTGTCTAAGAGATATATGGAAAACAAATGTTTAAGTACTGGGTGTAAAACAAGAATTTACAAGACTTCAGTTAGACCTCTATTAAATATTGAGACCTAATCACGAGCATGCAAACGAAGCAAACGATGCGCACTGTAGAGATTAAAGCTGTAAGAACCAGTCAAGGGAAAACAGTATACCATAGAGTTAGTAATGAAGATCTTAGAGTTTAGAGTGCAACACAGGATGTAGCTAAATGGATCAGATAAAGAAGAAAATTCTAGAATAAACATGTGGACAGAATAAAAGATAACCGACTGGCAAACAGACAGAGAGGTTCCTTTGGACCAAACAGGCAATCGCGTACCTGTATAGAAACTATATAGAAAGAAGAACGATAATTTTAATTTTCACAATAAATGACAATAATGGTGTGAGTATTTTTATATATATTTTTTTTAACGAAACACGCCAAATTTTTACTTAAGAGTGTGGAATGAATCAAGAAAAGAAGAGATATTGTTGTGTATTTCAGTGCATATTTTGAATTATCGGCCAAGCGCCTTCGGTCTTACTTAGACCATCCTCAGGGCTCAGACCTTAGAACAATGAAATCAATACTATAAAAATTAAAATACATTTTATTTGCAAAAAATGCCTTAACAGACTCTTCAGAGAAAAAATATATTATGTTGTGATTATCGAAATTCGAAATAAATGTGACAGATCGAATTTGTAAAAAAAAATTAAATTGTTCTGTCCTGTTTCCGCGGAAATGGTGGCATTTTGGATACAGGTTTTAAGGGACTTTTTTCTTCAAAATAATGAGTAAAAAATCATTGTTTAAATTTGCGAAACAAAGAAGAAAGGGCCACGTGAGGAAATCGTAAGAGAAGTAAAAACGGTCAGCTTTAGAAAAGACGAAATGTGGAATAATAAATAAAAAGAAGTAGACACATACATTGGCGGAAGAAAATGCTCTGAAGCTTGGAAATTAATAAAAACAATACAGGATGGGAAACATCATCAATCTAAATGATATGACGAAACCAATGGTTTATGCATTATCACGAATTGTTTACTGAAAAGGATTGAGTATATGGAAGAAATAGCTATAATTAATATATAAGAAAAACAAGTCGAAATATATAGTAATGATGTTAAATCTATAAAAAAAAACTAGAAAATGAAAAAATCATGTGGATCTGAGGGCATCTATACAGAATTACTAAAAAGTAGAACAACAAAACTTTTTAATATGTTTACATGGATATTTAATGAATGTATGGTCAAGACCTCCCTACACAATGGATAAAAGGGTATATTATCTCAATCTACAAAAAAGGAACTAGGGAAAATTGCCAGAATTACAGAGATATCACGATAAATAGCTCAATGAGTCGACTTAACGGAAAAATATTCTGAGAGCTCCTTTAAAAAAATACAATGAAAAAGAACAAAGCGGATTTCATGCTAGTAGATCCTGCAATGATAACATTTTTTGTAGGATACAAATCATTGAAAAAAATAGCCTCTACAAATCAAGATACTCATATATTATTTATAGATTTAACTATGCATTCGATAACATATCTATAACTAAACTGTGAGAAAGGATGATGAACCCAAATATACACAACTATTTATTAGAGCTGTACAAAATCTGTAAGATATAGAAGGAAACAATTAATCTGGTACGGTCATATACAACGAATAATTGACTCACGACTGTCCAAACAAACCATGAAATGGTATCCAGAGTACCGTAGAAGAGGAGGAAGACCTAGGAGAAATTTGAAGGAAGTGGCAAGATAGGAAAAGATGATCATCTCGCAATCGTGCTTTATGCAATAGCTTAATGAGTCCTAAATGAGGACGAAACAGCGAGGTCTTCATTTTCCGGATCTGACGTTTCTTCATTGTCTTGGATTTCTTCGCACTTGTTAATACGAGAGTAATGTTTAATAAGAATCTATTTGCGCACAGCCGAGAATTTTCTATTTTATCTAATCTTAATTTAAATAAACTTCCATCACCTTAAATTTAACACAATGTTTTATCTATGCCAGCAATGACTAATTCTTGACTTTAGTATTTTATAAAAAAAAAGTTTATTTCGCTTTAAATCCGACCATGGAGAAATTCTCTCCCTTGCCCGAAGTAATACGGCGGAATTTTCCTTTTCCCGGCATTCCGTGCTGCAAATGGCTTTTGTTTCCATTACGGCCCACTTGAACCGTGTTTGGCGGCAACTGGCGTGGAAACCGACAAGAGAATCCTTTCCGCAGCCTGCCTCGATCCTGCCTCTCAACCCCGGCTTATTTTAACAATCTCGACACTGAACACAAATACCCGACCACTTGATTTTTCTCTTCTCTGTGACTTTTATACCCGTATTCGCGCAGTTTAGTGCTATTTTTTTGGTGTTTTATTTTGTCGCATTCAATGTGTGTATTTTTAAGATAAATACTGGATATTTAAATTCTTTACGTATCAGGTACTAAATTATATTGTAACTCTAATTTTTTATACAGGGTATCCGGTATGAATGTGGCAGTGTACAGAACAGGGTTAGGTTGTTTTTGTTTTTTTTTAAAGCCAAAATCATAGATTTAACTTAAAAAATCGTGATTCTTTAGATTTTTGTTTTTGGAGATTTACACATAAAAACTTATAGAGATTTAGACTTCTTCTTCTTCTAGGTAGAACCAAGTTTTGTTATCTACACAATGCCTCATCGATCCTCGTTTGACGTCGAAATCCAGCTGTCTCTCCATCTTTTGGAGGGCCGTCCAGGCGGCCGTTTGGTGTTTGGTTTCTCTCTCATCACGGTTTTTGCTAGTCTGTCATCGTCCATTCGTTCCACGTGATCTCTCCACTGCCTACGACGGTTTCGAACCCACTTCACAACATCCCCCACTCCGCTGTCCTCGCGTATTTTTGCGTTTCTTATTCTATCTCATAAACTTGTTCCCGTGATCATTCTCAGCGTTTTCATTTCTGTGATTCTCATAATTTGTTTTGTCTTTGTTGTTTCATTTTTTGTTTCTGCACCGTAGGTCAGTATCGGTCTTACACAGACCTTGTAAATTCTTCCTTTGCTCTCAACCGTCATATGTTTATTGTTCCAGATTATGTCTCTTAGTTGGCCTGATATCATGGCTGCTTTGTTGGCTTGTGTGTGTACTTCTTCCGTTACTGCCCTGTTACTTGTTATATGTGCTCCCAGGTATTTAAATTTCCCAACTTGTTCGATACGTTTGTCATCAACCATTGGTTTGCATCTTACCGGTTCTTTTGCTATTACCATTGCTTTGGTTTTCTCCACAAATATTTTCATATTATACTGTTTGACTGTTCGATTGAGATGGAAAAGCATTCTTTGTAAGTTGTCCTCGCTATCTGCTGTCAAGGCAACATCGTCTGCAAAGCATATAATCTGAACGGTGTTGTGTCCCATTGGGTACCCAATATTTGTGCTTTTTACCTCATCAATGATTTCGTCCATGATTACATTGAAAAGTGTTGGACTTTGGTTATCACCCTGTCTTATTCCTATGGATATTGGGATTTCCTCTGTTAGAGTGTTATTTGTTTTAATTACCATGGTGTTTTTGGAATTCAGTTCGTATATTGTGCGTATGATTGCTTCGTCTACTTGTTTTCTTCGCAGTAGTTCTGTTATGTGTTCCAGTTTGACTCGGTCGAACGCTTGTGTAAAGTCCACAAAACAAATGAACAGCGGTTTATCGTATTCGATAGATTTTGCAACCAGCTGTCTGGTAATAAATATACCGTCGATAGTAGAGCGGTTATTCCGGAAGCCCTGCTGTTCTTCGCATGACCCTAACTTGTCTACGATCCGTTATGACAGTATTTTGGTTAATAATTTGGCTGAACTGTTCAGTAGGCTGATTCCCCTGTAGTTTTCGGGTTGTTTCTTTGATCCTCTTTTATGGATCGGAATTGTGATGCTTTTCCGCCATTCGTTGGGTACTGACGTTGTGCGGAGTATTTTTTGAAATAGAACAGTGAGCTCTGTGACAAGGCTGGGGCCTCCGTACTTTAGCATCTCATTCGTAATTTGATCGGTACCAGGTGATTTTCTGTTTTTTAATTTCTTAATTGTCAGGTTCATCTCTGCTTCACTGGTGTTAACATCTGTTAGTTCTGCGCTTTCTTGTTGGTTTTCGTCTACGTTGTTTCTATAGCTGATGCCTGTAGTAAGTCCTTAAAGTGGCTGACCCATTGTTGGCTGTCGATTGGACTTAGTTGGACGTATTCATTGATTGTTTTTTTTCTGTTCCTCTGCATGTTCCATATTTTCTTTTGTCCGCCATATAGGTCGTGTTCTATGTCTTTTGAATACTTTTCCCAGTATTCTTTCTTCAGTTGAGCTAAGTTCAAAACATAGAATTCTGATGAAACACAACTTTCACTCTTATTTAATATATTTGGTTCAACACCTAAGAGATATTAATTTGCCGAAAAGAGTGCAATTTTTCGAATTTATATTAACGATGATACAAGAGGACCCTCGATTTTTGGACAACATAATTTGAACTGATGAAGTAAAATTTACGAAAAATGGCCTTTTTAATACACACATTTCCCATTTTTGGAGTGTTTAAGCAATTTACACATGCAAATTTTTTACCAACACAGAACCGTTCCAGTTACCAACTTCTTATAAGCAACATTTTATGACAAGTAGATTGCCAACAGTGGACCTTTTCTATGACCGTCTCGTTCTCTTGATTTGACCGTCTTAGATTATTTTATATGGGGAACGATAAAAAACATTGTTTATTGTAATCCAGTGGCAACGATGGACTGTATCCACTTCTAGAAGGAAACCAACCCCAGTTAAATAAAAAAGTCTTTCATACAGGAGAAATTAAAGATTATGTTTCGGTCTGCAAACGTCATTTTTGACATAAAATTTAAAATATGTCAAAAACAGACTTAGGTATGGGACATTATACATGAAATATGTCTATAATTTTGCATAGAATCTAAAAACGAAATAACATCTAGGGTGTTCCATTTAAAATAAACAAAAAAGCGAAGTTGATTTTCCAAAAAATCAATCGCGCCTATTCGTCGTGGCACACACTGTATGTTTCAACATATGCAAATTATTAATGTCTTCTTAATCTAGAGTATGGAAATCACTGCTGTCATATGCGAAAGTCATTCCGGACGTCTGTGCTCGGCGAAAGTCTTTGTTACATTCATCTCTGCAGTGCAAAAATCCACATTTTCAGCTCCAAAGGAAACATTTGTTATTCGAAGCAACCTAGTGTCGAAACGATAAAGCAACCAATAGATCAGTCAGTTCGCAATATCTTTCGAAATGTTCACCTTTTAAAAAGAAGGACCATACTGAAAAGGCTGAGCAAAATGGCCCAGTTGAAAGATAGCGGTGAGCGGCGAACTGGGAATCGGAAAAGGACATTCGGCCCGGCAGTCCGGGAAGGAAGGGACTCTTTCCTGTTCCGGGAGCCCAATCAGACATCTGAAGAATAATTGATAACGACGTATAGAATCGTCCGGGTGTTACTGCTGGAATGAATAAATGTCTCTAGTCGAATTTTTCTCTCATATTGATTTTAAAACGGCGTAAAAGTTTTGGAACTGAGGATAATGTTATTATTCGAAAAATCAAAAATTGACAGCTTAGTACTTTAATAGTTAGATATTTTCGTGAGGCCAATTCAAGTCGTGGTTTTAACCACTACACTGATTGTTTTTGGGCTAAAATTGGAGTTCGCACCTTTAGAAGTCGTCCAAAGGTTAGACTGGTGCAGTTTACAGGAACTTCGTTGTCCATGTTGGGGTTAATATGGACATATACGTCATTTTTAACCTCATCGCTTGGTAACAAAACATCTTCGGAAAAAATATGAGATTGAGTGGATAAATACCAGTTATTTCAACCCACTGGTAATATTTGCGACTGAAGCAGCAGTTCCGTAGGTTTTCCAAAAATTCTACTGACTTGATAGAGAGGGTGGTTCTTAAGCCAGGTTATCATTTCAACATTATAATAAGATTCAAGAGGTCTGAAAAAAGGCACTTATAGTGGTTGCATTTGGTTCGTATTTGAATGCGTAGTGAACATTGTTAATTTCAGCAAACTCCAGTGCTTCCAAATATTTGTGATTATTGTGGCCTTCTAGGATTAAAAGAGGATTGAAAGAACTTAGTTTTTAAGAATACAACGAACTGGTTATGTTTTAACCGTCAGTTTCCCAGCCATATGACCACTGTCATAACAAAGCTTTAAAATCCCTGCTCCATTGAAATACTTTCGTATGTTTTTTTCGTGGAAATATTAATGCTGGTGAAATTAAGCTGCCAGTTGCACTTCCACATACAACTGTTGTTACATGTTCATTTCGTTCGGCCCTATAGTTGATGCCTCAACTTATTTTGTTCCTTTAAGAGCAAATATTTTTGGGGGTTTTTGTACTGTGCTGGAGCTAATTTCGTCTATGTTGAAAATTTTATTTAGTGGTATATTTTCATCTGCAATTATCGTTTCCAAGAGTGTAAAGAATTTCATTACTTGAGGTTTGTTAAAAGCTCTTGCTCTTGCTGCTGATGTTGGTCCAGGATCTGTTAATGATTTCGTGCTCCAAACCCTGTTAGCCAATCTGAGCCCGCCATCTGAATAGACTTGTCAAATCTGTGTTCCAGTCCAACTTTTCTTGCCAGCTTTCTTACTTCGGTGGTGGTTACGCCAAAAAATATTTGTTTAAACTTCAAAATATGTAGAAGGATTTGCTGTTCCAAATCTGGATTAAACGTTGGTTTAAAGCGACCTAAATTATAGCGAATGTTGTTGAAATGACGACGAAGTGTGGCCTGTGGCACATCATATTTTTTAGCTGTTAGTAACCAGCCCATTTTCTTCTGTCTGACTTCGTTAATGGTTTTAACTATCTCCTCTTACCACTACGAATTTCGCGTTGATGTTCACGTTTAGATGTTAGACATTCTGAAAATTTTGGGAATCAAAATTTAGCCCATAAAACCAATTTTACTAAGTATGATAAGGGTATGTCATCTTAGACTGTCATTTTTCTTGACGAAGTACGCAAATATGTACTTACATGTAGAGGCAACATTGTTGGGGTTATTCCATGTTTTTAGCTATATTTTCTTAAATTTCTCGCCCAACCTCCGGTATTCTAGTCATAAGGTTATGTCCATAACCACTCGTGGCAGAAGCATAACTACCGTTTTCTCGAAAACGCCGTTCAAATCATTGGTGTTTAGTACGCGTCTATTTGGAGATCTTTCTCTCTATAATCGTAGTCTTTACGGCTCCCAACGATTTCCTTAGCAATAACCGTAAACTTGTAGCATTTAAGTTTACCAGCTTGCTTCGATACTACATTTTTTTAAATAATAGTTAATAATTCATATGTTTTTATTTGAATAAAACTTAATTATTTGTCCTGTATGGCCTTTTAATTTTTTCTTAACTGGGTTTTTAAAATGTAGTTTATATACCACATTATTTAGTTTGAGTTAGAATATAGTAACAGAATGAAATATTTTCCCCCGAATTCATTAACATGGTCTAACCTTAAAACTATTCTAAATTGACTGCAGAGTGTTCAAACCATAGAATTAAGACAAATTAATATTACTTAATATAGACTGCTGTTTCTATAGAAGAAAGTTGGCTCACGCTTAAAAAGAGATCGAGCGTTTTTGAGGAGTAGTACTTCTCTTTCTAATGGTGGAGCTAAGCACGATACTCCAAACGTCATTGGACATTCCTGTCACCTGACCGAATTTAGAAAGAGAGGTACTTCTCGAAAACTCTCTATATATTTTTAAGCCGGAGCCAACTTTATTTTATAGAATCCGCAGTTTATATTAAGTAATATTAATTTCTCTTTCTTCTATGGTTTACATTAATAAGAGCAACAGTAAGACAAGCAAGTTTTAAACTCTAAAAATAAAAACATAATAAGATCATTTTCTTTTATTACTGAGCTGGCAAAAATGGAGGATTTTATTTATTTTCGGGATACAATTATTTCCCTTACATATTTCAAGGATTTATCGCTAGGTTTTTATCCTTAATTTCCATAGATAAGCATTTATTTGTTGACAAAACAAAACTGGCTGATTAGAGGAGTTATTTTTCGTGGCAGCAAGACTTAAACCTTTTTTAGTGAATTTGGCTGTTTATTTTTAATAAATTATCATTTCTTTACGTTCCAAGTCGTTGTCAAAAAATGTAAGGTTATAGGGCTCATCTTTTGAGTCATTATTACTTCCAGGTCTGTGACTTGAAGTAATTATGTTCACTTCGACCCAATAACAAGTAAATGCATATTCAAAAGAACTTGAAGTTATCAGTTTTAGTTTTTTCACTTTGATCAATAATAATTCACTCGAAAGAATACAGCTTATATTCAGTTTATTTATTATTGGTTGTGGATGTATACCCGATTGTCATTTGATACGAGCACGGCGTGTAGAGTTTGGCAATTTACGGTTGAGAATACAGTATGGAATTGGTAATATTTTTTAAAGTTTGTTTTTGTCATTGATTAATAACTTCACACTGTTTTATTCATTTTTATCTTCTTGATAATTTTTACCAAGAAATGCTGATATCAAAGGTTGTAGGTATCATTCCCTCTTTTGATGTATATACTTTTTCCACTTACTCAATGAAAATAAAATAAAATAGTTATTTTGTTTTAAATAATTGACTATTTTGGACTAAGATAAATTGGACCAAAGGAATTTGCGCTGGAGTTTTGTTCAGATCTTTTAAAGATACCTATGTAGCCTAATAGATTTTATCAGTTAAAACATTTTTGAAATCCGATTAATAAAAAAGATTATATCAGTAAAACACCTTGACTGTTCTCGTTACTTAGTATACTATTAAAGGTATTTTCCATTCCAATCTGACAGAAAAGCATTCGTAAGATTTGATTAAAAAACCACTTCGCACCCGACAGAGTGACAACCGTAATTCTGTTGGTGATTTGCATCAAACGCAGACAATATTAGCTCCTCTCAAACCGCACAATAACACCAGCATCCCTCATAATAAACACGTCCTATAGATAACATACACGCGCTTGCCGCTTTATAATAACAGAACTGTCATACGCAATATTGCGAGAGATAGCACCGCGGGCGTATGCCTTTACACTGCAAACTTAATAAAGGCGAGATCACACGAACTGATTACGGATCGGTTCGTATGCTGTCTAAACGCCTCGGGCGATTTAGAGCTGTTCAAAGAGGTGTTCGGAGCGGATTAGAGCAATCTGATACTGGTATTTTTAGAGATGAAGTTGTTGAACAGTTTAGTTTTAATCGGAGAGAAGTTAGGTGTTATAAATCTAAAATCTACAGGTTTGATATGGTTTAAACATTCGGGATTTCGAAAATATAGGCCATAAGTCAGGGTAGAATCAAATTTGAGTGTTATGAAAATAACGGTGTACCTTTTTTTTGAAAATTTACTTACCTTACATACTTCGCTTTGGGTGAGACAGTGAAAAACCCGGTAAACTGTGCCGTTGTGTTGCAACGTACATATATCTTTACCAGGGTAGAGTTGATTTTAATCAAATGATCTAAATTATTATTAAAATCAGGATTTAAATCATTCGATTTTTTTTTCAATAAAAATCATGATTTAAGAAGAAATATATTTAATATAATATTTCAAAACACTTGCAAAAAAAATTCACAAATGACTTAATAGTTACAATCCAATGCCTAAGAACATTAAAACAGATAAACTTTACCTTAAACAACCTAAATGTTATAAACTTTTAAATCAGATAATTCAGTTTCTAAAAAATATAAATACATAAGAGAACTTAAAATCGTAAAGTTATAATTTATCATCATTTGCATTTTCTGTGTAAAATTCAAATTGAAATAGCAATTTTTCACCTTTTTCAATCTCCAATCTATTCTTAAATCGGGGTGCACAAAACCAAATGTACTAAACACACGTTGTACCGACGCTGAAGAGAAGCAACTGCCCACAGGTGTTTTTTGTTTCTTCCTCCGAAAACGTTATTTTCTTAAAGGGACTATAGTGTGCGTTCAATTTTATTGCTAGTTGTAGCAGTTCCTCATCTTCACATAATTTATGAATAGTTTCTAAGGCCAAATTTATTTCTTCTGGAGATAACCAATACCTTTATTTTTGGGGATCACACAAGTAAGGTGCAAAATGTTACAGCAACACCGTAACATTTTGTAAGAGTAAATGCGTGATCATATCGACGATGAAATGCTTGATTTTTTTATAGCGAAAGCTCTAGCTTTTCTTCGAAGATATGCTGTAAGTGTTTCCATTGCTCTACAGTATTTGAAATAGTTACTTTTTTTCTTTGCAAAATATTAAGGGCACTCCTATAGGTTTTAAAATATTTAGATATTCTTCTATGTTGCGTTTAAGTCCAATATAGTACTTAGAAATTCATTTCTAAACAGTCAGCAAGGTTGTTCCAACGCACATCGTTTGGAACAACTAACGCTTTGCCCCCTGCTTGGCTGGTTCCTTCTTCAGTACTTTTTCTCATGCCGGCCATGTTCGCCGCGTTATGTGTCAAAAAAGATTTTACATAACTTTGATATTTTAGTTCACATAAAGAAACTAGATTACAACAAAGTTCCGTTAAATATTCCTAAGTATGAGAATTCCCAGAGGTGTCAATAGTTTCATAGAGAAATGCTTATCGATCTTCTGTTGTTATAGTTGATAGTGTTACAGGTTAGTTGTGAACATTTGACCACCAATCGACTGACATATTTACGCATTCTTCTAAGAGAGAAGAAAAACATTTTTCTTTTTCTTCTTCATAAATTTCATCCATAGATGGGGGTGTATAACCAAGTCTCAACTTTTGAATCGCCTTTCGTATTTTCCACTGTCTAATACACCTAAAATTTGAGTTAGTAGCAAAAATTGCTTTTGTTGTTTCCTTATCCATAATACGTTTTTCAGCTGTTGATGTACTAGTTACAAAACTGATAATATAGGAATGAGTTTTGGTTCTTTCTTCTTTAGATCGGCTCATAAATGTTTGGTGGAGATTTTTCCATTCTGGATATGAAGCTAGAAGTTGACAAAGACGATGAGGCAGGATTTCCGTCAGTTGTGAAGTACTCTGTTGCGTATCTAAACAGTGTATAAAAACTTTCAAGAAAAATAGTTGATTTTGATTACCCCTTATAAAATCCAAAAATGACTGGTAAAAAATAACAAAAGCATTATCACTAATTATCAAGAAATAATCTAACACTGTGTCAAAAATCATTTATATCGAATTAGGTTTTGAAAAAAATAATATCACGAAAATAACCCGACATTTTAAACTCGTGTGTTTTTTTTAGAAAACTTTGTTACTTAGTTAAGTACCCACACTACTTACCTGCATAAATTGCACCTTGCTGCTCAGTAGTCTTTGTACAAATTCGTAATGTACCTTAAGCCTTTGGACTAATCTTTGAATATCTTTTTGACAGCATTTTCAAATTGTCCTATAACCAGATTTATTGAGATCTATTTTCTTCATATAAAATTGCCATGTGTAGAGTTCTTTCTTCCCAGCCATTGCAACGAAAATAATGTCTTGAATAAAAACAACCCTACACCACTGAATCAAAACACAACCGGTAATATAACAAAATGAGCACGAATTATTACCCCTTAACAATTTATGGACCAACAAGTAATCTAAATCAACCCAATCTTGTTCTTTACTACGTACAAAGAAAAATTTTCTTTGGTATAAGTTCTTTGCTGTAAATAAAAAAATGCAAAATAATATTTTCTTCAGTTGGAAAAGCCTTATTTTTACTTTCATTGTTGAAATCAAATATGCTAAATAAGTATCATCCCGATCAAAATTTTCCATTTTCACAATCGGATACATTTAGTAGTTTTTGGTATGATAGGACATTTAAATTAAAATCTTTTCATGGATAGTCTTTTATATACTAAACATGCAACCATTCTATAATCGTCACCCTGTACATTCCGAATCTAAGCCAATCTAACAAAATCCAGAATCCTATTTACCAGTCGTATTCACACCAGTCGCAGTCGCCTTATCCTGTCTCTCGCTAAACTGACAATCGAGCATCGACAATGGAACATCAAAGCGAAATCAAGCGTGCCTCGAGCGAAGCGCAGCACCCTTTGATCAAAACACTGTTACAAATCAAGAGTCCGAATTTGCCAAGAATAACAATTGGATTTTCGCGGAAACAAAGGAACTTTGATATGGCAATTGTTTTCGTCACGAGAAATTTCGTTGGGCGGTTGTTTGATGTGAAAGACGAATGTGTTATTTAAATTGGAAAAGGTTGTTTTAGTACTTTAGTACTGTTTAGAGTGTTTTCTTCCAGACTATCTGTATTTTAATCAGTTTAACTGGCTTAAGTATTTTTTAAAATTTTCTGTTTACGTATACAGTTTTTATTCATATTTCTCTTACTTAAAGAGTACTGAAAAAGAGAATTTTCTTTAAACTGGTTTTTTATACATGCGAGAGGGAGAAAAACGACCCTGCACAAGTCATAGTTATTATCTGGGCGCTGTTGATTGACAGCCTTGTTCTCAATTTAATGGAATTCCTCTGTTATCAACGCTCACTTGATTATATTAATGCCGTTTCATTCGGAAGAGTGCGTATTATAATGGCCATTATGTATTTCAATCTGTTACCAGCGACACTGGCGTATAATCAGGGGAGTTAAAGTTTGATATTCTCATTTTTTTTGTACTAAAATTAACGACGTTCTTCGGGCATTATAATTATTCAATATTAGTTGAACCTCACTCACAAAATCCGAAATATTTATCGAAGCTTTTAATTACTTTACAATTGAACACATTTGCCCAGGACGCCCCCACATCTCCAGACCTTAAGTAACTGGACATTTGCCGAAGCATCATTTGAAAACATGACATTTCAATTAAAAATTGTCTTCAAGAATTCTCTTTGGAAAAACAGTTACAGACACCAGCTGAAGTCTCAAGGAAGCCTATTCTTTTATTAGAATCAAAATAATGTATTTTTTTCGAAAAATTTTTTGAGTTAAGTTAGATTTATTTTTTATTTTGTATATAGATTTTTTAATTTCATTATTGTATATGAAAATAAATATCAATTAAAGTTGTTTACATTACATTTGCTAAAAAATGTATTCTTTTTTCGTGGTGTATGATGGCTTTTATTACTGTAATATAAGTGGCCTACTTCTTGTTGGCCACTATATATTGAAGTTTAATAGTTTCCCTTCTTATCCGGCTACACCCTTTTTACGTAAATACAATACATATAAATAACAAATTCGATGGAATCACCTCCCATTATACCCATTTGTTGTTTTTTATTAATTAACTTCGAAAAAATAAATTTTACTAATGGTAAAAAATAAGAGGAAAAAAGCCAAAAATAAAAGAGGAAAAGCGCGGAAGCGGCCCATTTGTCCAACGATAGGCTTTATCAAATTCCGAGTTGTGTCGATGATTTTCCGTCATGAACGATTTTTACATTTTCTTCCGTCGCCGCGCCGGGATTTTTCATTTCCCCTGCCGAACGGTTCTTCCGTCATTACCGGGCCCGCTAATGGAATTTCCAATTGATTGTTCGCCGGAACTTTTTCCTTCTTTACTATTTTCAGCTCCCATTTCCAATCTGTTATTGATTATCGGGGATTTGTAGCGGATATTAAGCGTTTTTTGTTTTTTCCTTTTGCTGCTGGAAAATCTCTTTTTCAGAACGTTGATTTTTATTCATAAAAATTGTTGGGTTTTGTGTTATAAAATTCTTGAGATATAAATAGGTTTTATTTTGTTTTAGGGAGCTTTCTTCCTTTCTAGTTGTAGTTGGTTTATTTATTAGTCTTATTAATATTAATATATTGGTAATATCAGATTTACAAGCCAAACGGCTTCGCACCCCTCCAGGTATTATTGACTCGTACCAGGTATACAAAGATACCAAAAGTATGAAACTCTGTGGAGATCCTTCCCATGTTATCGGGTCCTAGGTGGCGTGGTCTTCTGTACTTCCTACAAACTTTCAGACGGTCCGCGCTGTTGCAAGGAGTACTGTTTTCTGTATATATTTATACAGATGGTCACTAAGGCTCAGTCCCTTGATGTTCTGCAGGAGTTTCTTTGGTATCACTCCAGTTGTTGATAGTATAATAGAAATCGTGTGGACGCTGTTCATTGCCCACTGTCTGCGGATTTGAACCTCCATATCTCTGTATTTGGCGATCTTCTCATTGTACATTTGAAACCTCTCTTGGTCTGTTCGGTGGTGAGAAACAATATTCCGTTGCTTCAGCTGTAGCGGCGTTGAATCGTCTGCCTCGTATATTGCTCGATGTAATGTGGAAGAGTCCGCTAACCTGTGGAAATAAGATCGTAAGTTTATTATTTGTTGATCGAACTGTTTACCAATATCGACCAATCCTCTTCCTCCTTGTTGTCTTGGAAGCATTGTACGTTCAATAGCACTCCGAGGGTGGTGTTTGTGTGCTTTTGTTAAGAGTGTTCTTATTTTCCTTTGCAGATTTTCAATGTCCGTCCTGCTCCATTTTACAATTCCAAAAGAGTAGCTAAGCGCAGAGCAGGCGTACGTGTTGAGTGCTTTAAACAAATTTCTACTATTTAGACTAGTTCGTAACACCTGTCTTACCCTCCTGATAAATTCGGTTATCAATTCGGCCTTCATAGTGCGATGGTCAATTCGTTAGTCTGTTTCATACCTAAGTATCTATGTTTGTTCTGCTTCCATTGCAGCTATAGTTTCACCGTTCTGCATCTCATATGCTCCCGGTTGTATCTTTCCTTTAACGATGTTCAAAATACGGCACTTATCAAGTCCAAACTGCATTCCGATATTCCCGGAGAACTTCTCCATAATTTTAAGCATTTGCTCCAGCTGGTTTTTGGTAGAATCAGTTCAAGATCATCTTCGTATAGAAGATGAGTCAATCTTACTACCGCTTCGTTGTTATTTCTAATACTAAAGCCGTATCTGGTGGAGTACAAACGGCGTGACAATGGGTTGATTACAAGGCAGAACCACAATGGGCATAGTGAATCGTCCTGAAATATTCTCCTTCGTATTGGGATTGTATTAGTTTCGATGGTATCGTTGAATGACACTGGCAATTGGACCCTAATTCTCTAAGTTGACATGATGCGTTCTAAAAAGGAAACAAAATGATTATCAACCCTATACATTCTCAGTATAGTTTTTAGCCTCTCATGTGGCACTGAGTCGAAGGCCTTCTTATAATCCATGTAGGCAGCAAAGATGTTTCTTCGGTTGGTACAGGCTTGGTTACGTATGACAGAGTTAACAATCAATTGTTCCTTGCATCCCATTGCTCCCCTCGTGCATCCTCTCTGTTGAGTTGCGATGATGTTATTTTGTTTACAATGTGCATAGATGCGTTGAGTCAAGCAGGAAGTGATTAGCTTATGTAGTGTGGGAAGGCAGGTGATTGGCCTATACTGGCTGGGTCATGTGTGTTATGTTGGTCGTTTGGTAAGAGATACGTAAGACGTTCTGTCAGAAACAATGACATTTTTACCGGGTTTTAAAAAACATCATTAATAAGATTAGCTAGAAATTCTTCAGCCAGTAGTTCTAGAACCGGTCGAGACCCGGAGATTTCCAGTTATGGAATTTCTTGATTATTCCTGAGATTTTCTCGGTGGTAAATGGCCCACACTGCATCTGGCATATTAATATTAAACTTTTTCGTGCTACCTGTTGGAAGATATTCATCTGTTGGATATTAGCGGCAGTAGGAAGCTTTGGAACTGCTTCATCTTATTGGTGAAGAATTTTTCTTTTTATAGAAGTGCTAGATTATCTATGGTCGTTTTGGTATTAGGAGGGGGGAGGGTTGTTGATGATGGTCTATCTGGGTGGCCTTTATCGGGGTTTCGACCTTGTGGGGCACCTCCTAAAGCATAATGGGTGAACTCTGTTGCAATTTGCTCATCTTGGTGGTTCTTCCTTTGAACATAGGCATGTTGATGATAAGTGATCCACAACGACGCGAGGCCAGGCCCTGCAGTTTGCTGCTGCAGCTGAAACAACTGACAGTTTTAGTACTGGAAGATTTTAGATTTGGATTTCCTACTTTCAACTGAGATTTTGTTGCCTATTATATATTCAAGTTGAAGTATTTCTCGTGGCTTGCTACCAGGACGAGGACCATGGGTATGGAATTTTCGATCCTGTAGTACCATCTGAATGCTTTCATTTGGTGGAAACCTTTGCTACTTAGTTCTTCCGTAATGTTCGCCTCTGGTATTGTTTCTCGTATTTCTCTTAAGACTACATGGATGAGTTTGTCGTCCTGTGGCTGGTGGGTATGATACGGCGTCTTATATCTTCATAACTGGCTTTTGGTTTATTAAGTTCTTGGTTTGAATTTTTACAACTTCGAGCATGGTTTTGGCGAGTTCTGGCATTCAACTTTCAGCTCGTATATTTTTTTATTTCTCAGAATTATAGGGGGATCGTTAATTTGTTTGGAGTAGGGGGCAGACCCTTGGTTGGGCGCCATTCTGTTGATCCGGTTGTGCGTTTGGAAAAAGTAAAGCCTTATCTTTCATTGTTGCCCGGGGAGTCTGGCCTTTCTATTTCAATTTCTTTGTGAAGTGTATTGTCAACCTTCTGTTTTTGATTTCGAAGAAGCTGATGATTTGTTTCAGGGCATTGTTTTCTTTCTGCATAGTTTGTTGTATCAAAAACATTTCTTGGGTAAGTTTGTTGTTGTTTTCTTTTTGATTTACTGCCAGTTGAGCAAGTTCCCATATATTGTTATTAATTGCTTCTATTTTAGTATTGTATTCTGAACCTTGTTGGGTTATCTGTTTTCGGAGCTCATCTTTTTCTTGTGTCAGTTTATATTTCTTTATATCTAATTGCGTGTATTTTGAGGCTATTTTATTTATTTATTTTTGTACAAGCTTGATATTGTCTAATTCTAATTACGTGCACTTTATGGATACTTTGTCAAATATATCGAGCGGTTTTTCTACTGTCTTGATTTTGTTGTTGATGTTTTCTAATTCCTTATTTAGGAAGGAGAGTTGTTGCTTCTTTTCCTGAATACATTTTGTGATATGATCGAATATTTTCGATCGTTCTTTAACTTTCTTCTCGTGCTTGATTTCACTCGAGTCTTTTTGCTTTTGTGACATCTTGAGTGGTAATAATTAAGCGATGTTGATTCTCTCTCTATTCGGTCAGAATATGTTTTCTAGACGTCTTTTGCAAATCCTCCAAGGAACATATCACTCATCCCAGATATACTCAGATATCAAAAGGATTGATTCCTAAAAATAAATGTATAATGGTGGCGGCGATAGATTATGCGTAAATTATAGCATTTGCTTACCCAACACCAATGTTGGAGATGAAAAGCCGCACCCGACCAGAAGTTCAAATTATTTCGCGGAATCATCAGATTTATGCCAGAAAAGGTCGAACAAAAGTCACTTGACACTCCAAGTCTAAAATGCATACTTATGAAGATGGAGCACAGAAATGATTTGAAAGACAACAGACAGGTCAAAGTTAGAAAGAACTTGTTTTTAAAAAGAGCCAAAGAAATCGATAAAAACAAATCAAAATACAAATTTTAACAATTTACCTTTACCTAGACTACGTTAATTGTTTTTGGGTGTTCCCCGAAAGAAAAAACGAAATTTCCATTTTAATTAACAAAGGATCCAGAAATGCTTTCTCACCGTGTAGTCGGTTGAATTTTCCAGGAAAAGGAGGAACAAGTTACGACATACTCGCTTTAGTTACGGAAATTCGCAATTGTGCCGGCCGGGAAAGCGACGGGAAAACGGAATTTCCGTGTCGGACGGGAGTCGGGAAAGCCAAAAGTGGCTCATGTTCATTTCAGACTTGCGATAGGCGGATAAAGAATTGTCTTAAAAATAATTTCTAAAAAAATAACACGTTGAAATTTATTATGAACATTCAGCATATTTTTAGTGTTCTAAATAATAATTAGATAAACGGATTTTTAGTCGACTAGATTCTGTTAGGTTCTGGAGTCAAGGTATATTTATAATTTTCCAAAGTATAATATTTAGAAAATATACCACGAGAATTTTAGGTAGTTATCGCTTGTATTCTTTACGCAGAACAAAGGACTTTTCCACTGCAAAAATTACCTACCAAATCTTGAGGTGACTTAAAGATGCCGGTCAAAACGTTATGATGATTAAACAATCAAAATCTAGACTACATCATGTTCCTATATTTTCATAACAAAAATGATATCATGATAATAAATCAGTGAAATGAATTAGTAAAACACTATTGAAAATTTCATCAAAAAATATTTCAAAAAAGTTACTGGGCTCGTCCGGGATTTGAACCCGGGACCTCCCGCACCCTAAGCGGAAATCATACCCCTAGACCAACGAGCCATGTCTTTAAAAGTCGATTAATCGAAACTCGAACGCATATATTAATACAGATAAAAAGAAAGCATCTAAAAACATTCCAATGTAAAGTAGCTTACGGCTAAATTTAAATTACCTACTTAAAATTCCTGACATTCCAGTATGAGAAGTCATATATGTTTATGTTATATCATAGGCAGGACTCTGACAGGAGGCTCGTTGGTCTAGGGGTATGATTTCCGCTTAGGGTGCGGGAGGTCCCGGGTTCAAATCCCGGACGAGCCCTGAAACTTTTTTTTTCTTTAGCCATGAGTTTGAGGGTTTCTTGAAGAGGAGCGTTAAATTAATTTTTTTAGCACACCTCCTTACAAAAGTCAAAAAAAATTTAACATCCCATAATTTTTTTGCAATGATTAAATTTTTTTTTTCAGATAGTATTTTGTAAATTAATTTTGCTTTGTTGATTAAATTGTTAAATCTTTTCTAGTTTTATAAAAAATAAATTTCTCCAAAAACAAATAAACTTTGGTTATCTGCAAAATGAAAAAAAAAAAAGAATTATGGCCCATGGGGGGATCGAACCCACGACCTTCGCGTTATTAGCACGACGCTCTAACCAACTGAGCTAATGGGCCGATGTTTAAACTTTTTACAAAAGCATATAAAATATATGATGACAACGAAAAATGAAATGAATAAGTTGGATAGAATAAAAAGGAGATATTTGATTCTTTACGTCAGTTGTGAAAGTTATTATTTTTTTAACTAAAATTTACCTTGTGATTGAGATGCTGTATGAGGGCTCCATGATCCTTTGTAGGAAGTATCTGTAATAATATGTTAATGATTAGTCAAGCCATTTAACAAGTAGTAGGTAGGTAGAAAGTACAACAATTATAGAATATTTAGATACGCTTAAATAATAAGTGTATATGAAACAGCTTTATCGCAACAACGGTTAAAAATAATTAATGAAAAAGTTTTTTAAGTTTTAGAACATATCATTGGCTAAATTATTTTAATTATTGATTACAATTTTTTTTTAATACTGATACTCAGAATTTACATTTTCACTTACAAGTACAATGATATACTTAACGTTTATCTGTTCATTGTCCCAACTAAAAATTAAGAATTAACAATTAAGAAGTTGGTTAACTTTTAATTTCTTGGTTTAATTTTGAAAGTCGGCCTAATTCGTGTTTTTTTTTTCGGATATTTTCGGCTGGAGAAACTGCATCAAAATAGAAAAATATTGTAAACAAATAAAACTTAGTAAAAATGTATCATAAAATAGTTAAAATACTTTAGAATAGTTAAATAACCACAATTGAAATGCAAATAATTTACGTGTTACTGTCAGGTTAAAATATCAATGGACGATTTTGATTGGTCATTCTTAATTTTTACTAATTGTTAAGTTTTGAAGTATGAACAACGTAGGTATTTTTATTCTTTAGTGTAAGCGTTCTTTTAATGAAAATTCTTAGTGTTTGTTGTTAATTTTTGGATGTATGAAAAAATGAAGTAACCTAATTTGACGGGGTTTGTAGGATCGAACTGGAACATTTTAGTCCCCACGGTACCTTACATGATTTGGTTTCCTATGACATCTGAATAAAAAAGCGCATATAAAGAGAATGACCCTAAAACAAGATATTTTAATTTGTATCTTAACATATCAAAACTACAGATTAATCAAATGCTACAAGAGGCGTTCCGCCAACACTAAATTCCTTTGCGGATTGTACTCAATTCGAGGGTCTTTCCATCAGTTTTCGGCTGAACTCTTTTATATTACTTATCAAATTCTTTTCTTATTTATCCGATGAATTGATGTTTTATTTTTTAATATCGGTTATTTTAGTAAAGGATATAATTAAATAACCAATAACGGCAATAATATCCCAAGTCCAAGAAATATTTATGTCATTAAAAGACGATCTGGTCGCCGTGATCGGTATTAGGCAGACAATACGCGCTACCGATATCAATTTGTTCTTTGCATTTTTCCTGCCACTTAATCACAGTGATCGATATATCGGCCAACTCTAGATTGAACCTAACCTTATTGTTTATGCTGCACTCTCTCGTATCGTTTTATTTTCGTATTTTATGCCAAATTTATGTTGTGAATGTGACATTATTATTATATAGAAAATATTTATGCTTAAAAATGAAACCAGGAACTTCCTACGCTTGCCGTAACTGCACGTCGAAAACTGGAAAAAAAATATAGCTCTTTAAATTCCTTTAAAATCCCTTAAGATAAGCATATAAATGTCTATTGTCAGAAATAATAATAATAATAAGGATAGTAACAAAACAACAACAACCTAAGACCAAAATACAACGAGAAGATCGCCAAATACAGAGATCTGGAGGTGCAAATCCGAAGACAATGGGCAATGAACAGCGTCCAAACGATTCCCATAATACTCTCAACAACTGGAGTGATACCAAAGAACCTCCTGCAGAACATCAAGGGAGTGGGTCTTAGTGAGCATCTGTATAAACCGATGCAGAAAGCAACTCTCCTAGCAACCGCGCGAACCGTCCGAAAGTTCATGGGAAATACAGCAGACCACGTCACCTAGGACCCGATAACATGGAAAGGGTTCCCACAGAGCTTCATACTTTTGGTACCTTTGTGTACCTGGTATGAGTGAATATTCCCTGGAGGGAGTGCGAAGCCGTCTGGCTTGTAAATTCTAATAAGAAAAAATTGATCTATTTTACTTTCTATCAATGTAATAGCGATATTTTTAGTAATTTTATCACTGTTCCTAGTGTAATATAGAAGGCAAGCAAGGTCACGAAAACTGAACCCTTCAACTTCAAAGCACCGCCGAATCTGTGTCAAAAATATTATATAAATAATATAATAATATAAGTAAATAACCAAAAGCCTTTGTTTCAAAACTGGTGAGAAAGCTTCTCTTTGGAGACTTCATATTTCACACTTTTGCTTTTTTATCCAGTAGTGTGCTACAGTGGAAGACCTTTTCTTATCTCCATCTAATTTGTACACCACTAATTCACCAATTTATTGGCTGTTTTTAATTTCTTTAATGAAAAATTGGGAAAACGAATAAGACACGAACAAAAATTTTTGTCTTCGAAAAGTTCTAGTTTGAAATTTTAATGGATTTATTGGAGAAATCAATAACATTAGTTTGGGCTGGGAATATTCACGAAGGTTAAAATTTCGGGATCTTTTTTAATATTGAAATCTTGCTACAATTTAAAAAATGGTTTCTTCAATAACTTGTAATAGTCTAATTCAATAAATGTTACAACACATGTTATTTATCTATTATTCTTTATTTTTTGGAATAAATAGAGCTTACTTTATTTTATGAAAAGTTCAAAAGAAATCTTCAAAATTATACAAAAACTAAATAAAAATACCTTAATCTAGGGTATTAGAGAAATATTTTGAAGGTAAAAAAACTAGATAAAATTGGGTAAAACCCACAATCTATATTAACATTAAAAGTGACTGAAATATTTTTTCAAGTGATACTGCTATATTTTTATATTTCTGAATGACTTCGTTTAAATCGACGTTTTTCGAGCCAGCTTCAAACCGAAGCCGCCTCATAGCTTACTTAAAATCTAGGCGTTTATTTCACAAACTTAAACATGACTTGACTTTGGCTTCATGTCATTTTCGCAAAAGCTTGATGTCTCGTCTGTACCTAACCTCAAAATAACGCTTCGTTTTGATATTTTTTTATTTAAAAACCAGATGTTGACTATTACGAGGCGTAGAATGTTTTATTCTGCATTTAGCCTTCAACTTGAGTGTTCTTAAAAATTAAAAATAATTCGAAATAGTATACTAACGCCCATTTGACGCATGACGTAATCGTTCAGAAGTCAACAGCTGACTTCAAGCGCGCTTGAGTTGTTTATTTCATACTCGAAGCGCGCTTGGGTCAAGTCAACCCTAAATCGTTTCGGGCTTGACTTAACAAATCCAAGCCGACTTCAAGTATAATCTCGCCCGTTTAATTCGTTATTTGTAAGCTGCTTGTAGAAGGCGCTTGACTTCAAGCGCACTCGGAACTGTCGATATAAACGTACTGAATGAAACGAAATCAGAGGCAGTCGAATTTGGATGATATGGAGAACGATCCAACTAAAAGGTACACTCACCGAGGATGGATTGAAACCAGGAGATTTTTAATCAAGAATGATAACATTTTGATTATATAACCACATCCTTCAATAAGTTCCCGGTCTGACTCATAGCTGACACCTCTGTTGACATACTCATATGATTTCTGGATAGTACTAACCTTCAACCGATGCGTGTCAAAATTTTATGACATTCCGACCATTAGTTTACAAGTTACAGTGGTTTTGGTGAAACAACTTTTGTTATTTTAAAAACAATGGATAAAAAAGTATTTCGTGTATTGATCAAATATTGTTTTTTGATGAGAAAAAATACTCTTTAAGCCAAACAGTGGCTTGATAAGCGTTATGGAGACTCTACACCAGGGAAATCAACGGCTATTGACTGGTATGCTCAATTTAAACACATGCTGAATACTCTAGTCGTCCAAAATAGGCAGTTAATCCAGAAAACAAAAAGAATTTAAGCTGTTTTCGAAGTGAGTGCCGTGTTTGCTCATACCGGATCAACAATGACAACACTTAGACGATTCAGAGCGCTGTTTGTCGTTGTTCAAATGAGATAAAAATGATTTCTTGCGTCGGTATGTGACAGTGGATGAAACATGGATCCATTACTATACACCTCAATCAAAAAGATCGTTAGCTGAGTGGACAGCAGTCAATGAAAGTCGTCCAAAAACTCAAAAGTCAGCTGACAAGGTTACGGCATCCGTATTTTGGGACTCGCATGGTATTTTGTTCATTGATTATCTTAAGAAAGGTAAAACTAAAAATACCGAATATTGAATGGTATTATTTGATCGATTGAGTGTAGAAATCAAGAAAGAACTGCCTCACATGCAAAAGGAAAAAGTGCTGTTTCACCTTGTTACAAGTCGATGAAAATGATGGTTAAATTGAATGAATTCCGCTTCGAATTGCTTCCCCACCTACTGTACTTTCCGGATCTGACCTCCAGCGACTACTGTTTTTTTTTCAGACTTCAAAAGGATGCTCGAGCGAAAGAAATTTGGCTCAAATGAAGAAGTGATGCAGAAAGTGAGACTTATTTTGAGAGTAGACAAATCGTTCCACGAAAAGTTAGAGCGGGGTTGAAATGAACGTAAATCTTAATGAACGTCGAATTTCTAAAGCAAAAATTATTTTTCTTATTGAGTGATATGTTATGTCTACGTTAAGTTTACGCAATGAAGCTAAAAACTGGAAAGAATTATTGATGAGCTCAGTTGTAAGGGGTATTTGCAAGGAAGTCTCGTTAAACTATTTCCAAGTTAGGTTTATTAATAAAGCCAAGCTAAAAAGAGTGAAAACGTCATCTCATTTCTGTCTCTCCTTTCGAACCATTATCTATTTCATATAACTAAGATAAAAATAATCCTTCTGCAACGGTAAGTAAATAAATAAATATATAGTTATTAAATTAATAATAAAACCGTTATTAATTTATTTTGTACTTCTTAGTGCAATTTTTTTGTTATTTTTTAATTAAAATTTTATTGTGTCATTGTACATTGTAGTTGTGAGTAAAAGTTGTAATTTCGCTAAAATCCTCATTTTTTGAGTTAATATCTAGACTTTCCCCTCCCTTTAATTCGTTCTTTCTCTGATGGGAATGGAATACTACTTATGTGAAATAGTACATAAAAATAATATTTACCAAATAACATAGAAAATTGTCCAAACGTAGAACTTCTACTTAAATAGTCAGTTGACGGCTTTATATCCAACATAGTGGAAAATTCAAATTAAAAAAGACACTTCTATACACTCATAGCAATACACGAAAATGTTTACTTTCGGGATACTAATAATTGAGGTTTTTCGCAATTAAATATAAATCAATCCTCACCGTACAATAAACGCGATGAACAAAAGCCTAATTAACTTTCAAACCAAGTGACGACAAAAAAATTAACCGTGACCTCGACCTGTCACGTGACTTTATGTCACACACTGGCTGTCAAATATCAACGCGCGACAAGACTGTCAACCGAAAACAACGTTTATGATCGACTGTGACTTTTTCACGTCTCTTCGCGAGGGGGTTCACCACACGAGGGGCGGGTCAGGGGTTGAATCGCAGCCAATCGGGGGAGAGAACGACGGAAAGCGGTGGCGTCGCACATAAAGGCCGGCCCTTATTTTCACCCTTAACACCGTGCGAAGGGTAAGGGGATCGGGGTTGGAGTTATGTGTGTATGTGTGTTTGCACGTTGGTTTTGTGTCTGTTTTTCTTGAAGGTGTTTACAAGTTTGTTAATTTAGCTTAATACATTTTCTCAAGTGTTAGGTAGTCTCTATTTTTTAGGTTTAATATATAAACACGTGTACATTTAGATATGTATATACAGTGAGGTCGAAAACTAATGAATAATTCAAGGGCGGTGTTTCTTATTTTGCTTATTCTGAACCAAACTTAAAAAATGGAAATATACTGGAATATACAATGTGTTTTGGTGCACTTCAAGGGGTAATGTAAGCCGAAAAAGCGCCCGAATAACTATTTATACCTAATTTGGAACCATCGTCATTACCCACCTACTTTCCATGTATTATACAGTGTATCCGAAATTGGTGATGACAGCATTGCAATCTCGAAAACTATAAAAGATAGAAAGGCGGTTAAATGGGGAAAGTTCTAGGCAATTATATCAGTAATTTATTGATATTTGTGTATAACACTATGTGAACACTAATGCAAAAAAAAACTTTATAACCGAATAATAACTAAAAACACTCTTTTAATGAAAATTTAAATATTTGACAACACCAAAATTTTAAATAATTTTTTTATTTAATTAATTAATTAATAACAATATTTCATTATTCTGAATTCACTCTCGGTGAAAATCTTCCAAAAGTATTAAAAAATCCTAATAAAAAACTTAAAAATTAAGTCAAGTTAATTCATTGATTGAGTTATTGTAATATTTTTGTTTGGTAGGTTTTGAAGCTGAAACAAATGAAATGAAACTCTGTCATAAATCCAACTTTTACGTATGTATTTAAGTGCGCTTTTTAACGATGGTATTAAATTTTTCTAACGAAGAAAGTTTGATAGGTCAGAGTGTTACATCAGAAATGCAATCAAAGCTATGGATAATTTTTTGACATGTACTCCGAATAACGACAACCCAGAAAAACTTATTTTCCTAGACTTGATTTTCGTTTTTTGTAATCGGCATGTTAGTAACTGTCTAGAGAAATTCTCTCTTTTCTATTAGGTTTTATGGACATATGAAACACTTTTCCGGAAAAGAATCATCATTACTGAGCTCTTGAAAACCCACAATTAAACGAACCACGACGATTACAACTACGAATTGGTTTTAATGTGTGGTGCGGATTGATTGGTAAGAAATATCCTATTTAAGGTGAAATGATTAACATTTTTGTGAAATGTTTTAATTATTTATTTTCAAAATGTATTTATTAATACTGTAATAATTAAGATTTATCTTTTTTAATAGTCTCCGTTATTTTTAGCAAATTGTCTAATCGGCCCATTTATATATAACCGAACATTCGAGAAGTTCTGCCAAATGATCAATTTGATAATGTGTGGTTTCAGGAAGGCGGTTGCCCCGCATATAACTTTAGTGAACTACAACCATTTTTAACGGAGACTTTTGGTAAAAAAATAATCTCCAACAGTGCATTGGCTTACTAGGTCTCCAGACCTAACACCTTCAGACTTTTATTTATGGGGATATGTGAAAAATGTGGTATACGAATTTGATCGCCCTGAAAGTAGGGATGTTCTTGAACAGAGAACTCGCAATATTATTGGTAATATTAATCGAAATACCATTCATCTAGTAACCGTAGCCGTTTTGAAAAAATGTCAACAGTGTATTGAAAAATAGGGTAGACATTTTGAACTCTAGTATGACTATGTAGTTTGTAATTATTAAATAATATTTTTACAATAGGAAACGTAGTCTTATGTAGAGGTGCTGTTAGTTTGACTTTATTCTTAACTAAAAAAATTATTTAAAATTTCGGTGTTGTCATATATTCAACTTCTTATTAAAAAGTGTTTTTAGTTACTTTTAGGTTATAATGTTGTTTTTTACCATAGTATTTCACATAGTGTTAAAGAAAAAATTAAGTACTTTAACAATATAGATGATGGTTTCAGAAAACCGAAACGTTGTGACTAAAATTTTACTAAATAGACGTATTCTGCGTAGAAAGTAGCCATAGATAAGTGTTTACAAATTTAAAAAATATTGGGAAATAAACAGGTTATTATCGATCTGAGAAAATGTAAAATTTTACTTTTTTTAATAGCTCAAAAATGCAAAAACAATAACTGATGCATGAGCTCCAATAACGTACTGACATAATTGCCTAAAACTTTCTTCATTGAACCGACTTTATATATCTTATGGTTTTCGAGATTGCAATGCTGTCATCATCGATCTCGGACACACTGTACCAAAATCTTCCTCCAGAATCATCCTAACCAGTATTAAACACATTAAGTAGTTGTCGAGATTAGCGCGAACATCAAAACAGACGCAGATGATGAGCTTTCTTTTTTACCCCCCTGATACACAAAATATCAATATTTTTTTCTAACCACTACTGTACGAAAATAATTATTTTTATATTAGCGCCGAAACTTCTTTATGTGCTGATGTTAATCATCTAGTAGGCGGATATATTTACCTGTTTGTTGACGTTGACTTTTAATTCTTTTTTTTATACATAATTCAAAAATAGAAATGAATTAAATTATTTGTGATGAAATAAGTGAATGATAGTGAGTCACGTTTATTTTGCTTTAATTTGAAATAACAGTGTGCTACCATTTTGACAGTATAATGAAGTAGAAGCAATACAAATCATAGCTCTATATAACGAAGGATGTATAGGTCTCCGGGGAAGTCAATCTACAGTATGGAATATTTTATAATGTTATCAAGAAAATGGAAATTTCATACAAAGCCTCAGTTGAGGCGCAAAAAGTGTAGAACCGATCATGTGCGTTAAGCGATATTTAATTCTACACCAAATAGCACTTTGACATCTATATTTTGTCCACGAATAAGACTAGAATTCAATTGTGGAAACCATATGGATGAAACCACGTCTATCAAAGAATTGGCGTCAGGTAAATCAGTTGCAGTCTCGTACAAAGGGTTAGTTTTGAAAGGGGTGGTATGATGTTTTAGGTATGTATTAATTATTGAACATACATTGTAAATAGGAACTTGCTAAATTCACTTTCAGCTGTCCAATAAAATTCTAAACATATTGTTTATGCAATATACCCTATGAATAATTTAAATAGCTTCCGAAATGTTGGCATCTGCAAAATGACTGTTTTGTACCGCGTTACCTTGTTATGTTTTATTGTCTTTTTAGAATGAAAAGTTAATTTACATCTTATGTTAATATTTCATTTAATATTTAATATTCACTGTGTGTCTTTTTTGGGAGGAGAAAAGTTCTGGGGGTATATATCTGTATTGTTTTGGTTCGGTTATGCGGAATGTTGTTTCTTAAACAGTGATTTTCGCTGCCTCGGCAAGCAGCAATAGCGAATTGGTCATCATGTTGTAGGACAGTGCTTGCATTGTTGTTTCCACTGTGGGTCTCATTGAAGCTTGAGCGCCCCACTGGAAGCTGGGTTTTAGGGTTGTTTCTTCCCCCTGTTTTAGCCGTGGAAATTTTGGGCATCCTCTTAATGATGTGGGATGCTCTCTTCTGCAGTTGGCACACTTTGGTGGGGAAGCTTTCGATTAATCACAAGTGTTGGTCACCACCTGACGCAAATGAGCCGAGCTTTGCATTTTTGAGCTTCATGCCCGATCAACTAACAGTTGTAGTATTGGGTAGACTTAGGTCTAGTCCTTTATGCCCCTGTCTTGATTTTGTTTTATAGTACTTCTTCCTTGATTGATATATTTTTGTTCTTGGGATAATAGGATGAGGATAATCGACACGGGATCCTTACTTTTATACCACCAACTTATCGCTCTTTAGTGGAAGCTTTGGAGTTCCAACGATTCTAGTACCATACCCTTCCTTTCTATCGTGTAGTAGTTTTATTATTCTGAAATCGTCCG
The DNA here is from genome assembly GCA_034092305.1 of Diaprepes abbreviatus. Taxonomy (NCBI): domain Eukaryota; kingdom Metazoa; phylum Arthropoda; class Insecta; order Coleoptera; family Curculionidae; genus Diaprepes; species Diaprepes abbreviatus. Next base: position 122,035 of record JASJET010000080.1, on the reverse strand, counting down.
TAGAGTTTGATTTAAGCTTGACTCCTTCGAATGATGTTCTCGTGCTCGAAGTCGATCTTGTTCTTTTTACATTGGCCTGTAGTGTCATCGAGTCGACGTTTGTTTCTCAGGAGGAGCCTTGTTTTTGAGGCAGGAGGATGCGCTCTTAGTTGGGCTCCACTCGGGTCGGGCTTTTGATTTTCGGGGGTCACGAGAAGCCTTCCTTGGGAGCTTCTCTTTCTGCAACTGGAATTCGGGATTTTGAAGCCTCTATCTTCAATTGAAGTTTACAGCTTCTCTGTCTCCATTTTCTGACTGACTGTAGTTTTGGTTTTGTTTGGCGTAAATTTATACTTAGAGTAGTTGTCGTGAGTTTGCATAGGTTTTCGTTTCTCGTTGACGACCTCTTGGAAGTAATCATTTTCTATTTTGTGGTTTCGAATCACGGTTTCTAGCCCTGTTCCTTTAACTTGTTTTTCTTCAAGTTGGAAGTGTTTTTTTCCATATTGTGGTTGTTGATTACGGTCGCTACTTAAAAATTTTATAAAAATTATATATATATATATATATATATATATATATATATATATTATTCAAGAACGGAATTGCTTCCTCTTAATAAAAATTTTGATCGACCATTTTAAATTTGCCTAATTCGAATCGTAAAAAGCTCCGAAACACCAATTTTTTTCTGTTATATTTGCTTTGAACTGTTAAATTCGGATAAAATATTTATTTATTTATTTATTTACATGTGAATTACAGAACAATTTCCAAATAGTACATAAATCCTGTAAATTAACATCTACCTAATATTTCTTTTAAGTTGATTAAAACTTGTAGTAAAAATATCTATATTTAAAAAATCTTCATTATAAATATTGGTTAAGCAATCGCCGAAAGCTTTTCAACCATAATTTTTTCGATGCATTCTGACAGCAAATAACTATCTTTATCGAGTATCTCTACTGGAAACTCTAAAATTATGCTTCTCATTAATCAAACGATTAACCAGCTTATACAAAAAGAATAATAATTACTCCTACATATTTCTAAACTTAGGAGATTTACCAATAATAAAGGAATTTTGGGCAAAAAATTTTCATACGGGAATATGTATTTGTACAGCAAAAATTTCACAAATTTTGGCTGTATTCTTTCAAATCTGTCTATGGGACACTGGTATAGTAATGCCCAAATGGTACAAGCATACTTGAAAATACTACGCACTAAACTGTTTAGATATATTTTGTATTTTTGATATATCTGCAGTTTCTTTTTATAACACCTTACATCCTAATACTCCTAAACTATAATGTTGTCAATATGAATATTAAAAGTTGATTATTTATTGAAGATAATCCCGCCATCATTAAAAAATGGCTCACACTACAAATTTAAATCATTTGACAAGCGAAAAACTTTCAATATCATCAACTTTACATTTGTTTATATTAAGAGTTAAAAACTTATTATCGCATCATCTTATTAGTAAAGCAAGAACACTTTGAATATAAGCACAATCAAATCATCAGTATACAAAAACATTTATAACATCATTAATAAACACTAAGAATAAAATAGGATCTCCATGAAACTCCTGAGGAACTCCAGACAGGCGCGGATCCAAGGGGGGGCGGTGGGGGCGATTGCCCCCCCTCCCCCCAAGAGCTTTGAGTTTAGGAAAATGGACCCGATTTTTCCTCTTATACTATAGTTTATTCAAGAACTAGAGAGAGTAATAAATCATTTTTTATCCCTTTTCTCTTCGCAAACTATCTGTGTTCTTTAGTTCGGTGTTTTTAGCAAAATTTGTTAGATACATATATTTTTCATAGGAATGGGTTAGAAATTTTATAATCAAAAATACCGGTCTATAATAATAGACTAAAACGTAGGATTATTCTTTCAAAAAATTCTAAGTTATAACTTAAATATTTACAAAATATCCATTGTCAAAAATACAAAAAGGTAAACATATATAAAAAAATAAATTCGTCCATATAATAATAAAATATTGTTGGGGCTATCGGTCATTTTATTATTAATTAAAAACATTTTTAGGGTATTTGACGTTTCAGTTTATTTATTTATTAAACCATCTGTAGAATTACAATTAAACACTAAAAAGGGATTCAAATGTAATTACTTTTTTTATGTTGTAATTAAAATTAGACATACTTATTTTTATTTCTATTGTACTGATATCTTAATTTAATTTACTTTTATATATGGAAATACGATAGCCCCAAAAAAATAAGATAAACATGTTAATTCTACACACTTAAGAAAAAGACACAAACACAATAATAAAATAATAAAAAACACTGCTAATTAGAATTAAATATATATAAAATTAAAGAGTGGGACACACTAAAATAAAAATATATAAAAAAATAAAAAAAAACATATAAACAACATTAAACAATAAAATACAACAAAAACAAAAATTTAAATAATAAATTGTGTTTACACTAGTAAACATTACGTATATAATTCCTATTCAAAGTCAGTGAAACTATCTTTGCTAAAATTAATTATAATTGGTTCCTCTATCTCACCGATTATGAGATCGAGTTCTCACATTTTGTTTTATTCTTTTATTATATGGATTTTTCCCAATTTTCCGCAGTAACTTTATTCAAAAAAATCTTTCAGAAGTTTAGTGAAATTACTAATTTTATCAGTTGTGTTATTTCTAGCAACTCTATCTTTTACTTGAGAGAGATATTTACGTCTCCAACGGACAGTTTCCGGACGCGATCTTCAATGATTTTAGTTAGAATTTTGTAGATGGTTGGGATCTGCTTCTCATAATAAAATGTATATACAACCCCTTTAATTGCAGTTTTCATCTCTTCTTCCAACAAGGTTTGCCTGTGATCGAATGTGGCTTGGGAGTACTAACAATTCCAGTCGTTTTTTCTCCTTCAGTATTCGGTACATAGTAGATTTTCCAACTCCTGTCATGTTGGAACATATCTCGACAGAGCTTTTAACATTATTATCTAGATATTGATATCTTAAGGGATCATAAACATTCATCGTAATAAGTTTTTCGCTGAGGAAAAAATGCCCTGGTTTAACGATTTTGGAATAAATATAGAGGTGAAAGCCATATCTTTTGGGTATATCCCTAATCTCAAATAATATATAAAAACAAGTGCAAACAAGATAAATAACTAAGAAAAAACTGTAAGTTGTAGTTTGCTCACTGACAGAAATTAAATTAAACTATCAGAAATTCTATGTTGCAGTAAATTTATAAAATATATTTAAATATAATGAAATATAATTAGATTTACAGCAGTTCTCAGTTACCTGCGGCGCTGGAGCAGGTACGTTAGAGGTTTCGGTAACAGTTTTATTACTCTCTCTAGTTCTTGAATAGAGTATAGGAGTCTGTATGCTTGCGATCGCCCCCCCCCCCCTCCCAAAAGCTTTGAGTTCAGGAAAATAGAACCCATTCTGCCTTTTATATTAGGAATGAGTATGCTGCTTGCACTCCCCCCCCCCGTCAACAACGCTCCCCCCCCCCCCCGTCGACAACGCCCCCCCCCCAAAGAGAGAGGCTGGATCCGCCACTGACTCCAGATGATATGAATATTTCCGCTAAAGATTCACTATACATTTTAACACACTGCATATACGAAGAGGCTATCCATTTTAGATTCGGGGCATACATACCGAGACACTTGAGCTTGTGCACCAGCAATTTGTGGCAAACACTGTCAAATCCTTGTATATTTAGAGTCTACTTGATATTCGGCCTCTACACCTCTGACGAGAAATCTTGATAAACAGCTATATGGTAACCGTTGAGCAAAAGTTGCGACTATTTCGCGTGCAGTGCTCAGCTGCTTATTGTCATATTTCATCATCCAGATGCCGTTGTCCTTACGTAAATTGTTTACGTACAGGACCTGAATTGTTTTCTTATTGACAAACTTTGACCTTTTTTGTAAGGATTGATAAATGTTTGTTTTAAAAACTTCTATATGCCAAAGTTAAAATTACTATTTTTCAAGAAATAAATTAGGGAACGCCAAGGCATCGGCGTAAGTTAACGTATCCTTCAATCGTCTCGCAGATTGGTGTAAAGTTTTTGAGGTTGAACATCTCTGGAGTTGCTCCTGCTGTTAAATCTTATACAAAAATTTTTAAACTTGTCTCTACGAACAGAAACTTTCTGAATCGAAAATAGGTTATTCTTACGTTCACTTAACGTTTTAAAATTGCCCATTTTGAACATTTCCAATAAGCCAACTACAAAAATTTGACGACGTCCACTTCATAACGTAATGTTTACATGAGTTGAAATTTCGATATACCATGCCAGTTAAATTAAAAAAAAAAAACAGGATCAAATTTTTTTCCACTGTCATTTACTCAGACAAAACAAGTTCTCAATGACTTGTCCCTGTCTTGCAACTTAATACAAATGCCACCCAACAAACTCATAAACATTATCCCAAACACTCAATTAAGCGAATCCGCACAGTCCCACCTCTGAAATCAAAACAAGCTACTATCGTTCCCACAGGACCAAAATAAAAGTGTACTGTGAAACGCTCGGCGTATGTCAATTGTCATCATCGCTAAATAAAGCCCATTGTCGCGGATAAAAGAAGTGAGCATCGGACGTGTGACTGGCGGAACGCGGGGGTAAGGGACAGAGGGGGAGGATGATTGGGCTATTATCAGTCGTGTAGGGGTGCTTGACTTTTTTCGTATGGGTGGTGTTAATATGGAGTCATCCTGAGAGAGGCAATTTGTATTTAATTTATTAAAATCTTTCTGCCTGTAAAAAAGCAGATTTCTTAAAATAAATAATATTGTTGATTTAAGTATTTTTTATTTAAATACTTTTAAGCGCTACTGTAAGTATATGGTGCTCGTATTTTCCTCAATTCGTTCTAAAATTTCTTGGTCAACCTCCGGTGTCCTAGTCATAAGATTCTGTCCATAACCAATTGTCACAGGAGTCTTCCAAAAACTACCGCTTTTTGGAAGACACCTTTCAACAGCGAAAAATGTTTGATGGTTTGGTACACGTCTTTTTGGAAATCTTTCTCTATATACTCTCATCAACTGCCGACCATTTTCTCGGCAATAACCATAAAATATTGATCATTTCTGCGTTAGTGTAAAAGTTCGGCCACAGCGAAAAATTTAAGGATATAATAATAAATTTTAAAATTAAGTAATAAAGGTGAAAGCGGACTCTTAAGATAAATATTTACAAAAAATGTTTAAAGAATGAGAACTTTGACACCCTATTTTTCGGAAACTAGCAATTTTTAGACAAAGGTAAATTGCGCTAGCGTTTTGTATAGACCTTTTAAGAACCCCGTGTATATATTTTTTCAATAATAAATTTAATTTAACTAAATGAACAGGGACAACGCTTCCACTTTAATAGAAATATTACATTAAATCTCGTAAATATGCAAGTAAAAGAACCACCCTAATTCCTTCCTATTATACATTTCCACTTCTAAGGAATTATTTTACAATTCCTCCAGTTCCAGAGTAGGCCGTTGGAGCGCTGAGATCGCCGGAAATGCTGCCATAGCAACATATCGATTGTCGGCCGCCCGCCGACGCCGACGGCGGCACGTCGAAATATTCCTGCTGTTGATGGTAGCGGACACAGTGGAAGAATGGAATATACAAAGTGTCTTGGATATTGTGTGTATTAAGTATTAATTTTTTAATTGTTGCCCTTCTTGATTCTAGTAGAAGATAAAATAGAATAAGACAACATGATTTGAAGACATTTAAAACATTTGTAAAAGTTTCCCAGATTTGAAACTTGCCAGTAAAAACAATTTTTCACAAACAATACTTAAAGGGCCATTCATAAATTACCCCCTCCCCACGTATGGGACCGTAAGAATTTTATAATCTCTCTCCTCCCCCCATATCATCCCCCATAGAATAATTGGAATTTTAATTTATCCATATGTCAATATTTCTTTACCGAGTTACAAAAATTTTAATTTATTATAATAATGGTTTATCCTACTATGTAAAACAATAAGGAAAAAGATTGCAGAATATATACAAACTTAGGCTTGTAGAAAATGGAATTAGAAATCATAAGAGTCACAAAAAGACCAAAACTACGTTGGCAATCAGCAGAAAACAGATAATAGTATTGATGAAAGATGGTGAAAGAATCATAAATAGGGATGACATAATAGAACACGTAACCAAATTCTATGAGCACCAGAAATACAAGAAGTAGGGGAAGAGGTAACTGCAGTTCAAGAAGACGTTCCAGATGTTCTTGTGGCAAAGCAGCTGGGTATGACGGTGTACAACCGAATTTTTAAAGCACACTGGGAAAGCAACTTGGAGAATCCCAACAAAAATATATACAGACTGTCTAAAAACAAGGCATATTCGGAAACAGTGGGATAGTGCCAATATAATTCTTATTCACGAGAAAGGTAGAAAAGAAGATATCAGAAATTATAGACCAATTACCTTGCTACACCAGTAATATACAAAATATTCACGAAAATAATTAACAAAAGAATATAGAGCAGACTTGATTATGCACAACCTCGAGAGCAAGCAGCCTTTAAATGTGGTTTCAGTACATTCGATCATATTCAAATTCAATGAGTTTAGGAGAAATAATGAGTCGTACAAATGAATATAATCTAGCGCTAGCGTTTGTAGACTTTGAGAAAGCTTTCGACTCAGTATATCCTTAAGCAGTTATAGAAGCTCTAGTTGATCAAGGAGTAGACAAGCCGTATGTAGAAATGTTAGCTAACATATTTAGAGAACCCACAGTAGAGTAAACATATATAAGAACACTCCAGAATTTCCTACCCAAAAAGCAGTCCCACAAGAAGACACAATATCCACGAAGCTTTTCACAGCAACCCTAGAGAATATCTTCTGGAAATTAGACTGGAATAACAAAGGTTTATGTGTAGATGGAGAACACCTAAGTCATCTAAAATTCGCTGATGGCATAATTCTGATTGCTAAATGTCCTGAAGAATTGCAAGTGCAAAATAATGACCTCAACACAGCCAGTAATGAAGTAGATCTAAAAATGAACCGAGCAAAGACAAAATTAATGTGCGACGATGTAATTACCAACGTCGAAATAAGCATAAATGAAACCACGCTGGAAGCAGTTGCTGATCCAAGGGGGGGGGGGCAATTGCTCCCCCCTCAAATCTTCGAATTGAGGAAAATAGACCCGTCTTTGCCTCTTACCTAGGAATGTGAGTGTTGTTGGCATCTCTCCTCCCCCCTGTCGACAACTCGCATTCACTACCCCCTAAAAGCTTTGAATTTAGAAAAATAGACGCGGCTCTGCTTCTTACTTAGGTATGTGAAGGTTGTTGGCATCCCCCCCCTCCGACAACTCGCTTTCGCTTGCGATCGCCCTCCTCAGAGCTTCAAATTCAGAACTGCTGGCGTCTTTCTTTTCGTCGACAACTTGCCAAACTGTATTTTTATGATCCCCCCCCCCCCAAAGAGGGAGGGTGGATCCGCCACTGGCTGGAAGTTGTGGATGAATATGTATACTTGGGGTAACTTGTAGAAAAATCGGATTCATTATTTCCGGAAATCAGCAGAATAATTAAACTAGTGTGGTTAGCATTTGGACAAAATTCTGTAATTTTGAAGTCTAGAATGACACTATACCTCAAGAAAAGAGTATTTGATCAGTGCATATTGCCGGTCATGACATACCGGTGTTTAACCTGGATTTTGAAGAAAGAAATAACCACACAACTTCAAGTCACTCAAAGAGTCATGGAAAGATGCGTGCTAGGAATAACTAAAAGGAATCGTAAAAGAATAAAGTTGATACGACAGACAACCCAGGCAAATGATGTAATCCAAACAATAAAATCCCTAAAATGGCATTGGGCAGGACATATAGCAAGAAGAACAGACAATAGATTAACCACTAGGACAACTATGTGGTATCCCAGAAACGCCAAGAAACCAAGGAGACGCCCGAATCTCAGATGGGATTATGACATTAGAAAACTGGCAAGAACAATTTAGGCCCAGACAGCTAAAGACAGAAAAACATGGACACAGATAAGCATAAATTACAAGAACACCGAATAAATTACATCACGAAATAGAACGAAGACTATAGGAACATTTAATAAGGGAGGCTGCATCGTAGTTGGAAACGGTTGATGAAGCTGAGAATGTATGTTTCACAGGTTATAGAAATATTTCTTTTAAAAAACTTAAATTTGTTAAATTAAGTAATTACTGTTGTGGGTTCTTCGAAATTTAAATACGTAAGATTCATCGACTCCCCTCCTCCCCCATGTAAAATTCATAAGGAAATACTACACCCCACCTTCCCCTCAGACCCTTACGTAATTTATGGATGATTCCTAGGTTGCATTATCTCTCATTAATTATTTAAATTTTGAACAGTAAAATATGCTTATATCATATAAGGCTTAATATTATTGATGTAGTCAAACAAGTTAGGTTTCAAGTGATGCTATTAACACGTTTTATATGAGAGGGTAATTTATTAGGACTGCATAATGGCGATTATTTTCGGACAAGGCCAGTCAATGCTTAGGATACTTGTAATTTATGAATACTTCTCTCTATATGGACAAATTGTTCGGAATTCTCTTTGAGTAACACAATACATTCGTAAATATAAATTTCTGAGATGGTTAAAAATCGAAACTTCTTAAATATTCCTCGACAAGTTTAAATAGAGCTTAAGTTTAATAAGATTGTTTTTTATACAGAATGTGAAATAAGTATATATCAGACTCCGGGCATTATACAGAAGGTATCAAAATAACCCTAGTGTTGAGAAAAAAAAGAGCACATCGCCAAGTAATATTATTTCTAGCAGAGCTATTGAAATGTACATCATCCCGTATACCATCGCACCCTCTCGTCAAAATTACCACGTAAAACAAAACTAAACTCGCGAAATTCTCTCCTTTAATAAGCTCCTTCGCTCCGTCGCGTATTCCCCCTCCGCCCTCCCGCGTACCCCCGAGCCTCTAAAGCTCATTTCCGGAATTCGCCGCCTGTGCTATATTAATTTTAAATTAAACCCGGATAACGCCCCACCACCCTGGATAATCTGATGTACGGGAATTTCTATCTGGAGCAGTGGCTGTGCTAAAGTAGGGAAGTCATCACCTTTAACTTTTGGTGATTCGGTTCCTATTGTGCACTACTTAAACTTTCAGTCATTGTCGACAATAATTTTTTTTTTACAAAATATGGGATTTTCACCATTCAGAGTATAATTTTGTTTGTTGAAATGAAATGCAAAATCATGTTACGCTTGTCTGAGTAAAGGAAAAAGATATATGGAAGTCTCTAAAGGTTAGAGAAAATACAAATAAAATTTCATTCGATAGTTTATACTCAATACGATTAGTGATACAACCTAAACGGAACATCGTACAAACAAACGAAAATAAAGACAATGCAAGTTCAACAACCACATTATAGTCAAATTTCAACATTAATTCTTCTTCCTCTTGTGTCAGGTTCTCCTAACGTTGGCAATTACAATAGTGAGTTGCTGTTCTAAATATCTCTTCAGCACTGTGTATCCCTGTCCACTCTAGGATGTTCCTAAGCCAAGAGGTCTGCTTCCTTCCAACACCACTACGGCCTTCATTATCAGTTGCAGAATTCTATACCGATCCCCTCTGAGAATATGGCCAAGATATGCTAGTTTTCTGCATTTTACGGTTGTCAGCAATTCACAAGTGGCACCTGCCCGATCTAATCTAAAACTGCCACATGCGTCTCAATGCCTCCCAAGGATTGATCATGGCAGCCTTCAATGTTCACACCTCTGCTCAATACAACAACACTGACCAGATGTAACATTTAACCATCCTTTGGCAAAGTTTTAAATTTAGATTTTCATTGTAGTCAAGCGATCTCATTTTTAGAAAAGTTGTACAAGCTGATTCGATTCTGCATTTAACTTCTTTATCTGAGTCAAGCTGTTCAGTAATATAATATCCAAGGTACTTGAGGTGGGGGACTTTTTCAACGATTTTTCAATTTATCAGTAGCGAAGCGTCTAGATATGGTAGACGACTGAAAACCATAAATTTAGTTTCTCGTAGTCGATAAAGCATACGAAAATGTTGTTACGTTGGTCTCGACATTTTTGGAGAACTATATTTAGAATAAATATCGCTTCTCTAGTACAAAAGGAATTTCTAAACCCAAACTGGGTCTCATTTAGGTCACTTTCACATTTATTCCTTATTCTACAGTGAATAATACCTTCAAGGCGTGACCCATGAGACTTATTAACCTGTATTCGTTACATCTTTTGGCAAGTTATTTTTTTGGTAGTGTTATAAAACAGATTTCAGCTATTCTTCCGGTATTTCTCCTGTGTTATACACAGAATTAAAAAACTTAACCAGTATATCGACATTGTCTTCATGAATTAATTGCAGGAGTTCCACTGGAATGTCGTCTGGTCCGGTTACTTTTCTGGATTTTACAGGTCTTATTCCGTGAAGAACCTCTGACTTCAGAATTTCCAGTCCTTTAACTCCATGTACATCATCTTATATGTTTGGTCTTTGGTCTTCAAATAATTGAGTTATGTAGGAACTCCAAGCATTAAGGATTTCTTGTTCATCAATGAGAGGTTTGCCTGTTGTATCTACTAATATATTAGGGGTCCTCCTGTTCAACAGCCCAGAAACTTCTCTAACCTTCTTATACATGTTGAAAGTATCATATTTTCCCTCTAGTTCCTGCATTTCTCTACATCTGTCTCTTATCCACTTCTCATTAGCTGCACGAATCTTTTGTTTGATCTCCTTTGGCTTCTTTTTATATTCCTGTGTGTTGTTCTTATACTTTCTCCTTTCCTCCATGAGAGCTAATATTTCTTCAATCATCCATCGTTGTTTATTATGTTTGGTATTATTCATAACAGGTTTCTCCATTAACCTTGAGATTAGATCATGAAATAATTTCCACATTTAAAATTTATCTCATATTTCAACATTAAATACTAGTTACTTTTATTGACTTTTGAGATGGGTAACCTATTTATTCCTTTTAATATCCTGATGGTACTTAGTGGACACCAATTTACAATTCTTGATATTAAGTAATTTAATATTAAATATGGTGTAGGTTGTCCTTGGCATGGACTTGCTGCTGGTCCTATGAGTGTCCTGGATATAGTTTCTGCGATTGATTCAGATATTAATTGGGTCGTCGTTTTTTTCGAAAAAGGACGGTATACATTCTTCTAGCGCCTCTTGTGAAGCTTGTGGGGCTTTAGGAAGTTAAATTTTGTTTCAGTGGTATCGTTGAACTTGTGGTGTATGGCTCTAGTTGCCGTTGTGTCTTGTGCTGGGCCCTTGTTGATGGATTTGTTGTTTTGGAGACTGATTCAAAGAGCCTTCATTTTTGGTTGTGGCCTTTTGGGACACCCTTTGAAGGATACAGAATGAGATATTGTAGTTTGGCACTTTTGATGATTTGCTTTAGTTTTCCTTGTATTTGTCCTTCTCTCTTAGAACTACAGGAAGGAGAACCGTCTTCGGTTGGACGTCAGCCTTTCCTGTATTGCATCTGTGGAGTTTTCTGGGATCTTAGGTTTGTTCGGGCATTTCTTTTCTTGCCTTGTTTTACCTTTTAAACTTGGGAAAAATGAATCTGTCGTTTTTGAACGAAGCAAACGAAAATATCAGAATATTGGCGACAAGTTTTTTCTTTTAGGTCCTGTGTGATTTTCTCAAGTAAATTTATTTTCTCCTGGAGGTATTTTATCTTCTTTTGGAGTTTGTTGTTTGCCGTGTGTTGAAGTGTTCTGTCACTTGCTCGATATTTTTCTCTAGATATACTCTAAGCTTTGCCTTGGAGTTCTCTTTCTTTCTGAGGTTCTGTATGATTACTCGAAGGATTTTGTATTTTTCCTCCAGGTCATCATACTTTTTTGTTGTCTTTTTGTCGTTCTTGTCCAGGAGAAATAATGATGCTTGTTTCCAGATCTCGATTTAGTTCAAGGAGTTATTTTTCTCTTTTCTGAACTTTTTTCGTCACGTTGTCTCTCTGTTTAGTAAATTATTTAAGTCTCATTTTGTATTTTGGCTACTTCGGATCTTTTCGTATTTTTTCGGACATTTCTTATGGGTCGGACCATTAAGATTTTATCACTTCGAGTGCTCATTTGTGTTTTTCCATTTAGTGCCTTTCGGATTATGGATTGCCAGTAATGTTTGAATTTAAGAAAACTTCTATTAAATATTCCTGAAGGAACACAGGTAATAATGGAAAAGAAGCATTCGTGAAATAAATTAGAGAAATACTTGTCTAGTCCAGAACTAAGATTGAAAAAAAAATACTAAAATCACATACACTACATCACCAGTTTAACCTGCGAAAAGTATTTATATTATATTATGTGTTTAAATTTTCATACATTTAGTTCGAAATTAGAAGAATTTTTTATATACAAGGTGCTTCAAAAGTCAATGTTAGCTTTTTAGAAAATCTTTAACAAGCAAGAGATTTTTCGACCAACCGTTACTGTACTTAAAGTTTTGCTGGTCCAAACTATACTTCTGTTGCTGACTCAAAGAATAAATAATTGTGTTCTCCTAGTGCGGCGGGAGGTGCTTTATTTTTTTCCTAGGTTAGTTATTCTATCTGGTGTTAAATTTTTACATCCTGGTACGGCTATGATATTATATAAGCGAGTTTCTATCTGGAAATCCTGGAGAAGGAGAAACTCCCGCTTTTCGCAGGAAATAACGCGGTTCTCTGGAGGTATTTTGTGGCATTGCCGCTAATATGGACGTGGAAATTTCATTATGCCGAGTTTTGATTTGTTTTCTCAGTTTATTTGCAATTCTACAAAGCCTCGGATTGTGTAATTCAATTTTAAATCTATCTTCGAATTACATTTTACAGTGCACGATTTTTAATCGGACGTTTATTTGGAGGAAACCGAGAAATTTAATGAGTTTAACATAGATTAGACAGAAAGATCAATGTTTTTAGGCAGCCTGATGATAACTGCTCCTTGTGATTCACGATATTATAGTTTAACTCATCTATTGGTTTCCGGTCTTTTTTCAGTGGCGACCCTTTTTCAATTTTCCATCCGCCATATTTTATCAATAAAACAAAAAAAAACAGTTAAAGAAATATATTTTATTACTTAACAAAAGTGATGATATAAGTATTAAATATTAATGATTAATGTGATGATTGAGCTTGCATCTGCTTAACAAGTAATACAATTTTTGGTTGAGTTGTTGTCAACATCCAGCCTATTCCTGGCTTATATCTTGATCTTCAGAAGAGTTGAAAATCCTCTCTGAAGTGAATAAACTGCGTTTCTTTACCCTGTAGCTTCAAATTTAGCTTGTTTTGCTGATCTAGGATATCAGATGAATAAACTACTCTTTAGACCAAGGTCTCATCATTAAAGTGTGTCATAAACTCAGGTTTGCCTTTAATTTCTAAGCACTGTTTTATTTCGTTTTTCATTTCAAAGGCTCGTTTACTCCCAGCATGGGTGAAGCCCCATATCTAGCTGCATCCTACATATCTCATGCCAAACCAGGCCAAAACAGAGCCATTGGACGAGAAAAACCTGATGGAATGGGAAAAGAAAACATTTGATGGAGACCTTTCAGAAACATTAGGAACCAACTGGAAATTAGAAAGTATAATTGCCGAAATGAGAGCACAAATCCAACAACTTGAACTCCGAAACTTCCGCATCTACGACATGTATAAAATTCAGTCCACACCTCAACACAACAATGGAATTCACATACAAGAAACCAGGAATCAACTCTGAACTTTAAAACCATGCCAAAGGTTCTTGACACAACCGCACTTCCAAATCATAAACTCAGTCTTAACATTCATGGAGAACAACCGATAAGAGTTTCTGTAATTGTATGAGTTTTCTTTTATTTTTTGGAACTACCAGATTAATTTCATATAATTTCTAAATTACAACTTGGCTTTATTGTTGAAAAGTCTGAGTAAAATTTAAATTTTGTCATTCCAGGGCAGCCTCATGTCGTTTAAAACAGCCCAAGTCTTGTAATATGTTTAGAGTTATTTGTTGATGAGGTTTAAACTTTGAGGATTATATAAACTGTGCACTAAAAACAGTATTGCATGAACACACTAGGGCTGTTGTGAATTAAAGACCCTGTTTTATGTATCAGTTATTTTTAATTTAGTTTCCTCGATATTTTTTGTATTAAGTGATTAAATTGGATTGTGCAAAGAGAAAAAATCTCCAATTTCAGGCAGTTTTTACCAACTATGCCATGCCACCAAGAGTTGTATATAATGGTTGAATTTAAATGATGTAGTTGCAGATACGGAAACGTCTGACTGTAGTGCTAGAAAATATTGAAAATTTTACAAATTATTGAAAGAGCCAGTTCTAAATATGTTGCATAAATTGTATTGCTGCCTAGAATCTCACAAAATCCAGGCCAATTTTTAATGGATTTACCCATATAACCTAGTTTTTTCCAGTATTTTGTATATAATTTGGTAATTTTTTTCTATAAACCTTTATATTGGTTTATGTTTAACTTTTAGATTTTTTTTTATTATTAACGAAATTGAAAAAAAAAGAAATAACGCTAACAACTGCAACGGAACCCTAACATAATGTACGTTGAACGGATGGAATCTTAAATAGTCCTCTTTAAAACAGATGGTTCGAAAAACTTTTTTCGGCTAATTCAAAAGATATTGACAGTGTTACCAATTTTCTTTAGGACAAAAGCTAAAACTCGGCGAAATTAATCCCTTAAATAACTCAAAAACCATCCAAATTAGAGGAAAACTTTAGGTAGAGGGTTATTACGTACTAAATATCGTGATTCCTATTATCATTTAACGTGACACTTGTGAGTTGTTCACATCAACTTTTATTTCTCCAATACGAACTTGGATTTTTTATTTGTTTTTTTAAAAGACTTTTTTTAACCTGAAATGCAGGGATGCAAAGATCATATTTTTTTTTATCCATTTTAACTTTTCACATTATTGTAGCCGAATAAAATAAAAATTGAATGCTATATTAGGAAAAATTTCAGAGCCGTACTTAAAAAAATGTTCTGTACTATTCGAACCTAATCTCAGAACAAAAAATAACTAATCTATCACTATATTAGGAACGAGAAATGCTTTTAAGATCTGAAATAAAAATTCAGATCCGTATTTTAGAAATTCAGTTTTAGAGTGTTTGTTAAAATTTAAGAAGGTTCCTGCTTTAGGAGGCCTAAAAAGGCGTTTTTTGTGGAATTTTTTTGGGAAAAAAAAATAACTGAGTGTGGCAAACTTTTTCGGGTTTTTTCGTGTATATTTCAATTTAACGAAAAAATGTTTTTCACGTGAAGTAATGAAATACACTCGATCCATGGGTACATTCGTAGATTGCCTCGCAATTGAAGTCACCAATCGGTGGGAAAGATACAGGTAATTATTCTTGTCTGAAACAGACACAACCAAAACAAAATATTTTTTATATATTTTTCTTCTTAGTGAATTGAGAAAAACCTGAAGAAATCGGAAATTCAAACCTTTTCGAGATTTGAAAAAAAAACGCGTTTTTAGGAAAACATTCACTTCACCTTGCTATAAAAGGTCTTTAAAAATAATTTCTCATCAACCATTTTAGTTCAAATAGCAGAAGACACAAAATGGAAGATAATATACTTTGATTTGTTTCAATTGGATGTCTGAAAACTGAAGAAAACTCGCAAATCTGTTCAACACCGTGCTGCTTTCAGTCCTGCGTCTTCGAAAATACTTAGAATAACTCTCTAGAACTATGGGTGCATATTCTTGAATATCTAAAATATAGATTTAAGCAATAAAAAATAGATTTTTCGGATCTTCTAAAGCGGGATGCAAAGATCATATTTTTTATTCATTTTAACTTTTCACATTATTTTAGCCAAATAAAAGAAAAATTGAATGTTATATTTGAAAAAATTCCAGGACCGTACTTTAAAAAAATTTTCTGTACTAATTCGAACCAAATCTCAGAACAAAGAATGATTGATATATCACTATATAAGGAACGAGAAATGCTTTTAAGAACTGAAATAAAAATTCAGATCCGTTTTTAAGAAATTCAATCTTAGAGTGCTATAAGTTTGTTAAAATTTAAGAGGGTTTTTAGGAAAAAAACTTCACTTCAACTCGTATATTTGCCACCTTTTTCACTAATTTTGCGATATCTCCAGTTCCAATTAATATTTTTTATGGGCCAAAAAAGTGTTTTCCTTGTTATTGAACTAGGAATCAATTTTTCGAGAAACAGGTTGATAAATATTATAGGTTATTACTTAGAGTGATTTAAAAATTTCAATTTTTCGTACAAATTCTTTGGTCATTTTTCAGCTAAATACGTTCGAGATTCGTGTTTAGCAGCAAAATATACTTCTGAAACGCTATTGGCCACTGGATTGGACCTGGCTTTCGGACTGAAAAATCTAATTCCTTTTGAAAATAGAAAATCTTTGGAGGCCTGTATAGTTAACTGGACGACTTGGATACTCAATTTTGATAACGATTTCAAAATATCATATGTTACAAATTTATTTAAACAAGGTTAAAAACAATTTCCCAAAGATAAACAATACGAAATGATATCAAAAAACAATTATTTCCACGGCAAACATGTAAAATAAAATAAATACCGGGTGCGAAGTGGCTGTATGTCGGAAGCGGGCCGCCGGCGGATACCGCTGTCTCCGGGACACTTCCTCCCCGGAGCGGCGGCCAATTTCACCCGGAGCGGCCGCTTTCCGCGCCGCCACCGGAACAACCGGCAACTCCGGACAGGTTCGATGCAGAATACCGAAGCGAACAATAATGACGGGCGAGTTTTTAATGTTGTAAATGTTAATTGTTTATGTTTGTTATATACCAGGAGAGGTAAATGAATGAGAAAAACATTTTTTGGCAGAAATAAATTGGTTTTGTGTTCTGTTATTGGCTATTTATTTTTATACTAATGGGTGTCCGAAAATTGATGCAAGATTTGAATTCGCCTCTATTTGTGCGTATGCTTTTGATTACGTCATAAAAACCAGGGCAATAAGGAACTAAGACGTTTTATTGCATAAATCGTTCAGTTGCTCACTTGAGATGAGAAAATCGCGGAGTGCTATTAAATTAGAAAGTACAATTTGGAGATAGGGGTGAAAATGCAACCCTTTCAGTTTTTTTAAATATAACTCGAAAACGAAGCAAAAATCAGGTATAGTTAATAGAAAAGTTGCCCATCTGGGTGGTGTAGTGGTATGGTTGTGATCTAGCACCACTTAGATGTCGGGTTCGAACCCTGGGTCCGGCTTGGGTGTTTGTTACTGTTATTAGATTTAAGTTTGTAATTTGTGGAAAGTGATTAATAAATTGTGACTGGCTGCAGGGCCGTTCGGCCCAAAGCCATAAAAGTAGCCTTGGCTACCTAAAAAAAAAATAAATAATAGGAACTTTGTGTAGAGAATCAAATTTCTCATCGAAATGACGTATTAAGGAAATAAAAAATGATTTTTTATCAAATAAATATTGATAACTTTTTTTTGACCAGAGATAAGTTAAACATTGCTTCACAGAAAAAAAAGTAGATTAAATTTCTTTTAAAATAATAATAATTTCGATTAAAATTGATTGAGATATAGTCGTTCAAAGTAAGGTATTTTTTTCGATTTTTATCATGTTTCCCTTGATTTTGTTTTAATTCTTATTTTTTACAGCAAACTTGATTTTCACTTATAATAAAAAAATGTATTCCAAGTGTATTTGTTAACAATGAATAAGAATTTTAACAAATCTATTAAAGTGTGATGGGTTGTTAAATAATGGAACAGTTAATTATACTAAAATATTGCATTTTCTATGAAGATTTCTGTAAATATATTTGAAATAATGTAGTTCAAAATCTGTTTCATTTCTGTTTCATTATTTCCTAAGTCAAGGTCACTTTCTACCTTACCAGAGATGTCTATGTAAGCCGTGAAAATAAAGATGGTGCACTTCTAGCTGCGATAACCCCTTAATCCTCTAATTGCCCTGTCATAAAAGCCGTGCTGCCGACTTAGACTCGAAAAACTGTATTTCAATTTTTCGGAGATCTGCCAGTGAGAAGAGAGTGCGAGCACCTTTTACTAATTATTTTCTCTCTCTTTCTCCCTCTCTTGGTCCCTACGCATTGCACGCTACATCTATATCTTTTGAAACCGAGTATAGGAAAAACAACGGCAAAATTTCCCGCCACAACAATATCTTGGTTTTATAGATGCATTTAGCGGCTTTGATACTACGTCTGCATTTTCCAACATTGGAAAAAAAAATTATGAAATTCATAAATGAGAATATTATTCAACTAAAATCATATATGGACTCGTTTTTACACTCTCAGTAGCTGTCGTTTCCAACTTTTTTGCAAATTGTATAAAAGTACTAAATTTTTTTTTGGCTCAATTACCAACGTGTGATGCCGTCAAACAGCATGGCTTGAGAAAATATTTTCAAATGCAGCAGTGGAACGGAAAAAAATTTAATCCTCTTGACTGGGATTGGAAAAAATGTAAATATTGTTTGATAGCTAATAACACTAATGGCTTGCGGATGTACTAGAGGCTGCCACGGAAACTGTGGATGCCGAAAATTAGGATTGACTTGTTCTATGTTTTGCAAATAATGTATGTGTATCAATTGAGACAGTGTACAAGAAGCAGAGATTTTAGAAGAGGATGTCGTGAATGAAGATATTGAAATTCAATTTGAAAATGTTATCGAAGAAATGTTTTAAAATATTGTTAATTTATATAATTAAAGAATATTGAATAATTTAATATAATAATATTTTTATTGAACAAAAGTCATCTTCATATTTCAGATAGAAAAAAAAAACAAACAATATTTTAGTTCAATTCACTATCCCATTACTTAAAAACTCACCACAGTTTAATAGATTTGTAGAAATTCTCATTCATTATTAACAAATTAACTTGAAATATATTTTTTTATTAATTAAAAATAATTTTTGTTGTAAAGAATAAGAATGAAAACAATATGAAAACAAACGTGATAAAAATCGAAAAAAATGGCTTACTTTGAACGACTATATCTCAGTCAATTTTAATTGAAATTAATTTTCTAATACAGCATTTTGCTGGAAATTTCATCTACTTTTCCTCCCTGAATCAATGCCTATACCTATCTTGGCTCAAAAAAAGTTGCAGACAAAAAAGTAAAAAAAAAATGGATTTTGTTTTTTTATTCGTTGTTTTTTTTTTTCAATATTTATCTGGTAAAAATCATTTCTTCATTTTCTTAGTAGGTTTAATGGGAAATTTGATTCTCTACAAAAAGTTTCGCATTAACTATACCCGAATTTTTTCTTCGTTTTCGAGTTATATTAAAAAAACTGAAAAGCTTGCATTTTCACCTCTATTTCCAAATTACACAATCTTATTTAATAGCACTTGGCGGTTTTCTCATTTTAAATGATCAATTGAACGATTTATTTAATAAAAACCCTTGCACGTCTTAGTTCCTTTCTATATGACATAATTAATAGCCTAGTGGTAAAATGTTGTCAACCAAAAAAAAACAGTTTGATAGCTGACAGTTTAGGGTTAGTAAAAATGGAGCATTACATTAGAGAACATGCGTTTTAATTGAAGAACAATATTTTAAAAATAATGAAAGTTTTGCGGCCACAGATCGCTAATTTCGTAGAAAATATGGTTGGAATACTGATTTAACTTAGTCAACTTTGAAGAGAATTATTGAAAAATTTGGGAAGACTGAATTAATTGCTGATGCTAAACGTACTGGTCATCGAATAATAAGCCGTTCAAATGTTTGTATCAAAGCAATGAATGAGAGTGTTGGTGACAGTCCAGAAACATCAATTCGGCGTCGTGGACACGAATTGCAAGTTTCAAGAAGCTCTCTTCCGCGTATAGTCACAAAAGATCTGCGTGCTTACAAACTTCAATTGATACAAAAACTGAAGCCTAATGCTCATGCATAGCGAAGAGAGTTCGTTGAATGGATTACTAAACATCGACAAGTGGATGCTGATTTTTCGAGCAAAATCATCCTAAGCGATGAAGCTCATTTTCACCTTGATGTCTTCGTTAATCGTCAAAATTGTCACATTTGGGGTTCAGAGAACTCAAATGTGATTATCGAAAAATAAACGCATCCTCAACGTGATATTGTTTTGTGTGGATTTTGGGCTGGAGGCGTCACTGGACTATACTTCTTCGAAAATGAGGCTGGTCAAGCAGTAACTGTTACTGGTTCTTGATATCGCGACATGATAACGAGTTCTTTCTACCTAAATTGGATGTTATTGATGTGGATGACCTGTGATGTCAACAAGACGACCATACAGCACGTGAAACAATTCAATTATTCCATGAGACATTTTCTAGTCATGTAGTCTTTCGTTTCGGTGATCAGAATTGGGTCACTAAATCATGTGATTTACCACCATGGGATTTCTATATACGAGCTTATTTGAAGTCAAAGATCAACAAAGCCACAACCACCAGTACATTAAAGGAGGAGATTCAACGCTGCATCAACAAAATTCGGTCACATTTGTGCAAAATGGTTATGCAAAATTTCGACAAAAGAGTGCGTATGTACCAACAAAGCCGTGGAGGCTATTTGCCGGATATGCTACTCATAGATAACTCTATCCTATGTACTTTTTGATTTAGTAAGGAATTTACAATTTTTTAAAAAATCACTGTTTTCTATTTAATTCAAATCTTGCGTAAATTTTGGGACACCCGTATATATATATATATATATATATATATATATATATATATATATATATATATATATATATATATATATATATATATATATATATATATATATATATGTATATATATATATATATATATGTATATATATATATATATGTATATATATATATATATATATATATATATATATATATATATGTATATATATGTATATATATATATATATATATATATATATATATATATATATATACCGGACACCTCGACTTTTGTTTTTTTGATACGAATTTTGTCCGAAATGCTACAGGGTGACTCGAAGAAGAATAATCAACTTTGATTTTTTAAATGGTAACCTCCAATTTTTTGTTTTCTTTTAGACTCTGCATAATTCTCATATTTTTTTTTTCAGTTTTCATTGAATCATTCAATATATGAACCAATTTTTTTTGTATTCTTGGGGTTAGGCTCATACGTGGATGTGTCTATATATTTTTTTTGGATCATTGGTACAAAGAATTAGGGTTTTTACTTTTTAATTTTCTAAACAAAGAGTCTAACTTATTTTGGGCTTTGTGGCAGACCACGATATTACATTGGCCCAGAATATATTTAATTTTTTCTTTAAGTCTGTTTCTATAAGGCAAGACGATAAATTTCGATGTACAATTATTGTTAAGAGAATTTGTCGAATTATGAAATTTGTATATTGGCTTTTTTATTATTTCATTAACATCAAATGGGGGAGGATCTAAATTCAGGGGAAGTTAAACTGATATATCTGTCTGCTAGATCAATGATGAACATAATATTTCTGAGGCAATGGATAACTTGATTGGAAATTTAGGTATCTCTCTGATCATGTGGACCAGTTAAGATTTTATTATTTCTTCGGATAAGAGTCATATCTAAAATGTTTATTAGAGGGGACAGCCATTAAACAATTATCGACATATCTCTTAAAGAATATTATATTGAATTTAAAATATTTGACAAATTTTTCTTCTAAACATTCTATAACTATTTGTGCTGTGGTGGAGGAAATTGGTGAACCCATAGACTTGAGTCACATTTACACAAATATTATTAAAAAATAACATAGCCTCTTAGCAACATTCTCTTAAAACATTCTCAGTTATAAAAAATCAGAATCCATCAGTAATGTTTTAATAAAATAATTTAATAAAAAAAAAGTAGTTTTTCCAAAACCTCAATTGTTTTAGTTTACTTTTCAGTATTGCAAGAGAAATAGCAACTTTAAGCTGTATACCTACAAATTTTTGTGAAAATTGAATTTTTCCATATTTTAGTAATTTTAACTTCTAGGTTGTTTAACAAAAGAAAATGCCTATTATATTAAATTAAGGAAAATTATAAAAAAAAAATGAAAATGCCTTGAACAAAAAGCAAAATGTTAAAACACGTTGTTTTCTATAACATTCACGTATGAACCTAACCCCAAGGATACAAAACAAAAAGTTGATACACTTGTGAGATGCAATACCAGTGGTTATATCTCCATTATACTGTTATACTTCTGAAATCACATTCAGGAAATCTACAACTATATGCAACTCCGTAATCTCCAATATCATAATTACTCGCAAAATTCATAAAAGGCTTTTTATTAATTTCATAATTATGAAGACAATGTTTTAACATACATACTAAATTCGAAATAATTGATGAAAAGCATTTTTCAACAGACACTGCAATTTTCCCGAAATAGCTGAAAATGAGACGAGAGATATTACGGGTAAAAAGTGTAATTTTTCACAAGCAGATATGTAGTTTTAATGCATCTCATTTTCCTCGAGTAGATTTCTCGAACCAAATTGCTATTATTATCGTTTTGCATCTTTCGGGCGCATTTGGCGGCAGAACATGCCAATTTTAACGCTCGGCGTGGAGAATACACAAGGAACGGTTTCGGGGAAATTCAGGATAATGGCGTGATGGAAAATAGGCTTTTCTAATGGGAAATGGCCTTGTATGTCAACAAAAAGCCGGAGTAATTGGTTTGTTCTACGTTTTGAAGTAGGAAAAGACGCAGTTTCAATTTTTTTAACTTTGTTTTATCAAATTCAGAAGAGTCTTCTAACACATCTAAGATGAAAATAAGACATTTTTATGATTTTTTTTCCTGAAAAAAAAATTATATATTAGGCCGGTGAGAAAGTAATTTCGGTTTTGTAGTGTGAAATAAAACTCTTTTTTTTTGTGCAAAGAATAATTTTTAACTTTAATCAATTATATATTATCCATTTTGTTCAATGACCTAACATTTCTGTTCTTGTTTTTGGACACTTTTTATCATCATTCTATTTTTAAATTTCTTCGCTTTGTAACTTGACCATAAGTTTCGGTAACACCAAGATTTTTTCTTTTTTTTTTTATTTATTTTCAGAGATAAACTTCAAATAGTCCCTTTTCGCTAGAATAACTTAGATGTATGTACAGGGGAGCTCGAAGCATAGTAGAACTTCGTTACATCCTGGAAAATCGTAGTGCTTTTTCTAGAGTATTGCTAATTTCATAGGAATTCTAGTGGGTAAGTAGCTGGTTGTCTCTTAAAAATTAAAAACCAAAATATGTATTTTTATCGCATTGGGAAAGTTTTGTAACATTCGAACGCAATAGTCTTTCCAAATAAGTGCAAAAAATTTTAGATTATTCTTGTGCTAATTTTAAGCATAAAAGTCTGTATATACATACATTCCTCTGCAAAAAGTTTTATAACTTCAAAAGAAATGGTCGCAGCGTAAAACTGCCAACGGCATCTTAAAATTTAGGTAAAAACTTCAAAAAACCGTTACATTTTTCTTCAAAGCTCATGAGCATATTTTTTACACAGTATCATAAAAAAGTAAAATATTGGAAAAAATGTTGATGATGTTTATACAGTTATAATTAAGTGCAAATATTGCGGACGGCTTGAAAGAGTATTGCTTCACCTTTATAATGAGTGGTGGTATGTCCTATTTGGTCCATTTGGACCAAAGTTATACAAATTTTTGTAGAACAGTATGTTTTTTTTTTCGAAACCCGTGTGTTTAAAAAACTAAATAAGATAGAAAAAAAGTGTAAATAGAAAAAAGGCGTGTTTGTGTGTAAAGTATACAGATATATAGTTAAAAAAAAACAGAAAAAAATTTTTTCCCAATTTTTTATGATATAAAAAACTTCAAAATTGTGAAATTAATGAAAAAAATAACACTTTTTTGGTGAAGTTAAAGAAAAACACATTTATATATATATATATATATATATATATATATATATATATATATATATATATATGTATGTTTGTGTGTATGTGTGTGTTCTTTACTTAAAAACTGTCTTCTTTAGTTTTTTAAACCTACGTGTTTCGAAAAAAAAAAACATACTGTGTTACAAAAATTGGTCTAACTTTGGTCTGAATGGACCAAATTGGACGTTCTGCCATTCATTATAAAGGTCAAGCAATACTCTTTCAGATTGTCTTAGTTTTTTTTATTTTGCAACATTTGCACTTAAAATTATAACGGTATAAAGATCATCAACATTTTTTCAATTTTTTTTCTTTTTTATTATACTGTTTCAAAAAATATACTTATGGATTTTAAAGATAAATGTAACGGTTTTTGAGGCTTTTCACCTAAATTTTAAGAAGCCGTTGGAATTTTTACGCTGCGACCATTTCTTTCGAAGTTATAAAACTTTTTGTGTTTTTAGATTTCCATCTAGGTATGGCAAACACATGTGCAGGGGAGTGTATGTCCGATACTTACTTGGTTTTTAAAATACAAAGTGTTAAAATTTATTATTTTTCCAGTTTTTTACATTCATCTTATTTGTTTTTGAAAAAATTTAGTTTTGTGGTGTGAAATGAAACAACTTTTTTTATACAAAGAATCAAATTTAATAAATTATATATTGTCCATTTTTTCCAGTGACCTTTTGCCATATTTCTTGCAGCTTCATGAATCTGGGCTTATAGCAATCGTTCTCCCTATCAGCAAAAAAACTGAATCAGGTGCCGTTTAAGGTCATCATGATTTGTGAAAGTTTTACCATTCAAAGAGTTTTGTAAACTTCGAAATAAATCGCAATCAGATGGTGTCAGGTCAAGGCCGTATGGAGGATGCGATATCACTCGCGTGAGTTCCAATAATTTCCCACGAACTACTAAAAATGATTGAGGCTTTTCGTTATCATGATGGAACAAAATTCCTTTTCGATTTGCCAATTCTGGGCGTTTTTCTTTGATTGCTTCATCTAGTATTGTTGTTGACAATAAACATCTGAATTGATCATCCGACCTTTTGGAAGAAACTCAAAATACAGAACACGTTTGTGTTCCCACCAGATTGACATCATGATCTTTTTTGGGTACAATTCAGCTTTAGGTGTGGTTTGTGCTGATTCATCGCGCTTGGACTATGATCGTTCTCGAACGATGTTATCCAAATTCCAAAAAATTAATCAATTTCATTGTACGTGAAATCTATATTGTAAATATTGATTCGTTGTGTATTAATCTCTTTCAATTCATGGGGAATCCAAATATTGAGCTCTTAGCGAGTTCTAGACATTTTAAATGATTTTCAATTATTGTGTGCGAAATACATTTAACCTCTCTGCAATCTTTTGAACAGTTATATAACGATTTTCTTCAATTATGGCTTTGATCTAGATCAATTTCCGGAGGTCGACCAGAACGTTAGTTAGCTTTGAGTGAAAAATCTTCAGAATGGAACTTTTTAAACCAATTTTGACATGTGCTTTCTGTTGTGCAATCTACACCATAAAATTCACATATCTCTTTGTAAGCCTCAGTAATATTCTTTCCTTGACGGAAATAAAAAAGTTAAAATATACCGAAAATGTTCGTTTCTGTACTACATGTTAAAATTTACCTTAAACTAACAGCTACAAACAAAATTACGCCCAAATTGCTTCTAAAGTAACGTAAATGTGACTGATATCAATTGTCAAAAAGAAAAAAAACCATAACTCCGATAGAAGCCCTTCAAAACAATTACAACGCTCTCCATGTGTGATATCCAAAGATACTTACTAGCCGATCTAAAACAAAGTCATGCTTTTTCCGAATGATAAAATATTTTATCCATGAAACTTTTTTCGGCCGTTACTGACTCAAGTTGATTACTCGGCTAGTTTTTCCATATTATTGTGAAACTTTTTTGTCTCTTTAAAATTTCTTCAAGGAGTTTTTCAACAACAAAAAAATGAAATTGTACTTAGCTGCCCTCCAAATAAGTTCTGTAGCATAGGTTATTATGATATTTTACATAATATATATTCTATTGGCCTTTAGAGGCCATAGACAAAAATGTTTCACAATTAGACGGGAACACTAATTGAGTGATCAAATTGAGCGAGCTCTCGAAAAAAAATTTGAGGGGAGAAAATGTTACATGACTCGGAAAAAAGTATCACTCTGTAGATTATTTGTTATAATAATAAATTCTTAGACTTTAATTTACGATATCTATTTTATGTCTTAAAACTGACTATTTTAATTTATAATGATGAAGTAAATTTAAATTTGAATCCTGATCTTTACAGCAACTTGATACGAACTGATAAGAGTTATATAAACTGATTGGGATTATCTTTTTGTCTATTTAAGAAAAAAAAATATTTAAAAAATGAAAGCACTAGTGTCATTCTAGCGTAAATCTGAAATACATCAAAATATGTTCTCACGATTTTTTTCCACACGATATAGCAACTACAGTGCCTATACATGACAACAAATCATTAGATCATTACCGTTTATCACAGTCCAATCACAACAATAATAATGATCTTTTGTGCGGACAGTGCCGGCTTAGCCACATTTTATTTGCTATGAGTAATAAGACTACTACAACGAGAAAACATACAAATAAACACCCATCACATATCCACGTAATACACCCCCAGTTTCCTGGAAAGAAAGCAGCGTATTAGTAAACATATAACTTTGAACATTACGCCGATAAAAATCAATGGAACATAGCCTAATATCCATTTACCATTAATCTGAAAAATGGAAAATTATTAATCAGCAAACCCAAATTATCACTTATCCTATAAAATAATAATTTCAATAATAAAATTATCAATTAATGAAGTAATTGGCGATTTTTTCTCAAATTATCATTTAATTAAGTAGTTGGAGATTTCATTCCTAAAGTTACCATTTAATAAAGTAATTGGTAATTTTATTCCTACAATTATCAATTAAGAAAGTAATTCATAGTTTCATGTTCGAAATTATCAATTGGCGAAGTAATTAATCATTTTAGGAATAAATTTATCCATTACCAGAACAATTGATAATTTCATTTTTCAAAACCCATTACAAGAGTAATTAATAACTAAATTATCCAAATTATTGAGTTCATAATTGGTAATGTATCTGAATGAAAGTAAAAAATGAATGGGATTCAATAATTTATTGACGTTATTTCGGAAATAATGTAGCATCATATAAAATAGCAACTTAAATATGATTATTTATTCCGCTCGTGCAATTATGATTATAATTCATTCTCAATATAGAATATATATGAAAACCACACTTATATTATTACTCTCTCCGAGAATGAAATGTGGTTACCTGCTTAGCTTGAACTCCAATGCGTTGTTCTCAAGATATGCTCATCAAAAGTGTGAAAAAACATCATTTTGTTGTAGAAAGTTTACTTTAACATGTGGTCAAAATTTTTTCGCCTCTTTTTTGAGATTTTTGGAGTTAAATCAATAAATCTAAATTTTTTCAGCCATTTTGCATCCTATTGACGAAACTCAAGCGTATCATCGTGAGAAAAAGCAATGTCATTTTATTTTTAATTATTTATTATTTGTTTTAGACTGAACAAAAAATGTAAAAATACGTTTTTGTTATAATTCTTCCCGTAAAATTAAATGATACATTTAACAAATTTTGCCCACTGTTAATTGATTAATTAATTATTTTATCAAAAAAGATGAAGTTGCCCAATAAAGAATAATTTCGTATTCATACACTCTCACCTGATGGTGTTTTTATCATAAAAATCTAAAAAGTTATAAAAACATTTTTGATATATCTCATAATTTATTGTTGGTATAAATTGCCAATTAATAATTCAATGATTTGGAAAATTAAATTATTGGTAGTGGGTAATTTAAACATGAACTTTTCAGTTACTTTGATAATGGATAATTTTATTTCTAAATTGATCAATTTCTTCGTCAATTGCTAATTTCAAAAATGAAAATATCAATTACTTTATTAATTAATAATTTTGGGAATCAAATTACCAATTATTTCACAATTTGATAATTTTATTTTCAAAATTATCAATTGATGAAGTAATCGATAATTCTATTTTATGAATTAATGACTATTCAAATAATTCAAGAAAATTTTCAAAGATCTACAAAATTTGAAATGATATTAGTACTGAACGTAACATTGAGGTTCAAGAATCGTAAAGATGATGTATTAGTCTAAATTGGTGTTTACGTTAAAGCTGCCTCTGTAGTATTCTGTTACATCGAAGAGAGACATCTTGCATGGGTTTTATTTGTTATCAGTCTTGACTGGCCTAATGGAACGCCGGCCCTGTAATAAAAATGAAACAGGTCGCATGCTTTACAGTAACAAAGCCGGCCACTCGAACGCAATAAGTGCAAAATATTAATGTGAATCGGTCCCAGTGTCTCGCTAGAGTGGCTTCAGACACGTGGCCTATATGGCGCCCCACCGTGTAGGGTCACGTGTCGGTTTAGGTTTGGGTATGCCTTGGAAATTTGACCCCTTTGTTGTGTTATAGCTTTTTTAAGGACACTGCTGTGATTTTTATCGGATTTGTTACGTTTTGATTAATACGAATTAAAAATTTAAATATATTGAGAATATTATTTATTATTTCCCATGACGATAAATTTTATTTAACTAGTATATATATATATATATATATATATATATATATATATATATATATATATATATATATATATATATATATATACAGTATATTTTTTGGTATTTTTTTGTTGTACCTTCAATAATTTTTTTATTTCTAAATAATTTAAATTATATAAAAAAATGCTCTATTATTTTTAGCATCCTGTAAACTCTGAAAATGTTAAAATAAATTACCGAAACGTCAATTATTTATAAAAAATATAAAATAGGTGTAGAAAGTACACCAACACTATTACATTTTGATTTAATTTTTGAACGGACTATAAATCCAAGAATATATATATATATATATATATATATATATATATATATATATATATATCCCCTCTTTAAAATATTTGACTTCACTTCAATAACATTCTGTATAGTTAATATACCATCCCCATTTCGACTTTCCAACATTCGGCTTCCAATCTAAAAGACAATCGCAGCAGCTCGTGAAAAGCCTAAAACCAAGCCGCAATTGTCAGTCACTTCACACTCGAGCCGCTAGAGGCGCCACTTAACCAAAGAGACTAATGAATGGTGTCTGATTGGCAATGTTTTGTCTCGCTTGTACGCTTACTGAATTATTATTTGTGTCCTTGTCTACAGTAGGTGTCTTTTTGTGTATGATGGGACGCCTTAGATATTCGGGCAAGGCCGTTATTTTGCAAATGTTATTTCAATTTCTTAAAAATATATGTATATGATACTAGTTTCAAGGTTGGGACTTCATTTTTTAAGATACGACTTATGACAAACCGGCGAAATTGTAATAGTTTGGTTATTTTCGGGCACAGCTATTCTACTCCATGGAAAATAGGCTTTCGTCAGTAACAAAAATGTAACATTGGTTTTTTTGCTGGAATGTGTTCATTTCGGCATCCTATAAAACATATCTCGATTGTAACTCTGAAAAACCTGTGCAAAAAAAATGGCGGGTCAAAAATTGTCACGATTTTCGGTTTTTTGAGTTTATATCTCGAAAAATAAAAGTTGTATCGGAAAATGTTTCAAACAAAAGTTGTAGAGAATTAAAAAACCATTGATTCATGTAATATAAGTTATAAATGGCGCCACTAGTTATCGAGATATATTTTTTTTCGACAAAATTTACGGTTTTTGTTTTTTTTTCTTACAAAACATTTGTTAACAAAGTACCGATTTAAAATTTAACATAAATATAGATGTTATCATTCTAAAAAGCATGTCAAACCCGGAATCTGTGAGTTTTTTATTTTCCGAGAAATTCGATGTCAAACTTGAAAATTCAACCTCAATTTTTCGCTTTCCTAATTAAGCTACAATGCTTAATTTTAATGGAAATTGTTTCTATTGTTTTATGTTTTGCATTTTTGGATCCAGAAAATACACTTCCATACGATCTGTGAACTTTCGAAAATTGGACCGAATCTAATCGAAAATTCATTGGCGCTTCAAGAAAACTTATGCATCACAAGTAATATCTATAATATTAATGTTGTTTTACTAATTTATATGATAGTAACAATTTGTTTAGTCATATTAATTATTAATTTGTTTATTAACAAAATTATTACAAAAAATTATAGAGAAAATCATACAAATATTCAATTATATATTACATATTATACTGTTTTTTTCCTTTATACTATTATTACCTAATAGTTTATTAACAAAATTGCTTATAGAAATATTCGTAAAAATTTTGTTAATAAACTTTTAGGTAATAATAATAGAAAGAAAAAAAAACAGTATAATATGTAATATATAATTGAATATTTGTATGATTTTCTCTATAATTTTTTGAAAAAATTTTGTTAATAAACAAATTGATAAAACAACATCAATATTATAAATATTACTTGTGATGCATAAGTCTCCTTGAAGCGCGAATGAATAATGCGCCTGAACTATGGCAACTCGCCGACAGCGGCCTGCAGCAGCTATTTTCGATTAGATTCGGCCCAATTTTCGAAGGTAAAGTGCGAATATTAAAAAGCATCTTCTGTAAATTTGAGCCCTTAATATTCGTTTACCACGCCATTATGAATTTAAAAAATAACGTTTTTTTTCATCCAAAATGATTTTTTTTGAGATCGGAAATGATACATTTTAATCCAATGCACGCATTAAAAAATTTTTATCTTCATCCAGTGAAAAGTAATCGCAATTTTTTTGGTGCAAAAATCGGTTTTTGCAAAATTTCTCGGCCCAGGATTAAAAAAGAAATTTTAATAAATCTTCAAAATATAAAACAATACAAACAATTTCCATTAAAATTAAGCATTGTATCTTAATTAGGAAAGCGGAAAATTGAGGCTGAATTTTCAAATCTGACATAGAATTTCTCGACAAATAAAAAACCCACAGATTCCGGGTTTGACACATATTTTAGGATAACGTCTATATTTATATTAAATTTTAAATTGGTAATTTGTTAATAAATGTCTTTTTTTTTAAACAAAAACCGTAAATTTTGTGGAAAAAAATATATATATATCACGATAAATAGTGGCGCCATCTATAACGTTTTTAATTCACTATAACTTTTGTTTGAAACATGTTTCGATATAACTTTTACTTTTCGCCATTTTTTTTGCACAGTTACCATCGAGATATGTTTTATAGGCAGCAAAAAAGCTAAAAAAAACAGCTCTTTTTTGAGCTCATTTCCATGGAGTATTCCTTTTACCGATTCTTTTAATTTTTATGCTTAACATTCCTCTGTGAAGGTTTGTTTGTTGACTTATAACAAGGATTACTATAGAGCGGTAGCTATTTTAATCTTTGCTTATCATCAGGATTGGGTTGATTTTGTTATGTTTTTTTTTAAATCGAAAATTATTGATTTAATTTAAAAAAGTCTTTGATAGTTTTGATTTTTTTTTTCCACATACAGGGAGCAAGTCGAAAGGATTTCATCATATTTATAAAATGTCTTTTATTATCGAGTATAAATACCCAAGTTAATAATTTACTGAATATTATTTTAATTTTTCTATTTTTATTCAGATTTGCAAGACAAATAGCTTGACACTTCCTCCAAGGATTATTGATTCGTACCAGGTATACAGACACCAAAAGTATGAAGGTCTGTGGGGACCCTTTCCATGTTATCGGGTCCAAGGTGGCGTGGTCTTCTATACTTCCTACAAACTTTCGGACGGTCCGTGCGGCTGCAAGGAGAACTATTTTCTGAATCGGTCTATATAGATGCTCCCTAAGGCCCAGTCTCTTGATGTTCTGCAGGAGATTCTTTGGTATCACTCCAGTTGTTGATAGTATTATGGGAATCGTGTGGACGCTGTTCATTGCTCACTGTCTGTGGATTTACACCTCCAGATCTCTGTATTTGGCGATCTTCTCATTGTATTTTGGTCCTAGGTTGTTGTTATTAGGTCTAACAATGTCAATCAGTGTAGTTCGCCTAGAAATGTTATCTGTTAGTATAATGTCTGGCCTATTATAAGCCACTGTTAGATCTGTTAGAACCGTCCCAATATAACTTAAACTCGTTGTTCTCAAGAATAGGCTCCGGATTGCTTGATGGAGTATCTTAGCGCTGAATCGTGTCTTTCCTTATACTCGGTTGCGGCAAAGGCTTGGCATCCTCCAATTATGAGCTGGAGTGTCTATTTTTATTATTTATATATTTATATTTACATTAATAAAATTGTATTTTACAAGTAGGCATATGAGTATTTTTCCGTATATTTTTATTCTTATTAAGAAGAATTAAGAAATTACATTTTTATTTCTTCCGGATATCCTTTAGCAAGAATTTAAATTATTATTATCAATAATTATCAATGTTCAATAGATAGGCATAAAATATTTTTGTAATTAAAAATCTAAATCACTTTTTACTTATTTATTATTTAACATAAATAACTGTATTGCAAAAGATCAGACAGAGAACAAAAGTAATGGATATGGGACAAAGAATAACACAGTTAAAATCGCGGATACTATGCAAGAAATATAGCAAGAACTAAAGAATGAAGATGGAATGCCACAATCATCAGATGGATGTTATGAATTGGGCAGCGCAACAGAAGAAGACTTGTTACAAGTTGACAAAAAAATTGTTGAGCTACTATGGGTCAGAGTGTGGAGACATGAGTAAATGAATCTAATATTATACTACAGACTGAGCTCAACAAGCTTCAAGAAGAAGGTTACATTTACTAGGTTGTTTTTGAGATGTGTGGATGTCAACATGTCATTCCGTGTAGAACAAAATATCAAAAAACTCCTGTTATACACCGCTTGCGTTGTTGACCGGGTCATTTTACAAAATTTTGAGTCTCTCCATACCCTGTAAAATAATACAGTAGATGGACCTCTCCCGATACCACCAATATCTTTTTGTCTACATCCTTCGTTGCATAAAACTAAAAATGGTGCCTCATCAACTTTATTACAGTAACAAACTGGTTGCATACTACTGTTTTAAATGCAGGAAAAAGCAAACTCAAGTCGCCATTACTCACTTATTTTTTCACAAATAATTCACTTTATTTTTTAATTTATATAAGAACTTTTTCATAAGAAAATGCTTGAAAAATAATGTATGCGATTATATCCACCTACTAACTGAATAACATCAGCACATGCATAATTTTACGGCACTAATTTGAAATTATTTTCAAACAGTGGGGATAGCAAAATAAAGGATAATTTTTTCCATAAGCTATTTTATTTAACACAAAATTTTCAGTTTTTGCATTTTATGCATCTATACATGAACGCGATGCATTCTATAGGCTGAGATCTGAACTGTCTCATATTCTTCATAAGAAAAATATAAATGTAAACAATTTTCGCATTAACGCCCTCTCTTTAGAGCAATGAGAACTACGCACTAACGATCAATATAATGTGTCGGCGAATTATCCTGCATATGGTAGAAATCTTCAGCCTTATCGTGCTGCAAGAGTATAATACAGCTAGTTCAATAAACAACATATATATCATAAGGAGATGTATTGTGACGTCTTTCACTGCCAGCAGGAATCTACAATTTTAGCTTAGAGCAGAATAATTGCAGGATTGTAAACTCAGAAAAAAGTTTTAGGGCCAATTCAATATGTTCTTTCCTCCCCGTATCACCAGTATTTTTTTTATATTGTGTTGTTATAAAAATAGAAATAAAAATGTTGAGCTCATTTGTAAAACAAAGAGATTTCTTGTTTTGGGAAAGTTTGTGAAATGATAATAATATGAAACTCAGCTCGCTGCTCTTATAAATGTGATTGTTCTTTCAATATATGTTTTGCGTTTTTAAATTGAAATAAAAGGGCTTACCACATTTTGTTCTGCTAAGACTTTCCGACAAACTGTTATACGATTTTGGCGTTGACACTTGGTTATGAAGAGATTTTTCTATTCCCAAGCCTATAACAACAAAAGAGTGTGTTCAGATTTTTAAATTTTCAGAATTAAACATTTATATTCGTTCCACATGTTTTATATCTTTACTCGCTCCCCATTTTCCGCCAGTACAATTACCACTCAAAATTATGGAATGTTAATTTTTTTTGTATGCGTGAGAGTATATGGATTATTATCACGAAAGATGACTTTACAATACTTTTACTTAGTTTTTAATATATTTTCTTCGTATTTTTCCACTGTTTTACTTTTCCATCTAGTCCCTGGCCGCCATGTCTTAAATGCGCAAAGGGTAATTATTACGATCCAGAAAAAAAAATAAACATTTTTAATCCTTGATGTTGTGAATGCCTGACTTCGCGAAGATGAAGTTCATGGAGGTAATAGATGTAGGTACAATTTGTGAATATTTTTCATTAAAATAAAATATATTATTTCATAATTCTATAAAATAAAACGCTTCCTCTTTGGGGAAAATATAAGAGAAATTAATTACTTGTGTGGATCTTTGTAGATTTTAAGAAGGGGTTCGATAACAGAAACTACTAGGATCTATATTTCCGCCAATGTCAAAATTACAACTAATTCACTAAAAAATTGAAATTCGGGAAAGTACTAAGACAGGATGATGCGCTTTTCCCTACTTTTTTTTTACTTTGATACAAACTATGTCAAACAAAATAAATTGGGATAACAGAGGAATTAATATCGATGGAAAAAAATTAAACTATCTTTGCTTCACCGACGGTATCGTCATAATAAAAGACCACATGCCAAATGCAAAAACAATGAGACAAAAACTTCACAAAGCCGCAGTGGGGGTAGGTTTGGAAATAAATACAGAAATATGGAAGAGTATAAAGAACGGAAGCTTTCACGGCTTTGATCAAGTTAAAAATCAAGGTTCTTGGGTTTAGGCTGTGTCAAATAATTCAGCAAGCACACCAATGAACACAATCGTCAATTTATCAAGTATACAACTTAACGAAACAGAGGAAATAGTCTTATCCAAAGGACAGAACTTCGCCATCACTCCAAGACGCATACCAGTGGAAGAAATAGTTTCTAGCGTCGAAGCCTCCATTAGAAAACTACCTTCAGAGCAAGCAGATACGATTCGATACGAAGCAGGGAAGACCATAAAGCACTCAAAGTCACACACAAATCAAATATTCCATCAACAAAAAGGAAGGTTGTTGAAAAACTGAACGAGATCAACACCATCTAGTTGTTTCAGCTGACAAAGGAAATGCAACTATTATTATGGATAAGGATATACTGAAAAATAAACCAGCTCTTGGACGACAATATTTACAAAGTCATTCCAACGTATCCAATAAACAAAATCAAAAATAACCTCATATCTTTCATCAACGCCTCCAGCCTCACTCCAGAAGAAAAGAAAGCCGTTAAACCAAGCAGCCTCAAGATTTCACGCCTCTACGGACTGCCTAAAATACATAAAGAAAATGTACCTCTACGTCCAATCGTCAGCGCAATAGACTCACCAACCTACAAAATAGGTAAATATCTGGCCAAACTTTTACATCCGAAAAACTCATTTGTTAAAAACTCTGGACACTTTGTCCAAAGATTAAAAACCATCCAATTAGAGCCCGGAGACATCTTGGTCAGTTTTAATGTAAAATCCCTGTATAAAAATGTTCCTATAAATGATTCAGTTTCCATATTACGAAATAACGAGATGGACTTCATCCTAATAGAATTAATTAAAGCATGTCTGATTTCCACTTATTTTACTTTTCACGGAACTTTCAACGCGCAGACTTCGGGAGCGGCCATAGGATCTCCGCTGTTACCTGTGGTAGTTAACATCTTCATTGAAGCTTTCGAAGAAAATACCTTGCTCCTCTAAAACCTAAATTTTGGTGCAAATAAGTAGATGATACGTTCGTATTTTAGCCGCATGGCGCAGATAACCTCCATAATTTCCTGGATCATCCGAACCAACAATACCCTAGCATAAAATTCACTCTGGATGGGGGCTCTTCCCTTTCTCGATGTACTAGTACAAAGGAAAGATAATGTCAAATTGGGAGGACATTTTATGTATAGAAAATCAACACATACAAATCGATATATCAATGCAACGTCAATCCATCATCCTCCTCAAAAACAATCCGTCATAAACTCTTTGGAACATAGAGCCCTTTCAATATGTGACGAACAATCACTGAAATCAGAAACAGAAAAACTGACTACTGCTCTGAGAGGCAACGGATATTGCGCTGAAGATATTAGACGTTCTATTAATAAAGATTAAAAACCCATCTCCTCAACAAAATGTGATAAATGTACCACCTATGGACAGTGTTGTCTTACCTTACATACACGGAACCTCCGACAAGATTGCCAGATTGCTCCGTAAATCAAACATTCGAACAATTTTCAACACATGTAAGAAGATTGGACATGCTTTGAAGTCACCAAAGGACGCAATACCTTTTCAAACAGAAGGCATTTATAAGATACCTTGCTCTGGTGATAAAGTGCATGTAAGTGAAAAGACTACAATAAGGCCTTTGACAAAGTGAGACATGATCACCTTATCAGTCTATTGACGGAAAAGAACCTCGATAAAAGAGACATCAGAATTATATCGAATATTTATTACAATCAGAAAGCAGTAGTGCGAGTGGAGCATGAGACGACTGAAGAAGTCGAAATAAAAAGAGGAGTGAGACAAGGGTGTATACTTTCACCCACCTTGTTCAATCTTTACTCTGAGGACATAATGAATAGAGCACTTATTGACCAATTCGTTGGTATTAAAATAAATGGAATTTTAATAAACAACCTCAGATACGCCGATGACACAGTATATATCGCAGAAACACTCGAGAATCTCCAGACCTTAGTCAATAGAGTAACAACAGTCAGTGAAGAATATGGACTGTCACTAAACATAAGAAAAACAAAATGCATGTTAATATCCAAATCAACCCAAAATGTCCCAGATATACGCATACAGGGTCAAAATATAGAACACGTTAAAAAATACAACTATTTAGGCACCGTCATCAATGAAAACAACTATAGCTCTGAAGAAATCAAAATCCGGATAGAGAAAGCAAGAGCCGTATTCACGAAAATGAAGAGAGTGTTCTGTGGCAGAGACCTGAGTCTTGAATTAAAGGTTCGTCTGGCAAGATGTTACGTACTGTCAGTTTTGTTTTATGGAATGGAGGCATGGACGCTTAAAAAGATCGATATTAACAAGTTGGAAGTCTTTGAATTGTGGATGTACCGCAGAATGTTAAGAATATCATGGATGGAGAAAATCACAAACGCTGAAGTACTGAGGAGAATGAATAAGGAAAAGGAGGTCATACTTACAATTAAAAAATGAAAATTACAATACCTGGGACACGTTACGAGAGGAGAAAGATATCAACTACTGAGAACTATTATGCAGGGAAAAATTATGGGAAAGAGATCTGTAGGAAGAAGACGAAACTCTTGGTTAAAAAATCTAAGAGAATGGTATAATTGCAGCAATAACCAGCTGTTTAGGTCAGCAGTCTCGAAAATACGTATAGCTCTGATGATCGCCAACCTTCGGAACGAAGACGGCACCTAAAGAAGAAGTGAAACAGGACGGCCTATATCCACTAGGCTTAAGGAACATGAAAGATGTATAAAAAAGAAACAAATTGTACAATCTGCAGTAGCTGAACACCAGCATTGCTCAGGTCACATTTTTAATGTAAAAGAAACTAAGGTGCTAGCATCAGTGTCCAACTAATATTAATAGAGATAC
The DNA here is from genome assembly GCA_034092305.1 of Diaprepes abbreviatus. Lineage (NCBI taxonomy): Eukaryota > Metazoa > Arthropoda > Insecta > Coleoptera > Curculionidae > Diaprepes > Diaprepes abbreviatus. Next base: position 84,129 of record JASJET010000080.1, on the reverse strand, counting down.
AGGTTAAAACCTACGTCACACATGGAAATCGATTGGATGCTGGACCACGGTTCGCTGAGCACCAGTCGGGTATAATTTCCTGGCTGTTGTTCCTCGACGGTCATTCAGTGTTCTAATCTCGAGGTGTAAAGATCCCTGAAGATGTTTCGTGCAATCGTAGGCGAAGCGTCGGATAACGATTCCAATTTGACACGGTCTAAACCCCAAAACCGTGATTTTCAAAGAGGAACAGTTTATAACAAATCTCATGAATGACTTCATCACAATTAACTACAGAAACAGAACAACTAAGCATATAAAAAGAAATATCTAGGTCAGAGGTTTCCAAACTTTTAGCCTAAGGACCACACTGACTCTGGCATTACCAACATATTGCAGTTGTGCATCATGCGCAAAGTTTCGTATTGGGACTATCCAGCGAGTAAGATATCTATGACGCAGGGCGCGGTGGTGGACTCCGGTCCGTTCGCCATTTCGGTTGATATTTACGGACAAGTGACAAGAAACTTTGTTCCTCGTTTTTCAGATTTTGATGCAATTGCAAACGATATTAAAATATTTCAAAATCCTTTTAACGCCAATATATAAATCTATGCCCCAGAAATTTTGCATAGTATCGATATTTGTTAAGATTAAACATTTTACAATGTAATTAAATTACTCGCGGACCGTTGTTGATCCGTGGGCCATAGTTTGGTGACTTCTGATTTAAAACATGAACTCTGTATTGGACGAGATAACTGAACTAAACTGGGTAGGCCATGTTGCATGGATGGCTGGTGGACAGTGCAAAGGTTTTTTTATGTCTTACTGTAATTTTAATTTTTTTAAGCTTCCCACTACTCCAGTGTAGGTATAAATGTCGTTTGACTGTTAATATTTTACATCGAAAATGTTTACATATTTAACATCTTGCTGATATGTCTCCAAATTTAGATTTTATATAAATAGTTGTTTCCCGTGAGTGTTGGGCTTGATTCGTTACAGCTCATCTAACGAAACTATTAGGTAGTCAAGACATATATAGAGAAAAAATCTGATAACTTATTAAACTTAATAAATATTAGTCAGAAATATAAAAGCAATATACAAAAAATATAATTATAAAAAATAATTGTACATATAAGCAGACAGGAATACATGTGAATTTTTCTTTTATGATATGTAGTGAATTGAAGACACATACATAGCTTTATCTTTTTAGTTTTCGCACACTATTTACTTCTTTACGAGTTTCCTCCCCTAAAGTCAAGTTTACATTTGCCCAAAAATTATTGCTCACTTTGCTGTTAGCAAACAATACAGTTAAATTGCGCGATGCTCGCCTGTTTTTGTTTGGTTAGTGGTTGTTGGCACGCACCGTTGTTGCACCCGTGGGAAAGAAAAACCACCCTTAAAATGTTTGAACAACGAATATCGACATTTAGAGTCGTATAGAAAGCTAAATGTATATTATTTTCTTTTCTGTCTTTATTGACTATTTCTAATTTATTTTATGCATAAACATCTTAAATATCAATAATCAAATTTTCAATCTAAGCAACAAAAGATGAAGCAGCCTTAAAGAAGTCTTCAGTTGTACAATGGCTAGGCCGATTGTCGCAATCGTAGTCAAGACCGTAGATTGTCTGCCTCTTTCCGCCACAATCACATGCGCTAGTTTCGGATTTGTTCCATCTGAATAGGGAGTCGGCGCATACTCCACAGCGAATTCGGTTTTATCGGCTCCATGTTTTACGAGGCATTGTGAAGCCAAGTTATGTTTGTTTGGTGAATGTTAATAGGTTCATTACCTCGCCATTTTCGTTCCCATTCTTGTTCTAGGTTGAAATTGTTCTTAATTGGAAAAAATTCAGCGGTTTGGATAGATGGCGCTCTGAACCGTAGTCTGTGACATAGTTAAGGAATGTCTTCGTGGATTTTAGGTGGCAGGTTTCTCCGAATTTTTATGTATTCTATGCACAGAGCTTTAGAGTGACAAAGATGGGAGGGAGAGGGGTGGAACGTTACTCAAAGGACACTGAGCGAATAGAAGTGAGTTTGGTGATTATACTAATGATCTGCATAGAGTTTTTGAGTTGGGCATCCACCATCCCGTGTGTGAGTTGTTCAACCATTCTTGGAAGCAATATTCTGTCGCCGAATATATCAATCCGACGACAGAGCACTGCAATATATTGGCCATAGCTCCCCAGGTGGTACCACTCAATTTAGAAATGATGTTATCCCTAGTTTTACGTTTTGTAGTTACTTTGGTAAGATACGCTAGTCATGAGTCTCCATTTCGTAAAGTAGTTGCTAATGGACATCAAATCCTCACTCCGTAATGGACAGGTTGTGGTGACTAAATCCTACTATTTCTAATAACATTTGTATCAATTGTAAATAATTTAAATATATATATATATATATATATATATATATATATATATATATATGTATGTATGTATCTGATTCTATCAAAGACACGACGTATTTTTTTTAAATGTATTTCTTTCAAAAAAAGGTTAAAATAATTTTATAAATATTTACATGTAAAGTTTTTAAAATTATGATTGACCAAAAATTTATAAAATGAGGAACCCACAAAAAGATATTTTTAACCGACTTTTCGCGTTAATTTGGAAGCAAAAAGTTGTTGTTTTTCGCATTAATGTGGAAGTCATAACATTGTACAATCAAGTAAATTCTATTCGTCATTATCAGCTTTGAAAAATGTTATGCTTTCTCTTATCATACATAATAAGCCCCGATACTTGCTACTCCCACTGTAACTTTTGAAATATTTACCATTTCCATTATATTTAAGAACTATTTAAAATACAGGATTTTTTTCGCAATGGAACGTCAAATTTGTTCAATAAAGCCACCTGATTGTAAATTTTGGCATATTCAACATCTTACTCTCTAGTTCTGGGACTTCTCTGACCCAAACTTCACCCTCCCAAAGTCACATGATCCCTTAATGGTGTACAGATCATGCCTTAAATTGTTAAATGGTTCGAAACATATGCTTCTTTGAAAGCCCTAACGATTTAGACGTCATGTCGTAGAGAATTTCAATGATTGTTGTGATAATTCCGAATTGAAGATTAAGAGATTAGTCGTGTAATGGTTTTGATACTTGAATAAACAGACCGGACAGATCCGTGATATATATATATATATATATATATATATATATATATATATATATATATATATATATATATATATATATATATATATGAAGTAAAATGCGAACAGTAAATGCAAACTTCTCTCCATCATATCATTTCTGTGTTAAAGGTTAGAACAGTTAGAACAAATTGTTATAAAACGCAATTTATCCTATTCCACCACCATCGAGATGATGGCCTACCTGTACCACCATACCGAGGAGAAAGTCAAAACTTACCCTCCTCGCCACAGTCTAACACAGAAATGATATGATGGAGAGAAGTTTGCATTTACTGTTCGCATTTTACTTCATTCATCCGCGGAGCTGCATATAGTTGTACGTTTGCTGAATGTGATTTCAGCACTACAACAGCATAATGTGGATATATCCACTGCTATTGCATCTCACACGGAGGAATCCGTGAAATCCGCATAAACATATATATATATATATATATATATATATATATATATATATATATATATATATATATATATATATATATATATATATATATATATGTATGTATGTATGTATGTATGTAGGGTATCCCACGACGAACTGCCGTGATTAATTTTTTAGAAAATAGACTCAAAAATTTTTTAAAGTAGGTAGTTTACTAATAGACCGTCAGCTGTCCATAAGGTGAATTGGACTTATTTTTTTTGTCTGTCCTTTAGAGGGCTAAAAGATCTAAGTGAGTTCGTGAAAAAAGTCCATGGGTTCAACCCTGGCAGCCCCTTCGAACATTTGGAAAATCAATTTTCATTTGAAAAAAAAAATCTATTTTTTCCTAATCTCAAATTGTCTGCCATTAAAGTGAAAGTGTAATCACCCAAATTGAATTCACGGAAAAAAATGGCAAACAAGTTGCAATGGTCGAAAGGGTGGAAACGTAGGGGTGAACTTCCAAAAAAAAATCAAAAAAATCTTGATAACACCGTAACCGTAACAAATCGTGTGTAAAGAAATGACAGACGGTTTTCCCATAACGAAATCTTTTTTTCTGGTGGAAAATTCTGAGAAAATTTCGACCAAGTTTCCACGATCAGAATCTACATAAAACTAAGACTCACTTATTCCTCTTATCATAAATTTATAAATAAATAAAAAAGTTGTTGAAAAAAAAAGTGAAAATTCCCCTGATTTATTGTTGTCTGCCATTTAATATTTCGATTAAAGGTATCATAAAATGTTTATAGCTACATTGGCAGACAAGTACAGCGCGTCGAAAATTTATAAATAAATAAAAAAGTTATTGAAAAAAAAAGGGAAAATTTCCCTGATTTACTTTTGTCTGTCATTTTGTATTGTCACTAAGAGTATTATAAAATATTCATATCTTCATTGGCAGAGAAGTAAGTCGCAAATGAATCAACAGTCGCAGATGATCTCTCATATACCAGATACACGTGTGTAATATAACATCTAAAAATTTCCCGGATTAATTTTTGTCTGCCATTTTGAATTTTGATTAAAGGTATCATAAAATGTTCATACCTACATTGCCAGACAAGTACAAAGCGTCAAAAGTTTAAAAATAAATAAAAAAGTTGTTGAAAAAAGTGAAAATTCCCCTGATTTATTTTTTTCTGCCATTTTGAATTTTGATTAAAGGTATCATAAAATGTTCATACTTACACTGGCAGACAAGTACAGCGCGTCGCAAATTTAAAAATGAATAAAGAAGTTGTTGAAAAAAGTGAAAATTCCCCTGATTTATTTTTGTCTGTCACTTTGAATTTCGATTAAAGGTATCATAAAATGTTCATACCTACATTGCCAGTCAAGTACACAGCGTCAAAAATTTTAAAATAAATAAAAAAGTTGTTGAAAAAAGTGAAAATTCCCCTGATTTATTTATGTCTGCCATTTTGAATATTGATTAAAGGTATCATAAAATGTTCATATCTACATTGACAGACAAGTACAGCGCGTCGCAAATTTAAAAATAAATAAAAGTTGTTGAAAAAAGTGAAAATTCCCCTGATTTATTTATGTCTGCTATTTTGAATTTTGATTAAAGGTATCATAAAATGTTCATACCTACATTGCCAGACAAGTAAAGCGCGTCGCAAATTTAAAAATAAATAAAAAAGTTGTTGAAAAAAGTGAAAATTCCCCTGATTTATTTTTGTCTGCTATTTTGAATTTTGATTAAAGGTATCATAAAATGTTCATACCTACATTGACAGACAAGTAAAGCGCGTCGCAAATTTAAAAATAAATAACAAAGTTGTTGAAAAAAGTGAAAATTCCCCTGATTTATTTTTGTCTGCTATTTTGAATTTTGATTAAAGGTATCATAAAATGTTCATACCTACATTGACAGACAAGTAAAGCGCGTCGCAAATTTAAAAATAAATAAAAAAGTTGTTGAAAAAGTGAAAATTCCCCTGATTTATTTTTGTCTGCTATTTTGAATTTTGATTAAAGGTATCATAAAATGTTCATACCTACATTGCCAGACAAGTAAAGCGCGTCGCAAATTTAAAAATAAATAAAAAAGGTGTTGAAAAAAGTGAAAATTCCCCTGATTTATTTTTGTCTGCCATTCTGTATTTCGATTAGTGGTATCATAAAATGTTCATACCTACATTGGCAAACAAGTAAAGCACTTAGCAAATGAAACAACGTTTATAATATAACATCAAAATTTTTAGGTTATATAATTAGTATTGAATACATACATATAGGTACAGAAATTTATTGTTTTTTTTTATGTTTTCAGATCATGTTTTTGAGTGTGTGATTTTTCCTTTAAGTATTCAAAATTCATAGACAATCTTTTTCTACAAAAAAAGGCAACTATGCGTCCAGGTGGCTTCCTGCGGATAGCGTTTCGTCATAATATAGGCATCAGAGTATTAGTAAGTAAATACATTTATGATTAATCTGGCTTACTTTTATACGTCATTTTTTTATGTTTGCAGTGATACATTATTTTGTAAAATATAAAATTTTTGTTAGAAATAATTGGTAGTTGTATGAAAAATCAATGTCACTGACACGGTTTGTACAACGGACAGCGCGCTTTGTTGGAATTAAAGTTTGAAACGTTGAAATACACGAACTAATTTCAATTAGATTTTATTGCAATTACCGTATAGCAATACTTGTTATAACATAAAAGTGATTAATAAAATATATGACTGTCGTTATTTTTGCGACATTTTAAACGTGTTTAAAATTCTTCGATTTTAAGTGAATTAAACGGTATTTTTTTCATGATACAAGAAACATTTAATTTAAACTGTTATAATCTCGTCAAAGTTAAACTAGAGAAAAACAAAGCAGATGTTTTATTTCTGTATAAAAGAAAATTGCCACTTTCTCTTCAGCAATTTATTTTACCAAATATCAAAGTCACAAAAATTAAGATTTGTACGGAATTATGTATCTACATCGGCCTATGCAACTTTTTAGCCACATTGATCGTCAAAAATGTTTATTTTTAACCGAAATACAAAATAGCAGACCAAAAAACAAAATCATGAAAATTTATTCATAAACATGAAACTTGCACGTTGTAACATATGTTTTCAGGTATTAACTTTTTTACTTATTTATAAATTTGCGAAGCGCTGTACTTATCTGCCAATGTAAGTAAGAACATTTAATAGTACCTCCAATCGATATACAAAATGGCAGACAAAAATAAATTAGATAAAATATAAAAAGTTTTTTGTCGACTTTTCCTTTATCTACCACAATTTTCCCAACTTCCAATTTATCTGCCAAATTCATAGCCCTCATAAATTAGTATTATTTTCAAGTAGCCACATCGGCAGGCAAATTCTGATCGTGAAAACTTGGTCGAAATTTTCTCATAATTTTCCACCGGAAAAAAGATTTCGTTATGGGCAAATCGTCTGCCATTTTTTTTACACACAATTTGTTACTCTATCTTTCATATTGTTCATTGACAGACGAAAATAAATCTGGATTTTTTGATTTTTTTTGTAAGTTCAACCCTACGTTGCCACCCCTTCGACCATTGCAACTTGTCTGCTATTTTTTTTCGTGAATTCAATTTGGGTGACTACACTTTAATGGCAAACAATTTGAGATCAGGAAAAACAGATTTTTTTGCAAATGAAAATTGTTGAATTCTTTTCACGAACTTACTTAGATCTTTTAGCTCTCCAAAAGGTACAAAAAAAAAGAGTTAATTTCACCTTATGGACAGCTGACGGTCTATAAAGTGGATGGGACCAATTGGGCTAAAATATTTTCAAGATGATTCCGATTATATCGGAAGTTGATGCTTTTTTGCTTATTTTAAATGGAACACCCTATATGTTTTTTCATTTTTAGATTCTACGTAAAATTATAGACATATTTCTTTCCTTTATTATTTAATTGCGGGTTGTTTCCTTCTAGAAGGGGATCTACTTTAATGGACTGTGCTGATATTTTGATAATAAATAAATTCAGGGTGATCAAAAACTAACATTAAATATTAATTTCATTAACATAAACTTTTTTAAAACTCAATTTTTTTAAATGTAAACATCCTTTTTTTATAGTGTTATCTTATCATCACGGTGAACTAATATCAAAACTTAAAAGCCGTATGGCGTTACAATACAAAAATGTTAAATTGACAATATTTCAAAAACTGCAAGTTTTTGGAATAAAGAACCGTATATAAAGTCACCCTTATTTTAAATGCTAAATAAAATTACACAATAAAAACAAGTTAATGTTGAATGTTAGTTTTTGATTATCCTGTATTTATTTATTATCAAAATATCAACAAAACCCACGAAGGTAGATCACCTTCTAGAAATCAATCGTGGCAATTCGCCGTGGGGCACCCTGCATATTTTATATATATATATATATATATATATATATATATTTATATTTCCTACATTTTCAGGTTTTATGTTATTTGAGGATAAAATCCATTTAATTAATCAAACACAAATGCGCAGTTTTTACGATGTCCGTCTAATAATTTTCATGTATCACCAGTTTAAATTGATTTTGTGCTTTTACTTCTCATCCTCAAATCTGTATATACATCGGTAAGTTTTCTTAACTGTTCTGATGATTAAAATTAACCGAAACGTTAAATTATATATGCATAGCATCTAAAGAATTTATGCAATGTTTGATTAATTAAATAGATTTTATCTCCAGGAAACCTAAAATTCTAAAATCAAAACCAAATAATAAAAACCAAATCGCCTCATTCACAGTTACCCACAGATTTTCTTTTTTTAGTTCTTTCTTGGCTATCCTCCACACCATTTGACGCCCATCTGAGCCGAAAAAATATTTTGATTCGTCGCTGAAATTGACATCGTTCCAGTAATCATTCCACTTTGAAATGTTTTCTTTGGCAAAATTGAATCGCACTTTATGTTTTTATCGGTAAGCCAAGATTTTTTCTGGAGTACTCGGTTATTATATTCATTTTTATTATACATCCATGTATAGTATAGTACAATTAGTTCCATACAAATGTGTTTTTGTGTATTTGAGTATCATATGTGTTTGCTTGTGGGAGATAATTCTGTCTTCATTTTTATGTCGCTGTTCTATGCTTAAGCGTTGCATTTCTCATACCTTTCAGTAGGATTTTCTCAAGCAATACTCAATTTTTAGTCATTAGCTATAGATCCGTCTAATGCATTCACCATTTTAAATATTAAAAACACACGTTTAGATTCAGAATTACCATGTTAAATATGGAATGCCACTTCAGGTATACTACACAAAATAATAGCATCTTAGGTTTAGACTGAATTTCGTAACGGCCGTTTTAGATTTTTTTGCTTTTCACCACTTTTTCAATTTTATCTCTTTATTGAAATATTTTTATTAGAATTGTATCCGCACCTCTACTTCAAGCTGGTTTAATTAAATTTTTATACCTGTTATCTTGTTCATTGTCATTTAATTGAAACGTTGACAATAACAACAATAACGCCAATTTTAACCGATCGCCCGCTAAAATTATTTTTTTTATATAACGAATACCAAGCTTTCTCTAACGTTGAATTATTTAAAAGTAAACTAAATAACTTAAGAACTTGTAATATTGTATTTGTGCCCTTTCATTCTCTTTGTCTCCTTCTAAACCCCTCTATGATCATCATCGGTTGTAATCCCTTACAATAACCAAGCCAGATACCCGCAAAAACCATCTCGGCATATTAAATCACTGTCAACGAGTAAGTTGTCGTTAGCACAGGCAATATAAAGTCGTTATCAGATTATTTCGACCCTAGTGTGGAACTTGCGAACTACTAAATGCCTGGGATCGGAGTCTATTAATCAAGACGGCGTTGGGTATATTCACGACCCCCGGCCCGCTTCGATCCCGTAAACGCGGGGGCGACGTAACGATGCTCCGATCTTTGCGTGATAACGAATGGAAATTATTATGTTTTATATTGTGTGTAGTGCGTAACCGATTTTGACAACGATACATGGAATTCAATTAAATTTAATTGGAAACATGATGGAGGATTATCGTTTTCATTTTTGGGGTTATTATGATTGGTACAAATCGAAGAATTTTAAGTTTAAATTATATAAAGGCTCGAATAATATTCAAAATTGTATTTTTTTTTGCCTAGAATTATTTTATCCGCTCCAGTGGCTTGCCTGAGTTTCCTCTGGACAGTGGAAAATAGGAACGTGATTGTCAATTCCTCTCCAGAGCCACAACTTTCACAATCTATCAAGCAGTGAAAGAAGATGTTGTGACAACATACCATGTAGTTCCATCGACAGTGAAAGCAAAACGAACATCTGTCGCCTGTCTCCTTTTCCGTATTTAGTTTGTTTATTACTTTCAAACGACATATATTTTCTATTCGAGTAATGAAAATTTTTTGGTGATATAGTATTTGTAACATATAAATCGACTGTTACTGTTGATATTGATGTTTGTTGTAGCAAAAAATAATATTAATTTACTTTTATTTTTAAGTATCAAAATGAAAAGAATTTGTTGTGTGTCTGGGTGTAAATCAAATTATAATAGCTGGGGGGTAAGTTGATTTAAAAAATAAAAAAAAAAATCTGACTAAAACTAGATTGAAACCTGAGACAGTCTCTTCAATTATTTAAAATTGATCTCGATATTTGTCTAAGAACTCTTTCAAGAAAAAGCCCAGATGAGAGAAAGAGTGGTAATATATTAAATGAATTGTTTGAAAAATCTTTTTTTTTTTTTGATAATCTTACAGATCTGGTTTTTTATCTAAGAAAGTATCCCTATCAAGAAAAAGACCAGATGATAGAAAGACTGCCAGTATAGCTCGCAATGATTACTTAAATGAATTGTTTGAAAAATCAGGTTTTTTTATAGTTTTGCAGACCTGATTCTTTGTCTAAAAAAAAGCACCTCCTTCAAGAAAAAAGCTCAGATGAGAGGAATAATGCAGGTATAGCTCGTGATAAATCTTTAAATAAATTGTTCGAAAAATCAAATTTTTTGATAATTTTGCAGACCTGGTTCTTACTTTTAATAATAAAATTAACTTTTTTTACTCTTGGATAGTTAAAATTTGGACGGATAATAATAAAATATAATTTTATACACTAAATTTCACAAGCAAATTAATTACTGATGCAGGATGATATGATACTTAAGTTGTTTTTAAGTATAAAACAGTTAACGTATCATGATTTAAGTTGAATTTTGCCTTTTGATCTAACACTAAGCAGGTGGTCTTAACCAGAAAATTTACTAATTAGATACAATGATTCCTATTGCCACGTAGATTAGCCATTTCCATTTTTGATAGAGTAGAGTTTAAATAAGACATCTAAAAAATTTGTAATTAAAATCCTTTTTTTTTTTTGTTTCACCTTGGCCCTTTTTAGCATATTCCAGGATAATTCTTTTAAAGATTTTTATTTTTAATGTGTCTGTGGCAAAGAATATTCTTGTGCTTTGTTCATTTTCTTCTAATTTACTAATTAATGTCATTACAAATAAAAAGTCTGGGAGCGCGATTAAACTTAACAACGAAAAGAACACGGCAATAGAATAGAGCTGTATCTTAGATTTGGTAACAGTGCTTAGCATGACAAAAGAAAGTGTGGTTGTCGGACTTGCATTTTCTTTAGTTTTATTTATTTTTACGACATTTCGATTAGGTTTTATCTCTAATCGTTATCAAGTATAAACTGAATGTTTTGTCTTAAGACTACGAGCTTATACAGGCGTGTTCTGCAATACCTAATCTCGACGTTTCCCCTTTTTGTGTATGAGTTTTATGTTCCTTAATTCTAACTTTTAGTGGTCGTTTGGTTCCTCCAATATACATTTCATCACACTCACATGGAACTTTGTAAACACATTCTTTCTTATCGGTAGTTTTTGGTTTTGTTTTTGTTAAATGAGCTCTAAGTGTATTTCCTGATTTAAAGGCTGCTTTTATATTATAACTACTGGCAATTCGTCTTATTTTCTCCGAAGTTCCCTTAATGTTATTTATGACA